>JAFMSR010000044.1:278746-326760 GCA_022818135.1 Saxidomus purpurata
TCTGCCATGGATACTGTTTTTGACAATGCATGGCTCAAAGGCAATCCTATTAGCCACCGTACCTCGTCAGTTCAATCCCTCAACAGTGGAGGATGGTAATCCATATGACTTATCATTGATAGATGAGAACTGAATCAGTGTCACATAGAATGTTTATTAAATATGTTTGCTTTTCTATCACTCAAGGAGCAATTTTTCAGTAATTTAGAATTTACATTGGAAGAATAAACAAGAAGACGCGGCAATGCCGCCAAAGCAGGTTTAAACAGCGCCTGTAGAAATTGTAGAATTAAAAAAAAAACAGTCATCTTGACTCCTCCCTATCTTAGTTACAGTGCCCTTGACCTTGACCCTTGTGCTCAAATTTTTTTTCGCTTCAATTTAACAACTAAATTTTTTTTAACATTTTTAGTAACAGTGACCTTGACCCTAGTGACCTTGACCCCCCATTTGTTTTTGCTTAAAACAATGTAAAAACTAAAAATAAATAAAAATCTATTTTTACTAACAGTGACCTTGACCCTAGCCTTAACCTTGACCCTAGTGACCTTGACCGTGAAAATTTTTGTTTTGCTTAAAACAATCAAAATACTAAAAATAAATAAAAATCTATTTAGTAACAGTGACCTTGACCTTGAGCCCAGTACCTTGACCCCAAAAAAATTTTTTTGCTTAAAACAATCTAAAAACTAAAAATAAATAAAAATCTATTTTTAGTAACAGTGCCCTTGACCTTGACCCTAGTGACCTTGACCCCAAAAAAAAATTTTTTTGGCTTAAAACAATCAAAATACTAAACTAAATAAAAATCTATTTTAGTAACAGTGACCTTGACCTTGAGCCAAGTGACCTTGACCCAAAAAAAATTTTTTTGCTTAAAACAATCTAAACACTAAAAATAAATAAAAATCTATTTTAAGTAACAGTGACCTTGACCTTGACCCTAGTGACCTTGACCTCCCATTTTTTTTTGCTTAAAACAATCAAAATACTAAAAATAAATAAAAATCTATTTTAGTAACAGTGACCTTGACCTTGAGCCAAGTGACCTTGACCCAAAAAAAATTTTTTTTGCTTAAAACAACTAAACACTAAAAATAAATAAAAATCTATTTTTAGTAACACCCTTGACCCTTGACCTTGACCCCAAAAAAAATTTTTTTGCTTAAAACAATCAAAAAACTAAATTTAAATAAAAATCTATTTTTAGTAACAGTGACCTTGACCCTAGTGACCTTGACCCCGAAAAAACCCCCCCCCCTTTTTTTTTTGCTGAAAACAATCAAAAACAATTTTAAAAAAAACTCTTCTTCAAAAAAAAAAAAAAACCCCCCTTTATAACAGTGACCTTGAGCCAAGTGACCCTTGACCGAAAAAAATTTTTTGGGCTTAAAACAATCAAAACTAAAGAAAATAAATCTATTTTAGTAACAGTGACCTTGACCTTGAGCCAAGCGCCCCCGCCCCAAAAAAATATAACAAAAACCCACCCTTTGAAAAAAAAAAAAACAAATTCAAACAATCTAAACACTAAAATAAATAAAAATCTATTTTAAGTAACAGTGACCTTGACCTTGACCCTAGTGACCTTGACCCCTCCAATATTTTTTTGCTTAAAACAATCAAAAACTAAAAATAAATAAAAATCTATTTTAGTAACAGTGACCTTGACCTTGAGCCAGTGACCTTGACCCCAAAAAAATTTTTTTGTTTAAAACAATAAACCTAAAATAATTATTTTTAGTAACACTGACCTTGACCTTGACCCCGAAAAAAATTTTTTTTTGAAAAAAATCAACCAAAACTAAATTTAAATAAAAATCTATTTTTAGTAACAGTGACCTTGACCCTAGTGACCTTGACCCCGAAAAAATTTTTTTTTTGCTGAAAACAATCAAAAAACCAAAAATAAATAAAAATCTATTTTTAGTAACAGTGACCTTGAGCCAAGTGACCTTGACCTCGAAAAAAAATTTTTGGGCTTAAAACAATCTAAAAACTAAAGATAAATAAAAATCTATTTGTAGTGACACTGACCTTGACCTTGACCCTAGTGACCTTGACCCCGAAAAAAATTTTTTTTGCTTAAAACAATCAAAAAACTAAAATTAAATAAAAATCTATTTTAGTAACAGTGACCTTGACCTTGACCCTAGTGACCTTGACCCTAGTGACCCAAAGCTTCCTCTCAACGCAAGCTACCTACACACCAAGTTTCATTACAATTGGTCACTCCTAACTCAAGTTATTGAGTGGAAACCATTTTTCTATTTTTAGTAACAGTGCCCTTGACCTTGAACCAAGTGACCCCTTATGCAATCCCAAGCTTCCTCTCTACACAAGCTACCTACACACTGAGTTTGATTGCAATTAGTCACTCCTAACTTGAGTTATTGAGCGGAAACAATTTTTCTATTTTTAGTTACAGTGACCTTGACCTTGACCCTAGTGACCCCAAATGCAATCCCAAGCGGTGTCTCCGTGCAAGCTACCTACAGACCAAGTTTCATTGTAATTAGTCACTCCTAACTTGATTTATTGAGCGGAAACCATTTTTCTATTTTTAGTAACTGTGACCTTGACCCTAGTGACCCCAAATGCAATCCCAAGCGGCGTCTCCATGCAAGCTACCTACAGACCAAGTTTCATTGTAATTGGTCACTCCTAGCTTGAGTTATTGAGCGGAAACTGTTTTTCTATTTTTAGTAACAGTGACATTGACCTTGACCCTAGTGACCCCCAATACAATCCCAAGCGACGACTCCCCGCAAGCTACCTACACACCAAGTTTCATTGCAATTGGTCACTCCTAACTAAAGTTATCCAACGGAAACCAATGTTTGACGCCCGCCCACCCGCCCGCCCGACATATGACATCGCCATTCTAATGTAGGTTTTTTGAAGAAACCTGCTTAAAAATAAGCAATCCAAAAGCCTACTGGAAAACTGTAAAATTACTAATTAAAAATAACAATAATAGTTTCAAAAACATTCCTATGCTAATAGTTAATGAAAACAGTATTGACAAATATTATATTTCTGAGGAAGAAAAGGCTAATTGTCTAAACGAGTATTTTACTTCCGTTTCAACAGTCAATGCAACTTCAACCCAATTACCAAATTTTATTCATAAAACTGAAAATATTTCGCCATCATTTACCATTCACCCTAAAGAAATTAAAGACATCCTCTCTACATTAACTTTAAACAAGAGCTGTCCCTCACAAGTGACGAATGCCCCCGAAAGAGGTGCCTCACAGTCTGTGTCCTCTCCATGTGCTCAATAAATGTGCTATGTAATTTTAAAATCCTTCCATGCATGACAGAGTAACCATGCATACAGTATTCCATTACTTTAAACACTAAGTGTGACCTTGACCTTTGAGGTAGGGACTTGGGTCTTGCAAGCAACACATCCGCTTGATGTGCTAGACATTTGTGCCAAGTTATTTTAAAATCCTTCAAAGCATGATAAAGTTATAGTCCGGACACAAAATGTATGCATATATACAGGATTCCATTACCTATAAACTCTAAGTGTGACCTTGACCTTTGTGGTAGGGATGTGGGTCTTGCACGCGACACGTCATCTTGATGTGCTAGACATTTGTGCCAAGTTATTTTAAAATCCTTCAATGCATGACAGAGTTACAGTCCGGACACGAATTGTAAGTGGGGACGGACAGACGGACGGACGGACAGACGGACAGACGGACGGTGTGATTTTAATATGCCTCCCTTCGGGGGCATAATAAAGCAGTAGGACCTGATGAAATAAGTCATACGATTCTTAAAGAAACACGCAGTAGTATCTGCTTCCCCCTTTGTACTTTGTTTAATAGATCTGTTAAAAATGGTGTTTATCCAAACACTTGGAAATTCGCAAAAGTCATGCCACTTTTTAAACAAGAGCTGTCAGTAGGACAGCGCGCTCGACTTTTTAGTGCTTGCCTATAAAACAAAACTTTGACAGTTAAGGACACACAAGACTTTAACTAGGAATTCCTAAGTACAAATCAATAAACATTTTTGCAGAGCTATCTTCTCTTACTTACAGATAGGTCTCATGATGGTACACAAGTACTCCAACTTTCAAAGTAATATCTCAAATCAAGTAGACAGAATGAAAATTTTAACTGAGTTTCTAAGTCAAAAAGGGCCATAATTCAAATAAAATCCTTGACAGAATTACTTTCTCCTGCCCATGTTTTGGGATCATGATGGTTTACAAGTATTCCAACTTTCAAATTAATATCTCAAAATGTTTAGTCAAAAAGTGGACTGGTAGGAAAAACTTAACCAAGATTCTAAGTTGATAAAGGGCCTTAATTTTTACAACAAATTCCTGACAGAGTTACCTTCTCTTGCCTATAGTGGGGGTTATGATGTAAACAAGCATTCAAAGTTTCAAAGCAATATCTCAAAGGGTTAAGGCAATAAGTGGATTTTACCCATATTCAATGTATTTTCTAAGTAACAAGAGCTGTCTCGTGACAGCACGCTCGACTATTTGAAAGCTTTTGGTAAAATGTTTTTTTTGTCTAAGAACAGGTGTATTGTGTAATTGTCTATAAGAATTAAGGTCAAAGATATGAAACTTGTTCAAAGACCTATGTAAATGTACATTACATGCAAAGCCTTACTCTGGATTCTGTAAGCCAACTGGGGGAGGAGGGGGATAATTTCAAAGAAATACATGACCTTGTATATTTGATCATGAATAACTTTGTAATGTTTCAAAATTGATATGTTTAAAATTAAAAAAGCATGACCGCTGCATGCTGCATAATTATTCTATGACATTTCAAAAGTAAGTCATTTCGAGTATTTCTAATAATAGTCTGGTAAAAACTGTGACAAAATTCTAAGTTAATAAGGGGCATAAATATGTCAAAAATCAAAAACATTGGTGAAGATATTGATAGTAAACATTCATTTTAAGTAACAAGTCAATACGTTTGATAGTTTTCAAGATATTTGACTTCATAAAAATCTTTAACTAAACTTCTAAGTTAAAAAGGGGCATAAATCTAACAAAAATCAAAACAGAGTTATGGGGATTGTTTCCTCAGGTGAAGATGTTGATGGTGGACACATGATTTGAGTTTCAAGTCAATATCTTTGATAGTATTCAAAATATTTGCCTTAATAAAATCTTTTACCAAATATTATAAGTTAAAAAAGGGGCATAAATCTGTCAAAAATCAAAACAAGAGTTATGGGGATTGTTTCCTCAGGTGTAAATGATGATGGTAAACATATAGTTTGAGTTTCAAGTCAATACCTTTGATAGTATTCAAGATATTTGACTTTATGAAAAACTTTAACCAATCGCGCGCCAACGCAAGCGTGCAAACCCCCTTATTCTTTGAATAGTTGAGCTAAAAAAGGGGCATAACCCTGTCAAAAACCTTGACAGAGTTACGTACTCTTGTCTATTGATGTAGGTCATGATGGTAAACAAGTATGGTTAGTTTCAAAGCAATACCTCCAATGGTTTTGAAATAAAGTGAGGTGGTACGAAAAACTTAACCAAGAACCCTTACCCACAAGCTCAATACACTTTCTAAGTAAAAAAGGGCCATAATTCTGTCAAAAACCTTGACAGAGTTATGTACTCTTGTCTGCAGATGGAGCTTATGATGGTAAACAAGTATGGTAAGTTTCAAAGCCATACCTCTAATACTTTTGAAATAAAGTGGGGTGGTACGAAAAACTTAACCAAGGTGTGACACCAACGCCAATGCCGGGGCAAGTAGGATAGCTCCCCTTTTCTTTGACAAGTGGAGCAAAAAATGCTACGTTTGAAAACAGATGTTTAAAGCAGCTTTTCAATGTCATTTGTGACTTTTAGCTCGAAGCGCATGGACGGGTAAAAATCTCCCGCAAAAATTACCGATCTCCCTCATTTTTAGGACAAATCTCCCTCATTTCTATCAAAAATGGTTCACAGGTATGGCAAAACTTAACTAACAACAACGACAATCAAGTGACGACAATAGCTCATTATTTTTTTTAAAAATCAGACAAGCTAATAAGAAAAAGTCAAACTGGTGAAACTATTAATATCATAAATGTCATAACTTGTTCCTGGAAAAACTTAAAATTCTTATTCAAGATATAATTGATTAATTTCCAAGTCTCCTTTGTAGCTTGACTTTTCAAATGCATGTTCTACGACAGAAAAGTGGTCTTGATTTTTCTCTACGGCCAGTAATAAAAAAGTTACAATATATGCTATTTATAGTAACAATAAAGGGAAGTAATTCTAAAACAAGGGTAGCCCATGGAGGTAAACGATTATGCCAAGTCAAAATCAAAATCCCTCCATGCATGAAGGAGAAATGCTTCGGACAAAGTCGTTCTTGAATCATTCTTGAATCTGACATTTGGCCTCTAAGTGAGACCTTGACCTTAAACCTAGGGACCTTGTTCTTGGGCCTGACGTTCCGTCTCATGGTGGTGAACAAGTTACATTAAAATCCCTCCATGCATGAAGGAGAAATGCTCCGGACAAAGTCATTCTTGAATTTGACCTTTAACCTCCAAGTGTGACCTTTACCTTAGACCTAGGGACCTGGTTCTTGCACATGACACTCTGCCTAATGATGGTGAACAAATGTGCCAAGTTATTTAAGAATCCCTTGATTCATTGATAAGTTACAGTCCAGACAAGATAAACTTTAACGGAGACACACACACGCACGCACCCACACACTCAAGCATGCACATTCACCAAACCGCCATTTGGACAGCTATATCGAACTTTTGCAAGCGGTTCAACATCTGAAGGTAAAAGACAATATTTGATTAGAAAGCACTTGGCCATATCAAATGCAAATCTGAAATACAACATTGAAGTATTTCAAACTTGAGAAGTATGAAAAATGATTAACATACTAAAGAAAAAACAAACACAGGGTAAACCTTTGTGATGGTTTGAAGGACTGTATTAGACCTTATCTAAAATAGTATAAAGATTTATCTTTCATGTGCAAATTTTCAAATATTGGTCAGTTTATGACCCCTCTGAGCTTCTGTTAGCTGTGCCATAATTGAAAGAAGGTATCAGTTCAATATAAATAGTGGAATGTGTATACATGAGAGGAGTATACGAATATTGCATTTTTTCATAGGTTTTTTTTCTTTCAGTATAGTTGCTGGCATAGTGTGAGATGTATGATGTCATTACTTTAAATGATGTCATAAGTATGTCAGTAACGTAATTGCAATTAGTAGTCATTTCAATTAGCTCCTGGTCAGGTCATTTTTGGCGAGATTCTTTTAGATGTAACCATACAAAGATTGCATCAATCCATAACATTGTTGGCTTGCCCTCTCAAGTCATTCCTTTTGTTGCTATGCAGATGATAATGTAGAAACATTTTAATGATAATTTCATTTTTTGAAAATCTATTCATGTCAGATGTCATACACTTGATTTTGACAATATTTCAAGAAAGCAACTTGAAACTATTAAAAATGTGATGTTTGTACTTTTTGAATCCCCTTCATTATACATAAATTGGATTAAGTATTTGTAAGATTCTAAGCTAGATATTACGGTAAGCTAGTTCTAAGATTCTTACTGTCACATCATTATGATGTTTGTTACTTACCAAATGCTGAAATTCAAATTGGTGTATAATTGTGAAATATGTATAGATTAATGGATATAAAAGAGAGCTTCACTTACTGGTCACATGATAGTTGGTGCTACGAAAAAAGCAACACATGAAAACAAATCAAGGCTAATGCCTAGACTGTAAACAAACAGGACAAGAAGAAACAAATTGGAGCATGCCATTAAAGGTGCTGCAATGAATTAAAAAAATGTTTTTGGTAGCAGGTATTGTATTGTAATAAGGCATTTAGATCACACTCGGTGTCCTTATACCTACACTGAATTGAAGTGCAACAATTAAATAATTATCCACTGTAGATACCTTCTTTGAAGAAAGATGCATACATGTTTCCCAGTTCTTTGCAACATTGTAGATATATTTTTGATAAATTGTGTCCAATTTTACATATGAATATTAAAAACTGTACATCCATAACAATATTTTGGTATTTGCACTCTGTAATTTAGGCCCACATTTGCCAGGAATTCCCTAGTAGAAGGTAACTGTTTATCTAAATGACTGCCTGGCAGGATATCTTATTCTAACCCTGGTGTGAACTATAAACTGTCAATGGTGCATTATTGATACAACTCTTATCAGAAACAATATGGCTATTTAGCAGTGGTCAGTGTGGATTGATTTCACCTAAACATTAGACTGATGCAGGCTACGGAATGAAAATAATGTTGATTCTGTGAAATATGTTTTATAAATTTATTGAGGAAAAAGCTGATTACAAATATAATAACAAAATCAGTGTCACAGTGTTACATTTAGTATTAGTTTTAAAAAAACGTAATTTAATACAGAAAGTTGTAGGGATTTTACAGTCTAGAATAAGTAAATAAAGTTTAGGAAACTGATATTACGCATCAGTAAATCAGTAGTACTGCATGCCACATTCAAAACAAATGTAGTATAACAATCAACAATTTAACTTAAATATATACCATTATTTTCCTCACAGCATTTAGTTTGGTATTGAACTGTAACAAGTAATTAGTTCAAACACATAAAAATATTTCCATCAACTATGTTTTCTACGTCTTCACATGTATATTTGTTTAGAATGTTTTGAATTTTGAAAATATTAATTGAATGTCTAGGTCTGTGTTCCGAAATAAAAACTGTCGCTTCAAAGAGTTTGTAAGTACCTGATAGATTCTTATTTGAATATTCAAATCAACAGTCAGGCTAGTCGCACTATCACAACCTATAAAAATGGATTGGTCAACCACCCAAAAAAACACAAACATACCTATGTTTAAGTTCCAGCATAATCAATGTCGCTCTATATTGTTTAGCTTTCCCATATAAAAAAGCTTTATCATATTGCATTGCGTATTAACTAATCAAAAGTAAAACAATTAATGTTTTAACAGGTCTTCGAAATATAATAGATAATAATGAGTTCAATCACGGTTTTAAAAGTTTCTTTCCTTGGTTTTCGTTTTCGTTCTAAGGAAATCAAATGCAGTACAAGTGTAACCTCTTCCTGTCATTTATTCTTTCATAATGTGAAATATTTTTAAAGATTATTAAAGGAAGAAATTAAGAGAGTTTACTTCGTATCAGTGGAAGCGCAAATCGTCTTTACTTTTTTGGTTAGGGGAGGGGGCGAGTGGATCTTTCGATGGTATAATTTAAAGTGAACTATTTTGTTTACAATTGTTTTTCTATATGTATTTGTTTGAATGTATATATATGTACTTTTCTGCTTTCTTTGATTGTAAAATTGATAGTCAATTGGGTGGAAATAAATTTCAAACTAATTTCTGACAAAAAAAAACCCCACACAAATAGAAAAAATTGTCCTGAATGGTATTTACAAGGTAACTAAAAACTTTATATTATTACAGGAAACCCTACTGTGTTTAAAAATGAAAACACTTATCATATAAAAAGAAAACAAGACTTAAACCTGCTACTGAATCAAATAATATGACCAAGAGGCAAGCAATTTGTAAGTCCTAGGTATTTTTGCAAATAGAAATCTTGATTTGTTTGTGGTTTGGACTTATCAGATGGAAATGGGATATTAATTGCCCCGCATGCTGTGAATCAGCCACACTGACCACTTAATGTCTTCACACTAGTGATCAGATTTTTGGGTCTATGGTCTCGATTGTTTGCAAGTCTTTGGAAAATCAAGTGAATGTCTTAAGGTAAATAGTTGGCCCAAAAGGATAAGCTTCGAAGTCAATACAATTTCTTTTTTATTGAGGTAATTCTACACTTTTCAAAATGGATCTTGTTAATTTTGGTATAGGAATATGTAACAAGTTACGCAATTTGGTGCCACCTTATAAAATTCTTGCATGATGTTTCTGTTTATTTAGCAAGATGCCTTTAAAATTGACCTAGTAACTTTGCTGTAAGTCTTCTGATGTGCTAAATTGTGTCTGAGCAATTGCCACTTAACAGTACAGAAATACTTATTCATTTATAGTAGTCTACAGGGAAAGAGCAGTGCCTGACTGACTATGCGCAGAATGAGAAAGTTGGTGTATTCATAGACTACTGATTTCATCTTCAATTTTCCTTAAATGATCTGATTCACTGTAGTCATCATTTGTTTGTATGTTATAACACATTACACAAATTCAAGTCTGTCCTGGCAAATATTCTGTGCTATGATGGAAAGAGCCTCTGATGGAGTAGGTTCTTGCGCAGACCACAAAAGCTTTCAATTTTAAGTTCCAATACTACCACTTATATCATTGTGGCCAGACTGAATTCTTTTTCAATACAGATAGTTCCATGGTTCAAGCCTTTACCGAAAAAATATTTTTCTCCACTTGTTTTGTTTTTCTTGACGTATTTTGGACTTTTAGATACCGGTTAAGCTATCTATTTAATAAAATACATGGAGATTAAAAAGTAAAATTTGTCCTATCTGCTCACAGATTATACACGAGTCCAGTGAATGGGTGTATTTCTTGTATCTGGACTCATCATACTCCCAAGTCCTTTCTGAAACATGAGGTATGCCGCACATTTCATCGCCTCATGCAGGGCAGACTCAATGACTGAACCACTTCCATAATGACATTATGCATTAGTGAAATATATGTTGTGTTCAATCATCTAAAATATCTAGATGTATTTTAACATCCAATGCTGACACCTGCTATGAGTAACTATGTGCTTTGTGTATGAACATTCTATTCTAGGACAAGAGTAACTTCCTTGTTCGGGTAAAAGACTCAAATTCTAATTTAATAGCAATATTATGAAAATATCTATGAATTTCCATGATAAAATTTGCATTGAGTATTAACCAATAATTTCTGTATATGGCAAGAAATCCAACACAGGACAGAACTAGATGCCACATGGCATAGTACTAAATTTCAACATATATCTTCAAGCAAAGGCTAGTATTCATGACAATTTCTTCAATAGATTTAAGCATTGCTTGGAATCTTTTATAGAGTGGCCTATGAATTGTTGAAAATTCCTTCAATATCTAGGCCTAACTTTTTTGAGCACTGTCCAAATCAAACAGTTTTAAAGCTTGATCAGTTAATTAGATGAACCTATATCATCAGAAACATTTTCTATCATAGTGCAAATATATTTGCCAGAACAGACTGGAATTTACTTAATTTATAATAATACTCAGACAAATGATGATTACAATGAATCGGATCCTTTAAGGAAAATTTAAGATGACATGATATAGCTGGAATATTACAAAGTAAATTCAAACCAAAACATCAAGAATTGTATAAGGTGACACCACATTGCATAACATTTTACCAAAATCTATACCAAAAATAACAACACATTTTTTTAAAAGTGTAAAATTATGATAACAAAAAAAAAATTGCATTTATTTCAAGACTGAAACTTCCAGGCCAACCTTTTACCCAAAGACAATACTAGATTTCTCAATGACACCAATAAAATGCCAAAATAATTGTTATAATATTTAACTGTCAGATCAAGAACAATTTACTAGAATATGTCTGATATGTTGCAAAGAACTGGAGAACATGTATATTTTTATCTAAATTTATAGTACCCGCCTAACCTAGTAGTTTTTAAACGGCGAAACTGCCGATACTTAGGGGCAAGTTGAAGGGTCAGATACAGGTACAATGGATTGCAGGTACTAGACCCTTTGAAAATACCCCTTGGTTCTTTACATGCCTGGTGTATAGCACCTATACACTCAAGACTACCTCTGGGTTTCCAGCCAGTTCATCTCAATATGAGTGAAAAATACTGAAAAGCAAGTGTGACATTTCCAGTGTCAAGGCTAGAATTCAAACTATATAGGCCTTCGGATTGATAGTCTAAATCGTTAACCACTGTACCACAGAGCAATCCTGAAGTAATGTAACTGTTGCATGAAGCTCTTTCATGTACTTTTCATAAAAATGCACCATTCAATGTATGTTTAAGGGGTATCTAAATGACTCATTACAATACATAACCCAATACCAAAAGATAAACAAAAACATGAATTCTTTGCAGGGCTTTAAATGCCTCACATCAATTCTTTTCTTGTTGTTCTCTTTGTGTTCAGTCTAAGGAATCATCCGATTTTTTTAGTGTGTCACTTTTTTGTAACGCCACATACTAAATCATCAGCAGGTAAAACTTTCTAACATATTCATTAAACTATACATATTTCACAATAATGCATCAATTTGATTTTCAGTGTTTGATAAGTAGCTAACACTGCAATGTTGTGATAGTAAAAATAATATTTTTAGAATTAGCAATTAGTTATATCTAGCTTAGACTCTAATAACTATCTAATCCAAGACATCTTACATCAATAGACATTCCCAAAATTAAATTATCTTATAATATTCATAAGACAAGAGCTGTCAGTAGGACAGCGCGCTCGACTTTTTTAGTGCTTGCCAATAAAACAAAACTTTGACAGTTCTGGGCACACAAGACTTTAACTTTAACTAGGCATTTCTAAACACAAATCAAGAAACATTTTCACAGAGTTATCTTCTCTTGCTAACAGATAGGTCTCTTGATGGTACATAAGTACTCCATCTTTCAAAGTAAAATCTCAAATGATTAAGTCAAGTGGACAAGAATGAAAATTTTAACTGAGTTTCTAAGTCAAAAATGGCCATAACTCAAACAAAATTCTTGACAGAATTACCTTCTCCTGTCAATGTTAGGGGATCATGATGGTAAACAAGTTTTCCAACTTTCAAATTGATATCTCTAACGGTTTAGTCAAAAAGTGGACTGGTATGAAAAACTTAACCAAGATTCTAAGTCCATAAAGGGCCTTAATTTTTGAAACAAATCCCTGACAAAGTTACCTTCTCTTGCCTACAGATGGGGGTAATGATGTAAACAAGCATTCAAAGTTTCAAGGCAATATCTCAAAGAGTTAAGGCAATAAGTGGATTTTACCCATTTTCAATGTATTTTCTAAGAAAAAGGGCATAATTCTGTCAAAAACCTTGACAGAGTTATGTTCTCTTGTCTGTTGATGTAGGTCATGATGGTAAACAAGCAAGGTTAGTTTCAAAGCAATAACTCTAATGGTTTTGAAATAAAGGAGTGTACGAAAAATTTAACAAACCCAATACACTTTTTAAAAAAAAAGCCATAATTCTGTCAAAACCTTGACGGTTATGTACTCTTTTCTGTAGATGGAGGTTGATGGTAAAGGTTAGTTTCAAAGCCATACCTCTATTAGTTTTGAAATAAAGTGGGGTGGTACGAAAAACTTAACCAAGGTGTGACACCAACGCCGACCCCGGGGCGAGTAGGATAGCTCCCCTTTTCTTCGAAGAGTCAAGCTAAAAGGGAATGACACGGAAGCCCAACCCAACAACTCTGTAAATTGTTGCATCTTTGTATGGTTACATTTGAAAGAGTCTCGCCAACAATAACCTTAACAATCGCTAACTGAAATATCTACTAATTGCAATTATGTTAATTATATAATTCATGACTTCATTAAACGTTATAACATCATACAACACACACTATGTCAGCAACTATTATTCCGACTTTAATTAGTCTTCTCAAATCTGACATACGTTATGATTGTATTTTAGACTTTCATCTGACATTGCAAAATTGCTTTTTACTTAAAAGATTGTCTTCTTCCTTCAGGCAAACCAATTTATAAAATTGAAGAAAAACAATATGCTGTAATTTGATCTAGTGTTGAAGCCTTTTACTCTACAACCAATTATCTATACCAAGTTTGTACCTAATAAATAGTATTTTGTGATAAAGTTTCTTCAACATGATTAAATGAACAAGAGCTTTAGATGACACTAAACTAGACTATTCAGAACACTTTGATAGTAAATTGAAAACATTTCTATCATAAAGGCTTTAAACTGTTAAAACTAAAGTCATACAAGACAAAACAGTAATGCCGACATAAAAGACGCAGCCAGAGACGTTTTTTCATTTAAATGGCTCTCCTTAAAGTGATTGGGTAGTTTTTCATACACTATTATCTACTTGAAATGAGCGAATGTTTTACAAGAGTTGCATAGACGGATTCGTTCATGATCATTTGAAATATAAGACAAACAGCATATTTTCAACTATTATCCCTTTGTATCGCAAGCAGTTTTAACTACTTTTATTCATAGAATCTTACTTTACATCACAATAACGTACATTACGTACATTACATTATAAGTAATTTCAAGTGATATAAACAATCAATTAACAAAAATGAAAACATTTCCGCTGGGTTGCATTTTCCGTTATAGGACCGCAGTAATGTGAGCCACATATTTCTCTTGATCTATAAGAACATAAATGATATTCTTTATCAATATAACTTACATGAATTAAATAAATTATACAAAATATAAAACCTTGTGTTATTCTTTATTGAATTTAAACAGATGTACTTAAGCACTAATTCAAATTTTGACTCTTTGAAAAAATCTATTCAGTGTGGTTTTCATCTTGTAATTTAATTTTTGTTATTTCATTGTATGTATTTTAAACGAAGTTTAGTTTCTAAGCAAGGTTTTGATTTATGTATTTTTTCTTGAAGCTTTTGTACAAATCATAGTTCATGCCCTGGAGGCCTCAATGTAGAAACATCATGAGTTTAATTTTAATTTTACAAAGCTATTCAAATCCATGTGGCGTCAAATAAGTCTATGGTCATTTCTTGTTTAAAATGTCTGATACCTGTCAACACTTTCATGTCATTTCAAATGAATCAGTGATTTCTGAGGTATGATTACAACATAACTAAATAAATTCAGTCAAAAGTTATCTAATCTGACTTTCATCTTCCGCATAGGCCCCACACAGAGATGATGTAGTTATGACCAAGGCTTATCAGTATGAGACTTTAGCTTGGACATATCAGTCGAATTTTATTTACTGACTGAAGTAAATTTTAATTTGCAGCCATCTATTTATGGAATAGTCTACATATGGTTGTTATGTGAAATAGTTGCTTGTCTAAATGACTTATAAAGGATTGGCTTTAAGGTCTCTGTGAGGCCCATTTCAAAAGGGTTTTTAAGAGATTTAATATTCTTTTATTGCACAAGTTTCATATACATATGTATAAAGGCATGCAAAATATGTATAACTTAGACCTATAACAAATGGATCGGGCCACGAGTTATCTTTACAAGAAAAAATTGAATTAATCAATTGAATTATTAGAATAATCAAATGAAAAAACAGAAAGAAAAAAAAAGAGAATTAAATTGAAGAAAAACATATACATAAACAATTTGAACAAAAACAAAACGCCGAAAAAGTTTGACTGCCTTCAGTGATCGAACAAACACCTCGCTAAATGGGAAACGTGCAGTTACTGAGGGAATGAAATTAAAGGTCCACTACTAAGCGAAAACGAAATGACAGTTATTTCAATGGCATGTACATTACCTTTTGCAAGACACTAAATAATGAAGATTGGCAGGTTAAAATTTACAGAAAGTGTTCGGAACACGAAGAAAAGTATGTGTATTATGTTGAAATCTCAGTGAATCGACAAAATGACCACCCAGGTCTTTTTAACTTTCTTCATAATGCATAGAAAAATAATTGTACATGTACTGTGATTTTTTTAGAATCTCTACATACCAATTTCCATTTTTTATTAAAAATAACTTATTTCTGTACTTTTTAAAGTATATTTGAACTTTCACTTTCGTTAGTATTGGACCTTTAAGAAATTAAATGGAACTTACCTAGTAAGGTGAAGAAGCTAGGTTAGAATTTCATCAACAGCAATCTCCTTGAGGGCTCACACAATGTCAACTCAAATTTGGCACATTACTTCTTATTTTGAACTTCAATACTGCTGTTGTCTGAGTAGTGTTACATTGAAGGTGTAAACTGTCCTGCAGAGAGAGATAACCTTTTACAAAAGAGTGAAGACACTGGTATAGTACCAGAAGGCCCCACTACCAGAATGACCCAGTCCAGAACAACCCACTTTAAGTCCAGAATGGCCAACTTCTAAATATTATTAAACTAGTGCTAATATTGATCTACAATAAATGATTTAAGATTTGCATAATTCCTGATAACATAGCTAATAATGTGCATTGGAACAGAGTTCTGTGAACAACATGTCCACTGTACCCAGTCAATTCAAAATCATTCTCTGTACGAGGAAGTTACAGTCTAGACAAAGCCTCATGTTTCTATTTTTACTTTATTCTCCAAGTGTGACCTTGACCTTTGAGCTACAACCTGTGTCTTGCACACAACACACTGCCCAAATGTGGTCAACCATGTCAATTCAAAATCTTTCAATTCATGACAAAGTTACAACCTGGATAAACTCATTCAGGCACTGCACACACAGTAAACTCCCAAATTGACAGCAGTTACTATGTTGACTAATTGCAAGCAGGCCTGTTTTAATAGATAAAAACAAAGCTTACTTTCTCAAAGGAATGTTATGCATGTTTTTTTGGAAGGTGTGGCAGGAGCAAATAGCAAAGGTGTCCCTCATAATTGAAAACTGGAATTCTTTGGAGAATGGTGCAGATGAGTATTTGCATCTTCAAGAATTTTTCCATTTACCTGAAAAGAAAACAAAAAAAAAAACTTAGCGGGCAGCTTTATTTGTAGTCCGATGAAAAGGGAACTTTACATATACATTCCTTTTCATTTGAAGGCAAATAAAGCTGCCCACTAAGTATTAATATGAACTACTCTGATTACATGTCTGATACATGATTGGCAATAACTCTATAAAACAGTATCTTAAATGAACTTACTACTTGAGACACTGTGACAGACAAAACTATTGATCCTTGAATTTGACTATGGCAAGAACTGCTACCTGTACTTGCTGGTTTGATATAGCACTTTAGTAACTAGGACTGTTTAGACAGAAAGAAATTGTAAAAATTCTACTCAGAACAGGGGTTTCCAAGCAGACTTTCAAGTTCAGTCAAAGTCAAGTAGCCAGTAGCCAATGCCTTGCAAAGAAGTGGTTAAGGTAATAGAGGTAAAAAAGTGTTAGAAATTCAAGGTTTTATAAATATATTTGATTATATATTTATTAACATACCAAAATTATTTAACAAAATTAATGCAGAAAAACCATCCAGTGTTAAGACCTACTTACTGGCAACATTGTACAAATGAAATACATAAAATTCTGAACTGATACTGAAGTAGATGGAACTGTTCTGAGAACACATAAATAAATTGCCTACTTTTAAACATACTTTTAGAAGGAATAACTACTTTCAAGCATAAATGAAATCCTTTCTTTAACAAAACACTTTGTTCAAATGATTGCACTAATCAGTTTTTAGGTCAGTCCTTATAACGAAACAAACTTGCAGCTTAACAGAATTTTTTGTCAAAAATGATTGGCCAAAATGGTACTTAAAGGAAATTTATCTTAACAAAGGTTTTGTCTTGACAGAAATTTTTGTCAAAAAATGATTGGCCGAAACAGTCCTCTAAATGATCCTACTGGTTAATGTGAAGTTTTTGTTAAAAATGATTTGCCTAAAATGGTCCTAACAGGAGTATTCAAATGGCATAAATGCTTTAATTTCTGAAACAGTTAAATTATCTTGCCATTTGACTATTATATATATAATCTCAACCACTTGCTTTTTCTCTTCAAAGCACTAAAATACTGGAAAATGACTATACTGGACAGCCTACTGGGTATATCTCAGTTTAAAATCTGTTACCAAGATATTAAATTTGTGCCTAACCTAGGAAGCCTGCTTGGCATAGCCAACTTGAAGACAGACTTACCATAAAGCACATTCAGATGGAGTATTCAGGGCATGACAAAAAAAATTAGTTCAAGCAAGGATCGAGATTACAGACCTACAAATATCTCTATATTTTTTTTAAAAATTTACAAAAGATCAAAACATTTGCACACTGACTGACCTAAAATCCATCACATTATTTTTGTGCACACAGTTTGATAAGATGATAACCACTAGCTATCTTTCTCTAAGGCACTTAACTTGTGCCTAACCCAAAAAGCTTGCTAGTTTTAGACTTTCTAACATTTGAACAAAAAGGCACAAATGAAATATTAATATATTCAAATTTTGTTGTTTAACAAAGTTGAAGATGAATAATTTTCAATGATGAGAAACCAAACGCCAATTAAGGCTCATGTACACAAAAGCCATTAGTGGTTACATAGTATGTTTTTGTTGGAAATGATTGGAATAAACTGTCCTTAAAATGAAGCATATATTTCTTACAGTATCTTTTTGTAAAAAAATGACTTAGCCTTATTATGAACTTTCTAAACTACAAGAAGTCTTTGTCAAAAACAAAAGGTCAGAACAGTCCCTTAAAATGAACAAATTAGTGTTAAGACCTAGTTACTGACTACATTGTACAAACAAAATACATAAAATTGTGAACTAATATTGAAGTTATGGGAACTGTTCTAAGTACACTTACATAAGATGCTTACTTTAAAACATCTTTTTAGACAAAATAACTCCTTCAAAGCGCTTATTATATCCTTTTTTATGAGAACACTTTGTTAATCAATTTTAGGTCAGTCCTTATAACGAAACAAACTTGCAGCTTAACAGAAATTTTTGTCAAAAATGATTGGCCAAAATGGTACTTAAAGGAAATTTATCTTAACAAAGGTTTTGTCTTGACAGAAATTTTTGTCAAAAATGATTGGCCGAAACAGTCCTCTAAATGATCCTACTGGTTAATGTGAAGTTTTTGTTAAAAATGATTTGCCTAAAATGGTCCTAACAGGAGTATTCAAATGGCATAAATGCTTTAATTTCTGAAACAGTTAAATTATCTTGCCATTTGACTATTATATATATAATCTCAACCACTTGCTTTCTCTCTTCAAAGCACTAAGATATTGGAAAATGACTATACTGGACAGCCTACTGGGTATATCTCAGTTTAAAACCTGTTACCAAGATATTAAATTTGTGCCTAACCTAGGAAGCCTGCTTGGCATAGCCAACTTGAAGACAGACTTACCATAAAGCACATTCAGATGGAGTATTCAGGGCATGACAAAAAAAAATTAGCTCAAGCAAGGATCGAGATTACAGACCTACAAATATCTCTATATTTTTTTAAAAATTTACAAAAGATCAAAACATTTGCACACTGACTGACCTAAAATCCATCACATTATTTTTGTGTACACACAGTTTGATAAGATGATAACCACTAGCTATCTTTCTCTAAGGCACTTAACTTGTGCCTAACCCAAAAAGCTTGCTAGTTTTAGACTTTCTAACATTTGAACAAAAAGGCACAAATGAAATATTAACATACTCAAATTTTGTTGTTTAACAAAGTTGAAGATGAATAATTTTCAATGATGAGAAACCAAACGCCAATTAAGGCTCATGTACACAAAAGCCATTAGTGGTTACATAGTATGTTTTTGTTGGAAATGATTGGAAAAAATGTCCTTAAAATGAAGTATATATTTCTTACAGTATCTTTTTGTAAAAAAATGACTTAGCCTTATTTGAACTTTCTAAACTACAAGAAGTCTTTGTCAAAAGCAATAGGTCAGAACAGTCCCTTAAAATGAACAAATTAGTGTTAAGACCTAGTTACTGACTACATTGTACCAAACGAAATACATAAAATTTTGAACTGATATTGAAGTAATGGGAACTGTTCTAAGTACACTTACATAAGATACTTACTTTTAAACATCTTTTAGACAAAATAACTCCTTCAAAGCGCTTATTATATCCTTTTTTATGAGAACACTTTGTTAATCAATTTTAGGTCAGTCCTTATAATGAAACAAACTTGCAGCTTAACAGAAATTTTTGTCAAAAATGATTGGCCAAAATGGTACTTAAAGGAAATTTATCTTAACAAAGGTTTTGTCTTGACAGAAATTTTTGTCAAAAATGATTGGCCGAAACAGTCCTCTAAATGATCCTACTGGTTAATGTGAAGTTTTTGTTAAAAATGATTTGCCTAAAATGGTCCTAACAGGAGTATTCAAATGGCATAAATGCTTTAATTTCTGAAACAGTTAAATTATCTTGCCATTTGACTATTATATATATAATCTCAACCACTTGCTTTCTCTCTTCAAAGCACTAAGATATTGGAAAATGACTATACTAGACAGCCTACTGGGTATATCTCAGTTTAAAATCTGTTACCAAGATATTAAATTTGTGCCTAACCTAGGAAGCCTGCTTGGCATAGCCAACCTGAAGACAGACTTACCATAAAGCACATTCAGATGGAGTATTCAGGGCATGACAAAAAAAAATTAGTTCAAGCAAGGATCAAGATTACAGACCTACAAATATCTCTATTTTTTAAAAAATTTACAAAAGATCAAAACATTTGCACACTGACTGACCTAAAATCCATCACATTATTTTTGTGCACACAGTTTGGTAAGATGATAACCACTAGCTTTCTTTCTCTAAGGCACTTAACTTGTGCCTAACCCAAAAAGCTTGCTAGTTTTAGACTTTCTAACATTTGAACAAAAAGGCACAAATGAAATATTAACATATTCAAATTTTGTTGCTTAACAAAGTTGAAGATGAATAATTTTCAATGATGAGAAACCAAACACCAATTAAGGCTCATGTACACAAAAGCCATTACTGGTTACGTAAAAATGACTTGCTCTTAATGTGAATCTTATAACCAACAAGAAGCTTTTATAAAAAAAATTGTCAGAACAGTCCCTAAAATGAACCTTATGAAAAATTATTGTCAAAATGAGTTGCCTAAACAATCCTTAAAATGACCCTACTACCCTATGAGAAATGAGAGGTTTAATCAGTTCTTAAATTAACCTACTGTCTTATGGTCAAAATGATGTCTTAACAGCAATTTTAAGAAACTCAATAATATAAAGACTGCTATGGCACCATAAAACCTTGCATTTCTAACACTTTTACCTCTATAACCTTAACCACTTCCTTGCAAGGCTTTGGTTACTGGCTACTTGACTTTGACTGAACTTGAAAGCCTGCTGGGTATACCCCAGCTTGAAACAGACTAACAGAAACAATAAAACTAAATGTTCAAGTACAGGTAGCAGTTCTTGCCAGACCAACCCATGAGAACTAGGCTTAGGGCCCCAACAAAGAAATGCCTGAAATGTTTTGTCCATGAACCCAAAAAACAGACAAAAGCAAACACTGCCTACCTGGGACCACCATATACAGAGAGACTTAAATGTGTAGTTGAAGTTTTTTCAACAATTATAAAAACAAGTGGAAAGAGTAATACATGAAATACTGGTATAATAACCCTTTATCTCATTTTGAGCCCTAGTAATAACCATCAAAGCAATCTTTAACACAACTTGATGTTCTGATGAAACTGTTTCAGGTGTGCATTTTCTATGTAAAAATTGTAGTGCCTTTTTTTTTTAGTAATATTAGATTTTAGTTTTTATTTATTGCTAATATCTTAAAACCTTAATTTAAATCTAATTAATTAATAAATTAATTAATCAATTAATTTATTTTTATTATTAATTATTCATTGATATTAGTTTTTATTTATTATCTTAAAACCTTAATTTAAATTTAATTAATTTATTTATTAATTAATTAAATAAATTTATTTATTTTTACTGTTTTACTAAATCTATTAATATTACTTGTCTACCTATCTACCTATCTATCTAACTACCTACCTATTTATTTATTTATTTATTTATTTATTTATTTATTTATTTTTTATTTATTTATTTATTTATTTATTTATTTATTTATATAGCAATACATTTATTTATTTATTTATTTATTTATTTATTTATTTATTTATATAGCAATACAATTGTTACATAAAAGACACACAACTGCAAACAATTAATGTATGCAAACTATGGTTATTCAATGTTATTTAATCTGTATTTGTTTTCATTGTCAAATTAACTACAACTACACATTACCTGTAATGTTCTACAGTGTACATGTCCTCTGTGGCTGTATTGATGTCAAGATGATCAAGCCTTCGTCAATGGAAAGAGCCAATTCTCAGACAGATAAACCTAGCATACTGCCACTCTGTACTTTGCATCTCACAAGTAGTATGTAATTACCAGAATGCCCGTTTAACCTGAAAATAGAAATAAAGAGTATATAAAAGCATCCATAGGTTCTTCCTAAACCATGTGTTTCAAAAATAACAGCACAATTCTGAAAAACAAATATACTACAGAGCGGGGGTGGGAATCATCCTAGAGCTATTGCTAGAAGTGATCAATACCCCAAGTTGCCTATGCGCTGCTCAAAAAACGAAAGAAGTATCAGTGCAAAAGTACATGGAGAGACAAGTATGTTTTATTAAATATATTCAGCACAGCTTGAATCTGCCATGAATAAATGATAAACATATCTTAAACAGTGCAATGAATAAATAATTAAACAAGAGCTGTCCCTCACAAGTGACAAATCCGGGTTCTCGGAAACGCTTAAATCCGCGTATTTGTACGCATACTTTTCCCAAAAGGACGCTAAAAAAATCCGACAATGATTCCACGGGACGCATACAATTTCCGTGAAACGCGTGCCCCCGATTCATGACAATATACAAGACACGATTTAACAGCTGATGAAAGGTATATCTGTGTACCCGTTTCATGCATAAACCAATAAACACGCGTGGTGTTTTCCAATACTTGATCGACAGATGTTGTGTGTAATTGTGTTTATGCAGACATGCGGCATTGTATATATTGAATTAACATCATTTTATGCCTTGTGAAGGAAAGGCCAAATACTATAATTGTGATAATTGGATTAAATCATGTTCAAGTTAGTCGCGTGTTTGCAGACGAATGACCGAAAATTAGCGTGTTTGCACATTGATAACTTTTGTTTTTCGGAAACATTACAAATTAAAAAGACATGATCATTGCTCAATTTTTAATATTATTTTGACAATGAAAACATTTTGAGATATATACGATTGGTGTTTACACAGTTTCAAAATACCTCTTAGACTAGCCCAACTAATGGTGCGCCAATACGACGGCCGCGTAAGACAGACATCTATAAATATCAGTTTGTAAAATCGTCGGTCTTTCAGTCGACTCTTAGACTAGATAAAATAACTTTGGACAAAGTGGGCGTAAAGGAAATGTTCGACCGACGATTCTGAAGTTTGGTGAAAAAAGATAGAAATGTATGGAATGATTCTTGGTATGGGACATTTCCTTGGATTGAAAAAGTGACTCATAACGATAGTATAGTGATCTGTTCGTGGTGTAGAGTCAAAACACACGAGTGCTTATTAAATTTAAACATAAGAGTTATGAATCAGATTACTAAATACTGCAGATTTCATAATACCGTGCCGTTTCAGTGTTTGCTTTACACACAGGTAGTAAATGACGTCGATGTCACATTCTGTAGTTAGCTCCGCCCAAATCGATACCTTTATCGTACACACTGACTACTATACTGACAGTATATTATTAAGCTAACACATCTTCAAGCTACAACTGCGACATTATTTGATTTTTTATGAATCTAGTGCTTATGTATTGTTTTTGGATAAAATTGGTTTATTTTAAACCTCGAAAGTTTATTTCATAAAACAACTTGTATTCAATTTTTACAAACGAAACCGAACTGTATTGCGTGTTCTACTATCAACACGAAACAAAGATTTTATACTTTTCTGTAATAAAGTCTATATGATAAAATGATGATGGAGAAAAATAAATGTGTCGTCAGCTAACTCGGGCTAAGTATCTGAAACGTTTGCTGAGCTAAGAAGACACGGTTGTAAAGAGTCTCACTTGTACGACAAACTATTTACAAACATGATTCCAAGAACTTTTCTTGCAGGATGTTTAGAATGAACTGTTTTAGGACATTTTATATTCTTGAATCACTGTTGAACCTGCAGAGAATATAGCATCTAAAGCGTGATTAGAAATGTATGATACATGTATATATAACTGTTGTTTTGTTGCATCATCGCCGATTGTATTTTACGAGAAAACAGAAATTCACCTTCGTAAAATTTATAAAAGAATGTCTAGATCATTGAGTGACCACTCTTTAAACTTCTGGTAAATTATATACATTATACATGCGCTCTGCGTGTAAATATCTGTGCACAGTATATATAGCAAACTCCCATGTACCATCTAAGATTCAGGTAAATGTATCGCTGTACAAACTTGCGAAAAGTCAAATCGTATGTCGATGAAATGAACACGAACTGAAAACATCAAAACTTGGCTCGATTGTACATGTAATCGTTACCAATTAAGTGAACGAAACTACTTATAAAACAAAGTAACTTTCGTTTGTACTGGCGATAGGTCAACTGTAGTCCTAGAAAAAAGACCTTGCATTTATTATCTTTAGTTTTCACTTTTATGATATTTTACTTTTTATATTCATTGAGGAAAGTCATGCTAACAAAGATGTAAAAAATAAACACCAAAAGTTTAAAAAATACAAATCATGAAGAAACAAACATTATGTCTAGATAGTTGGACTACCGGTAGAGGTTAACGCTCTACATTTTTTGTGACATGTGCGTTGTTACATTTCTTGCTTTTACAGATTTCAGAGCATCGACAGTAACATTTTAGCACTCTTGTAAGTCAAATACAGTACGTGCAAAGCATGCGCGGTTGTAACAAGATATCAGTATAGCCGTATTTTATAATGCATAATATTAAAGTATTGCGACCGGATCCTTTATAGAAGAGCGAAATAGAATGTATATTTACAATATTTTTATTCATTCTACTGCGACATAATTATATTTACACTAAATTTATGTAAGTGAAGTGACACTTGTACCGGATTTACACGTACATGTTGTATGCGTATATTCCCTTCTTTGATGGGACTCTAGCACACAAGCAAGATGTACGCAACCACACACTAAAAACTATTGAATGCCGTAAACAATATGACCGATTTATATTTTTTTCTCACTACACTTTATCTGATAGCTCTCCGTATGTGTAAAATGTAGCTCCGCCTACAGACGCTTTAGTCATTCACTACCTGTATTCAATCGATACGCAACAAACACTGAAACGGCGCGCTATTATGAAATCTGCAGTAAGTACTTTCATTTTGCTATAAAAATATCAATATTTCGACTCTGATACACTGGCATTGCTTGAAGCTTGTTATATATTTTGCATATTTTCATATTTCAAAACAATACAGTTGAAAAAAAAACCCACACTTTTGTTTCCTTGTGTTATCCCAGGTAATCATACAATTGCAATACTGTAATACATTCATGTAGAAGCCAATCTTCGGTTTGGGTCAGCGCGCTGTACTTAAAAACATGACACTCCAAACATTTTCAGATGGGTCTCCTATTTTTTATGACATTGGAGTCCTGGACTCCTACTTTCAAAATCCTACAGAGAACCCTGCAAATGCCCTCAAAAGAGGTGTCTCACAGTCTTTGTCCTCTCCATGTGCTCAACAATTGCGGTATGTAATTTTAAAATCCATACGACACATCGGCTTGATGTGCTAGACATTTGTGCCAAGTTATTTTTAAATCAATCAATGCATGACAAAGTTATAATCCGGACATGAATGTATGTATATATACAGGATTCCATTACCTCCAAACTGTAAGTGTGACCTTGACCTTTGAGGTAGGGACGTGGGTCTTGCACATGACATGTCGTCTTGATGTGCTTGACTTTTGTGCCAAGTTATTTTATAATCCTTCAATGCACGACAAAGTAACAGTCCGGACACGAATGTGTGCTTATATACAGGATTCCATTACCTCAAGTGTGACCTTGACCTTTGAGGTAGGGACGTGGGTCTTGCACACGACATGTCGTCTTGATGTGCTAGACATTTGTGCCAAGTTATTTTAAAATCCTTCAATGCATGAGAGGTACAGTCCGGACACGAATTTGTAAGTGGGGACGCACATACGGACAGACAGACGGACGGTGCGATTTTAATAAAAAAAAAAAAACTATACATAATTTATGTTTATATACCAGATGTCACTTACAATGCACCTCTTGCCTTTTTCCTTCTTTATCTTAATATTGACCTTTTCAATATCTGCCAGATTACTTTTAGCTATGAAATCAGTGCACGAAAGCTATCGTGTCTTGCATTTATGAAAATATTGGGTAGGTACTTCAGGGCTAGCACATGCCAGTTTTTGCTTTTAGCCATTTTTCAGTGTGGTGTTGTTTGCATAGCTGATAAAATATATTCTTTCTTTAAAAGTTGTAGCCAATTCAATTTCTTTTGAGCCAATTGAACATTTAATGCCAGAGCTAGCCCTGGTACTTTAAGGGCCTCATTTCTGTATAAATTTCTGTTGTTACAGAATACAAAATTGATTAAATGTATTCATTGGTTCCTTCGTTATGGCACTAGACAGACCAACAACATTCTCAAGAAGTAATACTTATGTGGCTATACTGTTGCTCTCTCCGTTGTTCTTTTAGCCAAATAATGAAATTATAGTCACATAACAGACTGAATGAACAGAATTTACATATTTCAATTACATATCTCTTCTTGAAGTTTTTGCATTAATCAAATTTCATACCCCAGAGGCCTCGAATGTAGAAAAAATATGAGTTTAACTTTAACTTTTGACAAGGCAATTCATAGTCTTGCGTCCATGGAACAATTTTATTTTGCATTCCAAATACTCAGCAGCATCTAATGACAGCAACTTCAGGATTATTACAAATTATCTGACATACATTTTTGTAATAAAACGTTTAGAACTCTTGGTTTATTAAGGAGAAATCTACATGAATGTTCACAAGAAGTTTAACTACAAGGGACTCATCAGACCAGTTTTAGAATATACACGCTCAGTATGGGATCCCCACCAGTTATATTTAAAAGACAAATTAGAAGCAGTACAGAAATGCTCAGGAAGATTCATAACTTCAAATTACAACTTCGATCCAGGAAGCACGACTGAAATTTTAGAAAAGTTAAAACTAGATTCTTTAAATGGAAGGAGGAAACAGAGTCATCTTATTTTATTCTGCAAGGGTTTGAATCCAGTGAATACGTTTATTAAGGAAATCAGAAAAAGTGAATAGATAGTCCAACACTTGACGCAAGCGCAGTGAAATAATGTTGGTAAGATGTATCACCATATTCAATCAAAATTAAGATCAAGAAGATCACAATTCTCTGGTAATGCACTGAACTTTTTCGACACATGGATCCCTTCATAGTTTAAATGTAATGCATGCAACACTTCAACCAAGTTTAAAATAAAATAGGACTGAAGTTCAGTCAAGAGTTTTGTAACTAAACACTTTGACATCCCGAAACTTTATTGAAGTTTTCAAATAAATCCCACAACCCTTTACAGAACTGATGTCTGAGTGTGACATTAATCTTAAAACATTTATAAATAAAGTGCATATTAACCTTGTTCCTTTGGTCCACATTAAAAAAAAATTTGGTGTTCAGCTCCAACTTCTGACATCTTCTCTCACTCTGTATGTCTGCATAAAGAATTTAAATTTGTACAATTCAGTCTTCACCTCTTGACTCTGTTAGAAACTTTGAAGATTACTTATAGCAGTAAACATGTGCAACAATTACTTGAGAATACATCTCACCTGTACTTTTAATCCTCTTATATCAAGAATAAACAGATCAACTATTATATTCAGTTTACCTCTAGGCTGTCATACATAATTGTACATTCACACTATCAAGTTTTACTAATATCCACATAATATTAATGTCAGGCTTCACAAGATTTAAAAAAAATTTTTTCCTGTAACTCTATAATTATACATACAAGTAACCTTGGAGCTTCATTTGAAGAACATTGGTAGAAGTCAACTAGACAATGCTACAAAGTAATTAACTAACCTTTGGCCATGTATTTATTTAAAGTTTACCTTGTATTAGTTGGTTTTGACCACAAGAGCACAATCTCAATAATGTTCAAGAGGGCCACTACTCAAAATGTAAATCCAAGCATCTAAATGCTACTGGTACCCAACATGTTAATTTTGCTAATTGTACATTCACAACTCAGTGCTCGAATTATACTTTACCCTACTGACTGCAAGTCAGTCTGTCTTTGCAATGAGTGCAGATCATGATCACTCTGCACACCAATAGCCTGTAGTACTACTGTGTGTTATTTTCATTATTTTTCTACCTGATCATGATCTGCACTGTATGCTATTCATATGTTGCTGTCTGCTCATGATCTGCACTGTTAGCTATTCATTATTTTGCTGTCTGATCATGGTCTGCACTATATGCTTTTAATTATTTTGTTGTTTGGGTATGATCTCAAGGCCCTTAATCAGCTGTTTTTACCGCCTAATATCGGCTGCTTCCCCCACCGAAAAAATATCTTTTTTTCCCCCTCCAGAGAAAAAAATTCCCCCTGAGAAATAAAAAGAAATGAAAGAAAATTCCCAAAAATTGTGCCTGATAACGTTCAGTATATATTTAGATTAATGTAAATACATTCAATATCCGTTTTAAGCTTTTGAAATATCTAAAATTGCCGAAAAATTGGCAAATATTTCCGAAAATCGGGCATAAGCGTGGTCGCGAAAATACATGACAAACAAAAATAATTACTTAAGGTGAAATGCGCCTCAAATATTTTGTTCGAATTTTCTCATGAAATTTACACTGTGCATAGTTGAAGCTATTTCTGATGGAAATCCGATTTCTTTGTTTTGATATCTCTTACGGTTTCTATGCTGTTATGCTTCAAACATTGCCACTGACGTCACTTTTTGCACAGCACGCTATTTCATATTATTCCTCGAGTTTTCCTTCACCGCGCTTTTAATTTTAAATTTATAGACAATATAGAATAACATGCGCTTTCCATTTAAGACGTTCTTTATAATGGTATAAAATTTTATGAAAATATTACGACGCCGGATTTGCTAGTTGCTATTATGTGACGTCAAAACGGGAAAATTCTATCAGGGTTTTGCTTAAAATTTTGCCTTATAATTGGAGTTATAAAAATCAGCTTGATGAAAGAACGCATACGTTTGATATGCTGTATAAAGATCATTTTACGTTCATTTGATATGATAAAAAGGATGGGTCACCGGCTTACTATTTTTACAATTCCACGAGATTTCACCCCTACCCCAAACGTAGTTTTGACGTTGTGATGTACTTGGAGTTACTTTGTACGTTTTCTTTTTTACACATGGATAAGTCTATTTACTAACAGACTCATGTTTTCAATAAAGCAATTTATATACCCAGATAGGCTATTTCAAAAGCTAGACATCTTTATCTGCCTGAAACAATTTATATGTTAATGAGATCTTTGACCAGTGCTTTTCTATAGATCGGACTTACACCCTCCCGTCATGTACATAGTAACAAAAGACAGTGTCATGCCTTCAACTCTAATAGAATTAATTCAGATACTCAAGTGGCGACTTAATATGAATTACAAATACTTCTAAAGGTAGAAACATTGATACAATATTTCAGTATTTCCGTGTATGTGATTAGCATGTGTTAGTGTCAAATAATAACGTTAAATTTAATTCAAGTTTATCACAGTTAATGTAAAAAGTATTTTTTCACCTCATCACTGAAAGTATCGCCTGAACGTGGTCTGTATTCCCCATTCACACCGTGCGTCATCTGAATACAGTTTAAAGTATACACAGGTCTACATTCCTTTGTGTATTTTAAGTTTTCAAGCTTAGT
This sequence comes from Saxidomus purpurata, assembly GCA_022818135.1. Classification (NCBI taxonomy): domain Eukaryota; kingdom Metazoa; phylum Mollusca; class Bivalvia; order Venerida; family Veneridae; genus Saxidomus; species Saxidomus purpurata. Next base: position 308,505 of record JAFMSR010000044.1, read on the forward strand.
ATGTATCTTTGAGTTTTCGAGAAGATGGCGCATCCTTTCATAACCATACGTATTTTTTTCTCCAGTGTAAAGCACCAGCTTATGAAATCTCAATTTTAAGACAGCTAATAACTTTTGTTTGTGGAGATCGAGATCAAATTCGCCACCCCTAGTTTCACATGCGAGTCTCTTGTTTTAAAAAAACATATAACTTGTTTTCGCTCATTGTTTTGTTTATTTATCGTTCTCCACACACCGAATCACTAAAGAGTGGAAGAACCAGCGACTTTTCATTAGTGGTACACGTATTATGCGAACATATTAACCTGATCCTGACCTTTTTACATGAATATATATTCCAGCGATTACTTGAATAAATAAATTTCCGCAAGTGCAGATCACGGACATTGTAGGTGCAATATAATTCTTTTATACTTTGCTAATAACCGACGATAAATCCGCAGTGGAGTGGGTTACGTGAAGAATTCAAGTCAAGCAGCATGTGGGTTCGAATCTATGAAACATACTGTTTCGGCATTTTCGACATATAGTGCAAATGAACGCACAATTATACTGACTAAAAACTCAAGAAATTCTTTATAAAGCGCTGAAGAGGAGGGGGTTAATAAACTGCAGATGTGATGTAAGCTTATAGAATTCATTTATTGTCATATGAAATAAATTTATAAGCTTTGAATATCAAAAGTTTTAACTATTGAATTGGCTAAAGCCAGTTTTTTTTTATCTTACTAGTTTACTTACTTTTGCTAGGGTAGAACTCACAAAGTACAGACTTCTAAGATTTAAGAAAAAAATCATGCGCTATATACTAACTGAGCTCCGATACCCTTTTTTTTTTCTTTGATTGTTTATAAGTCCCGGCCGACCCTGGGACTTCTCCCTGAGTGAACTTGCCAAGACTCTTGACAGACGCAGGTTGAAGAGAGACAGATGCAGATACAAGAGAATCCGGGTACCAGACCCTAGCTCTTTTACGAATAGACCCCTTGATTCTTTTCATGCCCGGTGTATAGCCCCGATACACGTGATACTACCTATTGGTTTCTAACCAGTTCAGCTCTAGATGGGTGGGAAACACTAAAAAGTGTTTCTGAAATTTCCAGTGCCCCGGCCGGGATTCGAACCGGGGACCTCCGGATTAGTAGTCCAGAGCGTTAACAACCACACCATCTGTCCCATCTATTTGTAAGTTTTATAATCATGAGGCCTGGTTAATTTGCCCGAGTGATAAACTCATTCACAGCTTGGTGTTGTGCTAAGTGCGCTGCCGTTTGGCACATCTCCTGTTTCCTTGCCAGGGATCACACGTTGGTCATCTGCCACATAGGCCAATACGAAGTAAAGTCAGTGTCGCATCCTTATTCACATATCTACCCATACCTATATTCCATGATTTAAATCTCGACTGCACTTGCCAACATGAGATAAGCTTTTCGCGCATACATGAAATTCATATTGTAATGAATGTTTTCTTGAAATAATCAATAGATAGCAGTCTTCACTTTTGTTTATTCCTCTGTAATTTGGTATTCTTTCTATTGTTTTGTGTACAGCTTTTTCACATTTATAACCTTAGCATTACAAATATGAAATAAAGAATATAAAACTTGTGACGGAAAATATCATTTCCAACCTGTGATGATTATTAAATATGAAAGATAACTTAAACGGCCAAATTAAAGTGAAGAAAACATTTCTTACTTGCCTTTTCGAACACCCGGACAATCAAAATCGCTAATTATTAAACATGACAATAGACAGCAGACGGCATTTTGGTTTGTTTCATGCACTATGATTGAAAGAGGTCATTTTTATCGCGCAGAAAATCGAACAAACTGTGTAGTAATCAATCTTACATGAAGTTAACACTATGTAGAGAGACGCCGATGTGTAGATGTAGAGCGGTTGCCGGCTCGAATCTCATCAGCGGAATTTGACCGGGGCCTCTTCAATTCATCTTGTCTGTGCAAAAACTGGTCATATTCCAGGAAGAATCCATCGATATTATAGTTATTATGGCATGCAAGAGTATGCGACAATTGATGTGAATAACTAAAATTCAGTGCGTATATACGCAATCACATTTTACCTACTGCTAATTTCATGTCTTTAGATTATTTCTGACAAAGTATTAATTTATGCATAAAATTTTCATTATTCCAGGGACACATGTGAATATTGCATTTAAACTCTTATGTCAGATATGGGGTAGGGGTGCCAATTCGTATATTTACGAAATACGAAAGTCGGTGACCCCTAATTTTTAAAATGTCAACTAATAGCAAAATCGTTTTTACAAAACATATTGAACTTTTACGTTTTTTCATCGAGTCGATTTCTTACAAATTTAATTTTATGCTAAAATTTTAACAAAACTGGAAGTCATTTATTTCCATTTTGACGCCACAAATCCGTGCATAAGCGGTTACAACGCCAAACTTTTTACGCCCAATTTTATATCAGTTTGTAGCTCTGATTCAAAGATATAAGAGAAAATCAGAAGGTTGGAAATATTTTACAAAGGCAAAACGCTACAGCTTAAAAACCTGCCGACAGCGTAAGAAACGCGGTGGTAAAAAAGTGACGCCGAAGCTATGTTTGAAGCACTACTGAAGAAAAAGTTTACAAGATATTACAAAGATAAATTCCCTGTGAAATCGGAAATATGCTGAAATATACGTGGTGCAAATATGAGAAGAAAATTCGAGAAATTAGTTTGAGGCGCATTCCACCTTAAAAACTTGTAAAAATGGTATAATTTATCATCCTTGACCTGTTTTAAGCGTTTTAAGATTTGTTTCATTTAAATTTTCTAAAATCGCCGAAAAAGGGACCAAATATTCCCGAAAATTGTGAATTAGCGGGGTCGTGAAAATACGTGACAAACAACAATAATTGCATGAAAACATTTACAAATGTTACAGTTTATCATCCTTGAGCTGTTTACCAAGTTCAAGAATTGAAGAGGGGTATGTGAGAGGGGGGGATACTTGTTTAGTTTAATCTATAAATGATTGCACAAAAATATCTGTGGGGATAAGACTCGAGCACATCTCTAACATTTTGCCAGTAGTATTTAAATACTGCAACAGGGGGAGCACTCAAGTGTTAAGAAAGTTTATTAATTAATTTCCCAATTTGAATGAGAATATGTGTAAAATATTTGGGCGACACAGCCTGGGCCCTTTCCCAATTTTCGGAAAAAAAAGACCAGCATTTCAGTTTTTGTTTTCCAATGTCAATAATTGCACTTCTATGTTGAAACTCAGACATAGCTTTAATGAAAATTTTATATGTTCCTATTTCTTATTATAATAGATTATTCATTTAAGGCAATTCCCCCTTTTGGCAAAAACAACGCAAAAATTCCCCCACCTGAGGACTGTGGACCCCTTCCCCCCAAGTGGAGTGAGGGCCCTGGATCTGCACTGTTAGCTATTAATTATTTTGCTGTGTTATCATGATAGGCACTGTTCACTCTTTATTTGTTTGCTGTCTGATCATGATCAGCACTGTATGCTATTCATTGTTCTACAGTCTGATCATGATCTGCACTGTATGCTATTTATTATTCTGCTGTCTGATCATGATCTGCACTGTAAGCTATTCATTATTCTGCTGCCTGATCATGATCTGCATTGTAAGCTATTCATTATTTTGCTGTCTGATCATGATCTGCACTGTAAGCTATTCATTATTCTGCTGCCCGATCATGATCTGCACTGTATGCTATTCATTGTTCTACTGTCTGATCATGATCTGCACTGTAAGCTAAATGTTATTCTGCTGCCTGATCATGATCTGCACTGAAAACTTTTCATTATTCTGCTGCCTGATCATGATCTACACTGTTAGCTATTCATTATTTTGCTGCCTGATCATGATCTGCACTGTATGCTATTCCTTATTCTGTTGTCTGATCATGATCTGCTATTCATTTTTTTGCTGTCTGCTCATGATCTCCACTGTTGCTATTCATTTTTTATAATGACCACTTTGCATCTTTACCTAACAGAATGTGAGGATACTTACCTTTTCCAGGAGTATTTTTTCATAAAATGTACATAGTTGCCCACTGCATGACCTTGTGCCGCTGAATTATGAATGAATGGCCTAGCACTGACCTAAAGATGTGTACTAAACAGGTTGAAAGTTTTCCTATTTGTTGCCATAGCAACTAAAGTTCTGCATGGAATGGAATAATTTGAAGGATTTAGGTAGAGAGCTCTCTCTACATGCAAGGAATATCCCTGCCAAGTTTCATCAACATTCGCCTAGTGTGATTTCAGAGGAGCTGTCGTTTGAAGGAAAATGTTAACTGACGTACAAGGGACGCCAGACGAAATGTGATCCTCATATACAGGATTCCATTACCTCTAAACTGTAAGTGTGACCTTGACCTTTGAGGAAGGGACGTGGCTCTTGCATGCGACACATCGGCTTCATATGCAGAAGATTTGTGCCAAATTATTTTTAAATCAATCAATACACGACAAAGTTACAGTCCTGACACAAATGTGTGCATAAATACAGGATTCCATTACCCTCAAACTCTAAGTGTGACCTTGACCTTTGAGGTAGGGACGTGGGTCTTGCATGCCACATCCTGTCTTGATGTGCTGAACATTTGTGTTATGTTATTATAAAATCCTTCAATGCATGAGAAAATTAGTCAAGCAAAAATGTATGCATATAAGATACAGGATTCCATTACCTTCAAACTCTAAGTATGACCTTGACCTTTGTGATAGGGACGTGGGTCTTGCACGCAACACATCATCTTGATGTGCTGAACATTTGTGCCAAGTTATTTTAAAATCCTTCAATGCATGACAAAGTTACAGCCCAGACACGGAGGTATGTAAGGGTGGATGCACAAACAGACGGGCAGAGGAAGCAATTTTAATATGCCACCCTTCAGGGGCATAAAAATAGTTAACACCATTATCAACATACTTCTGTTTCATTTTTCTGTATCAAATACATGATTTGAAAAATATCTTTAAAGACAATAAGAGCATCTTGCAGTATTTTATATGGCTTGGTAAATTGGTAATCAAATTTCTTTACAACTAGAACTATCACTGAAGGTGATGATTGCCCCCCTCCCCAACACAGTATTTAAAATCTATGGAATATTTGATGTTTTGATTATTGGACCTGCACAACTTAGGCTTCTGTGAAGTATAATTAAATATTGACAAGTGGGTTAGGAGATTAAAAGCACACAAGATTTTATTATATCAAGCCCCTGTGACCTTTGATCTAGTGACCCGAAACATGGACCATGCACAACTAAGCATGGTGCTTATCACTTCTATGAAGTATCATTAGAATCTAACCAGGGGTTTTGGCGATTTAGCATCAATATTGGTCTTGATTTTATATACAGTGCTACAGATTTCTTGAGATGTAGAAACCAGAAACATGGACCATGCTCAAATATACATTGTACTTATCACTTGTGTGAAGCATCATTAAATTCTGACCAGGGGTATTGGAGATTTAGTGTCCACAACATTCCGGACAGACAGACGGACAGACAAGCTGAATCCAGTATACACCCCCTTACACTTTGTGTTCGGGGGAGGGGGGTATAATAAGCGAAACCTGACACGACTACTGACTGACCTGTAGTATCAAATCTTTACTGTTATAGAATAATAGTGTAATTTTTCATTACCATTATCCTTATTAGTTTGACATGAATGATGATTTTTATGATTATTTGCCATAAAACAGTTAAAAAAAGTTTAAAGCAGGTTTAAAGCAGGTTTAAACGGCGCCTTTAGAAATTGTGGAATTAAAAAAAAACAATCACCTTTACTCCCCACTCTGCAAACAATTTTTTTTTTTCCTTAAACAATTTAAAAATTGAAATTCTTAAATTTATTTCAATTAACAGTAACCTTGACTAAGTAACCTTGACCCCCAAATTTTTTTTTGCTTAAAACAATTTAAAATCTAAAAAAATAAAAATCAGTTTTAGTAACAGTGACCTTGACACTAATGACCTTGACCCCCGAAATTTTTAAAAACTAAAAAAAAATCTATTTTTAACAACAGTGAATATTGACCTTGACAATAGTGTCCTTGACTGGGCAAATTCAATACAATCTAAGTCTTAGAAGACGCTTCTTCATACAACCATATCTGAAAAAGAAATACTCTGCCCTGCGTAGTAGCACAATGCCCATCACCAGTAAATTGCTTGGTGATGACATTTCCAAGGATGTTAAGAGTTGTGAGACTCTGTCATACTTAGGGAAGGATATGTCATACAGTTCCTTTAGAGGGCCATACTGTTCAAGAGGTTGCTTCCGTCGTGGGGGTTTTGGTAACTCTTACCAAAATCAAGGCTTTAGACCACAACCTTACCCGATGAGAGGTACTTCATTCTGAGGTGGCCATACCGGTGGGAGGTAACATACCTCTTAGGAGGGCTGCTTCTTATACCAGTTCTGGGAATACTGCCCCAAATGGACAGGAATAGCTGAGAAGGTAAGTTGTATTGACAGAACACATTTGGAAGAAATATACAGCAGATCCTTGGATCCTTTATGCTGTGTCTTGGTACAAAATTGTCTTTATTGAAAAACCTGTACAGAGGTTTATTCCCAAAGCGATACCATTTAGTCCAGATCAAAGAGTGATTGTTGATAACGAAGTGCATAATCTTTAAGAGAAAGGTGCTATTATTGAATCAGAAATAGTCGTAGAGCAATTCCTTTCTACTACATTCATTGTTCCAAAACCAAACGATAAGTTTAGACCTGTTATTAACCTGAGATACTTGAATGAATTTGTTGAATACAACCATTTTTAAAGAGGAAACATTTAATGTTGCTCTGGATTTAGTTCAACAATGACTACATGACTAAACTGGATCTTTCAGATACATATTTTTCTATACCTATACACCCTTCACATTGGAAGTACTTAAAATTTTCATGGAACTTGATCGTGTACACTTTTGTTGTGTTGCCGTTTGGTCTAAAAATAGCACCATATTTGTTTACAAAATTTTTACAACCAATTTTTGCATGGTTTAGACAACAAAATGTGAGATGTTTTTATTATATTGATGACTCAAATGAGATATGTCTGTTTAAGTAATTCTATAAAAATTCTCGAAACACTAGAAAGTCTAGGTTTCGCAGTCAATAGGATAAAGTCTACTTGTTCCATGCCAAAGATTGGTATTTTTTGGTTTTGTACTCGACACTGTATTGTTCAAGGTTTTTCTTACGAAGGAAAAAGTTGATAAGATAAAACGCAAAGCTACAGCCTTGTTGAGTACTGAGATTGTCATTGTCCATGATTTGGCTTCTTTTATTGGCCTGGTAATCAGCCTTTTTATTTGTAATATGTTCTTATCATATGCGACATTCAAACTGAAGATTGATCTGGTCTGTCTAGCACTACTTTCGCATAGCGCATGTTTACAGTTGTTATTCCCAAATTGCACAGTTAAATTGTCTGCAGTGTTTGAACAATTCAAGGTAATTTATACTATGTTGTCTCTCTTCAAAATTCCACCTACCACTAGTATGAACTTGTCTGTCTAAATCTATACCACCAAAACCCTCAAAAAGACACATCTGTGCAACAGTGTCTAGATATTTTAAGAGGTCTTATTCTCTTGCCATTTTTGAGATCAACATTCTTGATCCACCAAATTACCTCATTCTTACTCAACTGAGTAAGCCTAACCTTATGGTCAAAATCCATTGAAGTTTTCAAGCCCAAGATTTTGTTTCTTTCTAGTACCTTATAATGCAGGGGCGCTTCTAGCACCGCATGAAATGAACACAGTATAGACCCCAGCCTTACGGGTACCAGAATCCAAGCTCCTACCAGCAACAGAATAATTCTGGTTACAGACAGTTTGGTTACCAACACAACAATCCATTTAAAAAGAAACAAACTCAAACAGCTACTGTCACTTCCACATCTCAGTACCCAAACTAGTGATGTGTCATAGAGCTATTGGCAACGTAAGTAACTGCCAAAGATTGTTAAACTCTTTTAATGAGTGGAAGGCGTTGACTAAAGATAAATGGGTACTAGACACAGTATCAGGTTACAAGATTGAATTTGATTCAGTGTATGCTTTCTTTAGACAAAGGGGCATTAGATGCTCATATTATATTAATGATTCCTTAAACATGAATGCTGACAAAAGTTGTTGTGAGATTAATGCATGGTTTATGCACGACAAGTTACAAGAACTAGGCTTTGTAGTTAATAAAGAAAAGTCTGTTATGGTACCTTCTCAAAGAATTACCTTTTTTGGTTACATTTTAGACTCAGTATTGTCCATGGTGTTCTTGCCTAGGGAAAAGGTTGAAAAGATTCTTCATCTTGCTTCTACACTTTTGAAAAAGAAAACTTGTTCTTTGAGGCTTTTAGCTTCTTTTATTGGTCTGTTAATTAACACCTTCCATGCTGTTTTTGAAGCTAAATTGTATTATCGAACTCTTGAACGATTAAAAGTAAAAGGCTTGCAGCTTTGTGGCACATATGATGGTAACATAGAGTTAACAGAAGAAGTTTGTGTAGAAATTGAATGGTGGAAAAATAACATTTTTTTGAAGAATGGCAGAAAGATCCGCCAAGATCCCGTTAGTAGTTGGATCCAAACAGATTCGTCTATGGAAGGCTGGGGAGCTTTCTGCAAAAGCTCAAATCAATCTATAGGGGGCAGATGGTCTCAAGAAGAAAAATGCAATCATATAAATTATCTAGAAATATTGGCAGTTTTCTTTGCTTTACGGTCTTTTTACAGTGATAGTTCCAACATTCACATTGGAATCGGCTCAAAATGCAAGGCCTTCGGGAAGGTACAATTTCTACTATTATCAACAGCTGGAGACCTGGAACCAGGAAACAATATGCAACAGCTTGAAATCGTTGGTCTTTGTGGTGCAGTCTCAGACATTGTAATAGGTTTAACCCGACTGTAGAAGAACTAGTTTCTTTTCTGTATTTTTTGAAAAATCTTAACAAGTCTTATAGTTGTATAAATACTCAAAAAGTTTCAGTTTCCGAAACATTAAAACTTTTAAATGGAAGCTCAAATATGAGTTTAGTGACTGTTTCTCGTTTCATGAAAGGTCTTTTTACTGCGAAGCCTCCAGTGCCTCGATTCAATTTCACGTGGGACGTGTCTCAAGTGTTAAGTTTTTTTACGGACTTGGAATCCTTTAGAAGATTTAAGTTTGAAACATTTGACTTTTAAACTAGTTGCTTTATTTGCTTTGTCTACAGCTGCACGGGCACAGACTTTAGTGTCATTAAACTTGGATTCTTTCATAAGAAAACAAAATTCAGTGGTTTTTTGTTGTGGTGACAAGTTGAACAAGAGGGCCAAGATAGCCCTATAATAGCTCACCTTAATACAAGTCCACTTGCCTGGTGGAAGATCACTAGATAATGTTATATACCAAATAAGTTTTCCTATATACCCTTTTGTAAAACAAATGATCCCCCCCCGGGCAAGGTCAATTTTGACCCCAGGGGCATAATTTGAACACACTTTGAAGAGGTCTACTACTAAATGCTACATGCCAAATATCTAAGCTCTAGGCCTTGTGGTTTCAGAGAAAAAGATTTTTAAAGTTTTTCCTATATAAGCCTATGTAAAACTAAGTGACCCCCAGTGCGAGGTCAATTTTGACCCGTGGGTCATAATTTGAACAATCTTGGTAGAAGTCCACTAGCCAATGCTACCTGTCAAATATCTAAGCTCTAGGCCTTGTGGTTTCAGAGAAGAAGAGTTTTAAAGTTTTTCCTACATAAGCCTATGTAAAACTAAGTGACCCCCCCGGCAGGGTCAATTTTAATCCGGGGGTTATAATTTGAACAATCTTGGTAGAGGTCTACTAGCCAATGCTACATGCCAAATATCTAAGCTCTAGGCCTTGTGGTTTCAGAGAAGAAGATTTTTAAAGTTTTTCCTATATATTCCTATGCAAAACTAAGTGACCATCCCCGCGGGGTCAATTTTGACCCGGGGCTCATAATTTGAACAATCTTGGTAGAGGTCCACTAGCCAATGCTACATGCCAAATATCTAAGCTCTAGGCCTTGTGGTTTCAGAGAAGAAGATTTTTAAAGTTTTTCCTATATAAAGCCTATGCAAAACTAAGTGACCATCCCCGTGGGGTCAATTTTGACCCGGGGGTCATAATTTGAACAATCTTGGTAGAGGTCCACTAGACAATGCTACATGCCAAATATCTTAGCTCTAGGCCTTGTGGTTTCAGAGAAGAAGATTTTTAAAGTTTTTCCTATATATGCCTATGCAAAAACTAAGTGACCATCCCCGCGGGGTCAATTTTGACCCGGGGGTCATAATTTGAACAATCTTAGTAGAGGTCCACTAGACAATGCTACATGCCAAATATCTAAGCTCTAGGCCTTGTGGTTTCAGAGAAGATTTTTAAAGTTTTTCCTATTTGTTGCCATAGCAACCAGAGTTCTGCATGGAATGGAATTCTTTGAACAATTTTGGTAAAGCTTCATGCAAGGAACATTCCTGCATAGTTTTATCAACATTGGCCTAGAGGTTTCAGAGGAGATGTCATTTGAATCAAAATGTTGACGGACGACGGACAATCATCGATCAGAAAAGCTCACCCTGGCGTAGCTAAAAACAGTAAACCTGGAGTCTCTTTTAACTTGGAGATTAAGGAATTTCCTGAAGATTGCGCTTTGTCCAGTTAGGACATTAATGTTTTATGTAAATAAATTATCATCCTTAAGAAAGGATAAGCAGGTGCTTGTTTCTTTTGTGACTTTTAAAGCAGTATCTACGTCAACTGTAGCCAGGTGGCTGAAATCCGTATTACAACTAGCTGGCATAATACCTTTAAGGCACACTCTTATAGAAGTGCAACAACATCTGCAGCCTTTAAGGCAGGATGTTCTATTCAAGACATCCTAAAAACAGCCTGTTGGAGTTCAGCTAAGAATTTTAAGAAGTTTTACTTAAGGGAAGTGAAAAGTGCTGATAAGGATTTTGTAAATTCTGTGTTTAGTTCATGTAACATATGAAGTGACTTGTGTTATGTATAGGAAATGACTGTGTTTAGCAAGTATAGTATGTACTTGGAGTGACTTTTGTTATGTTTTGGACAGGTTGTAGTATTTAACTTCCTTTGCTTTATGTATTTTTGAAACTGGTATTATACTAGTAAATGTGGGAAGTTTTGATGTGTCTTTTATGTTGTCTCTCTTAAAATTTGCTAGACTGATTATATATCGAGGCCAGGCCTTACGAAAATAATGGGACCACCATCCTAGCACTTGTTGTGACGGATGGGAGACATTATTGGAATAAGACCGGAGGCCGAAAATATATAATCTTCCCTTCCCAGTTTATTAATTAGTGTTTACTCTTCCCTCCCTTTTGTTGTGTGTTTTAGAGCCAACATAACTTCTTTAAACCTATGAGAGTTTTCACGTGTTCTTCAGGCTTTTATGCAGTGATATCACGTGACCAAGGCTTTATTTTATCTATAAATAGCGATACAGTGGTGGTCAATGGAATGACATGCTAGACTAATGATATATTTTCGGCCTCCGGCCTTATTCCAATAATGTCCTCCATCTGTCACAACAAGTGCTAGGATTGGGGTCCCATTTTATCACTCTAAACTTTGAACAGTTGTGCAGACACTTTGTTAACATTTAAATTGAACAACTTCTGATACAATTACTTTTAACATTTAAAATGAGATTTTCTGCAACATTTTCTTGAACAGTTCTGCAGACATTTAGAAACATTTAAAATGCACACTGTAATTTTTTTTGATTTTCCATACATTTTCTTACATCTGAGAGAACATAACTGAACAAGTCTGTAACATTTCTTTTAACATTTAAAATGAGATCTTCTGTATACATAGCCTCAACAGTTCAGCAAAAAATTTTAACATTTAAAATAACATGGCGCAGCAAACATTCTTTAACATTTAAAATGATACATGCTGCAGTGGACATTCTGAACATTTGTTTACAACGTACGAGATTCATAAGCGAACTTTTTCTCACAGTTCTACAGACATTCGGGTCACATTTAAAATGAACAAATTCTATAACAATTTTTTTTTTTAGATTTTCCGTAACATTTTCTTTTAACATTTCTGCCGATAGTTAGTTAACATTTAAAATGAACAAGTTCTGTAACAATTTCTTTTAACATTTATAATAGATGTCCTGGAACATTTTCTTTAATATTTAAGAGCTCTTAATATTGAAAATGACAAAAACCTTAACATTCTATTCAACAATTCAGCAGACATTTTAACATTTACAATGACACATGGCGCAGTTGACATTCTTAATGTTTAAAATGAAATGTTGTGTCGCAACAATTTCTTTTAACATTTCAACTGACATTTTCTATGACAGTTTAGCAAACATTTGTTAACATTTCAAATGAAGAAGTTCTGTAACACTTTTTTTTAGATTTTCCGTAACTTTTCTTCAACATTTCTGCAGACATTTGGTTATCTCTTTAAATTGAAGAAGTTCTGAAACAATTTCTTTTTAACTTTTAAAATAAGATGTTCTGTAACATTTTCTTTAATGTTTAAGCTTACTCTTTACATTGAAAATGACAAATCCTTAACATTTTCTTCCATCATTTCCTTTCACTTAAAAAGAACAAGTTCTGTAACTTGTCTGGGCATTTACCAGGCCTATTCCTTCCCCAGTTTATATTGTGTTTTTCTTCCTTCCCTTTTTATCTGTGTTTTGAGACATCAGTTACTTACTTTAAACCTATGAAGAGTTTTCAAGTTCTTTCAGGCTTTTATGCAGTGATATCACTGACCAAGGCTTTATTTTATTAAAATAGCGATAAGTGGTGGTAATGGAATGACATGCTAGACAATGAATATTGGCCTCAGCCTTATTCCAATAATGTCCTCCACTGTCACACAAGTGCTAGGTTTATCACTCTAAACTTTGAACAGTTGTGCAGACTTTGTTAACATTTAAATTGAACAACTTCTGATACAATTACTTTTAACATTTAAAATGAGATTTTCTGCAACATTTTCTTGAACAGTTCTGCAGACATTTAGATAACATTTAAAATGCACAAATTCTGTAACATTTTTTTAGATTTTCCATAACATTTTCTTTTAACATTTCTGCAGACATTTAGATAACATTTAAACTGAACAAGTTCTGTAACAATTTCTTTTAACATTTAAAATGAGATCTTCTGTATGACACTAGCCTCAACAGTTCAGCAAAAAATTTTAACATTTAAAATAACATGGCACAGCAAACATTCTTAACATTTAAAATGAAACTGCTGCAGGGACATTCTTAACATTTGTAAGGAAAGGTGGCGTCATAACAATTTCTTTAACCTTTAAAATGAGATTTTCTATGAGATTTTCTGTAACATTTTTTTCAAGTTCTACAGACATTTGGGTCACATTTAAAATGAACAAATTCTATAACAATTTTTTTTTAGATCTTCCGTAACATTTTCTTTAACATTTCTGCAGATATTTAGTTAACATTTAAAATGAACAAGTTCTGTAACAATTTCTTTTAACATTTATAATAAGATGTTCTGGAACATTTTCTTTAATATTTAAGAGCTCTTAATATTGAAAATGACAAAAACCTTAACATTCTATTCAACAATTCAGCAGACATTTTAACATTTACAATGACACATGGCGCAGCTGACATTCTTAATGTTTAAAATGAAATGTTGTGTCGTAACAATTTCTTTTAACATTTCAACTGACATTTTCTATGACAGTTTTGCAAACATTTTGTTAACATTTCAAATGAAGAAGTTCTGTAACACATTTTTTTAGATTTTCCGTAACATTTTCTTCAACATTTCTGCAGACATTTGGTTAACATTTAAAATGAAGAAGTTCTGAAACAATTTCTTTTAACATTTAAAATGAGATGTTCTGTAACATTTTCTTTAATATTTAAGCACTCTTTACATTGAAAATGACAAAATCCTTAACATTTTCTTCCATCATTTTCCTTTCACATTTAAAAAGAACAAGTTCTGTAACAGTTTCCTTACATTTAAAATGAAACACGGTGTCGTTACAATTTCCTTTAATATTTAAAAAGAGATTTTTTTGTAACCTTTTCTTTAACAGATTTGCAGATATCTAGTTAACATTGAAAATGAACAAGTTCTGTAACAATTTCTTTTAACTTTTAAAATGAGATGTTCTGTATCATTTTCTTTAATTTTCTTAATATTGAAAATGACAAAAACATTAACATTCTATTCAACAATTCAGCAGACATTCTCAACATTTAAAACGACACATGGCGCAGCGGACATTCTGAATGTTTAAGATGAAACTTGGCGATGTAACAATTTCCTTTAACAATTTCCTTTAACATTTAGAATGAACAAGTTCTGTAACAATTTCCTTTAACATTTAAAATGAAATGTTCTGTGACAGTTTCTGTAATATTCAAGCACTCTTAACATTGAAAAGGATAAAAACCTCAACAGTTTTTTCAACAATTCAGCAGCATTCTTAACATTTAATATGAAACATGGCGTCGTAACAATTTCCTTTAATACTTAAAATGAGACTTTTTGTAACATTTTCTTTAACAGATCTGCAGACAGTTAACATTCAAAATGAACAAGTTCACTAGCAATTTCTTTAAGATTTTCTGTAACATTTTCTTTAACATTTCTGCAGACATTTAGTGAACATTTAAAATGAACAAGTTCTGTAGCAATTTCTTTTAACATTTAAAATGAGATGTTCTGTATCATTTTCTTTAATTTTTAAGCACTCATAAACATTGAAAATGGCAAAAACCTTAACATTTTCTTCAACAATTCAGCAGACATTCTCAACATTTAAAATGAGACATGGCGCAGCGGACATTCTTAACTTTTAACATGAAACAAGGTGTCGTAACAATATCCTTTAACATTTAAAATGACATTTTCTGTAACATTTACTTTAACAGTTCTCCAGACAATTAGTTAACATTTAAAATGAACAAGTTATGTAACAATTTCTTTTAACATTTAAAATGAGATATTCTATATCATTTTCTTTAATTTTTCAGCACTCTTAATCACTGAACATGGCAAAAACTTTCACATTTTCTTCCACAATTCAGCAGACATTCTCAACATTTAAAATGACACATAGTGCTGCGGATATACTGAACGTTTAAAATGAAACTTGGCGTCGTAACAATTTCCTTTAACAATTTCCTTAAACATTTAAAATGAACAAGTTCTTTAACAATTTCTTTACATTTAAAATGAAACATTGCGTCGTAACAATTTCCTTTAATATTTAAAATGAGATTTTTTGTAACATTTTCTTTAACAGATCTGCAGACATTTAATGAACATTTAAAATGAACAAGTTCTGTAACAATTTCATTTAACATTTAAAACAAGATGTTCTGTAACATTTTCTTTAATATTCAAGCACTCTTAACATTCAAAATGACAAAAATCGTAACATTTTTTTTCAACAATTCAGGGATCAGCAGTGTTTTTGGGGGCCTTTTTGGCCCCATTCCCTCCAAAATTAATATATATTTTTCCCCATTTTTGACAAAAAATTCCCCTCAAAATGTTGAAAAAAATCTTTGATTTATTTAATCAAGAAATGGCCAAACTTGTTATAAAAACATGTTTTCATAAATTTAAACGCTTCAGAATCATTTCTTGCAAAAATCTGTTACCTTACATGTGAAATAGTCGGCTGAAAATCGCCGATTTTCCGTTTGTCACCTATTTTCGCGACCCCGATTTTTGTTATTTTTTCAATGAAAACAGTGTTCCAAAGATTAAAAAAGATACTAATACGATGTTTTCAATTGAAAATAGCAGTATTACTTATTATTCACGTGTGTTTTAACACCAGTGCTGCTAAGTTATGTTCCTATTTCATGAAAATACTTAAGTAATTGCTTAGCTAAGTAAGTTATTTTGAAGTCAAATTGTCACTAAAAATAATAATGTTTCTCATCGTAATTTGAAACAATTATATATTTTTTGATGAAATTAACATGTTGAAAGAACAAAAATATTATATAATACTAATACAAGTCAGATTGAGCAAAAATTCATTTGAGTACAAGTTAAGAATTTTAAGAATCTTAAGAATTTTCTTAGTGTAAATTACTTGCAAAAAACAACATTTTCTGCAAAAATACTAACAAGTGTATATATAATTGTGATAAATGGGTAAATACGATTCTGAAAAAGTTTAATTCTTTAAAATAATATACATGCAAGGGGCTGATAAGTGTTCAAATAAGTTAAGCATGTTACTAAGTATTTACTTAAGTATTTTCGTAAAATTGGGGCCTGTATTTTTTTTATAAAATTTTGATATGTTAAATTCCCATGTCTTCTCTTTCTATTGGCAAAAGGATAATGTCATTAACATGCTTGATAGTTTTTGCTCTTAATTACATTTTGAAACAGTATATTTTTTACATTTTCTAAAAAATTCCCCTTTTCTAGCAAAATGACTAAAAATTCCCCTCCTGACGGGCCCAGCCACCTTTCCCCTCGGTCTGAAAAAAAAACACTGGATCATCTTAAGTTTGAAAATGACACATGGTGCAGCGGACATTCTACACGGTTAAAATGAAACATGGCGTTGTAACAATTTCCTTTAACATTTAAAATGAGATTTTCTATAATATTTACTTGAACAGTTCTGCAGACATTTAGTTAACATTTAAAATGAACAAGTTCTATAACATTTTTTTTTTAGATTTTCCATAACATTTTCTTCAACATTTCTGCAGACATTTGGTTAACATTTAAAATGAACAAGTTCTGTACAAATTTCTTTTAACATTTAAAATAAGATGTTCTGTAACATTTTCTTTAATATTTAAGCATTCTTAACATTGAAAATAACAAAAACCTTAACATTTTTTATAACAATTCAGCGAACATTCTTAACATTTAAAATGACACATCGCGTAGCGGACATTCTTAATGTTTTAAATGAAATGAGGCATCATAACAATTTCCATTAACATTTAAAATGAGATTTTCCGTAACATTTCGTTAATAACAGATCTGCAGACATTTAGTTAACATTTAAAATGAACAAATTCTATAATAATTTTTTTTTAGATTTTCCGTAACATTTTCTTTAACATTTCTGCAGACATTTGGTTAACATTTAAACAAGTTCTGTAAAAATTTCTTTTAACATTTAAAATGAGATGTTCTGTATACTTTTCTACAATATTTAAGCATTCTTAAAATTGAAAAAATAACTCAAACCTTAACATTTTTTTAAACAATTCAGCAAACATTCTTAACATTTAAAGTGACACATCGCGTAGCGGACATTCTTAACGTTTATAATGAAACGAGGCGTCGTAACAATTGCCTATAACATTTAAAATGAGATGTTCTGTAATATTTTTTTAATATTTAAGCATTCTTAACATTGAAAATAACAAAAACCTTAATTTTCAACAATTCACGGGTCATCTTAAGTCCCTTTAACGTTGAAAATAACAAAAACCTTAACATTTTTTTCAACAATTCAGCAAACATACTTTACATCTAAAAATGAAACAAGGCGTCGTAACAATTTCCTTTAACATTTAAAATGAGATTTTCTGTAACATTTCATTTAACAGATCTGCAGACATTTAGTTAACATTTAAAATAAACAAATTCTGTAACAATTTTTTTTAGTTTTCCGTAACTCTTTCTTTAACATTTCTGCAGACATTTAGTGAACATTTAAAATGAACAAGTTCTGTAACAATTTCTTTGAAAATGACAAAAACCTTAACATTTTCTTCAACAATTCAGGGGTCATCTTAAGTCCATTTAACATTGAAAATAACAAAAACCTTAACCCTTTTTTCAACAATTCAGCAAACATTCTTTACATTTAAAATGAAACGAGGCGATGTAACAATTTCCATTAACATTTAAAAAGAGATTTTCTACAACATTTACTTAAACAGTTCTGCAGACATTTAGTTAACATTTAAAATGAACAAGTTCTATAACAATTCTTTTTAGATTTTCCATAACATTTCCTTCAACATTACTGCAGACATTTGGTTAACATTTAAAATGAACAAGTTCTGTAACAATTTCTTTTTACACTTATAATGAGATCTTCTGTAACATTTACTTGAATAATTAAGCATTGTTAACATTGAAAATAACAAAAACCTTAACATTTTTCTCAACAATTCAGCAAATATTCTTAACATTTAA
>JAFMSR010000044.1:327260-341621 GCA_022818135.1 Saxidomus purpurata
TATGACAGCCTAGAGGTAAACTGAATATAATAGTTGATCTGTTTATTCTTGATATAAGAGGATTAAAAGTACAGGTGAGATGTATTCTCAAGTAATTGTTGCACATGTTTACTGCTATAAGTAATCTTCAAAGTTTCTAACAGAGTCAAGAGGTGAAGACTGAATTGTACAAATTTAAATTCTTTATGCAGACATACAGAGTGAGAGAAGATGTCAGAAGTTGGAGCTGAACACCAAATTTTTTTTAATGTGGACCAAAGGAACAAGGTTAATATGCACTTTATTTATAAATGTTTTAAGATTAATGTCACACTCAGACATCAGTTCTGTAAAGGGTTGTGGGATTTATTTGAAAACTTCAATAAAGTTTCGGGATGTCAAAGTGTTTAGTTACAAAACTCTTGACTGAACTTCAGTCCTATTTTATTTTAAACTTGGTTGAAGTGTTGCATGCATTACATTTAAACTATGAAGGGATCCATGTGTCGAAAAAGTTCAGTGCATTACCAGAGAATTGTGATCTTCTTGATCTTAATTTTGATTGAATATGGTGATACATCTTACCAACATTATTTCACTGCGCTTGCATCAAGTGTTGGACTATCTATTCACTTTTTCTGATTTCCTTAATAAACGTATTCACTGGATTCAAACCCTTGCAGAATAAAATAAGATGACTCTGTTTCCTCCTTCCATTTAAAGAATCTAGTTTTAACTTTTCTAAAATTTCAGTCGTGCTTCCTGGATCGAAGTTGTAATTTGAAGTTATGAATCTTCCTGAGCATTTCTGTACTGCTTCTAATTTGTCTTTTAAATATAACTGGTGGGGATC
The DNA here is from genome assembly GCA_022818135.1 of Saxidomus purpurata. Lineage (NCBI taxonomy): Eukaryota > Metazoa > Mollusca > Bivalvia > Venerida > Veneridae > Saxidomus > Saxidomus purpurata. The sequence continues at coordinate 328,093 of JAFMSR010000044.1, forward strand.
CCATACTGAGCGTGTATATTCTAAAACTGGTCTGATGAGTCCCTTGTAGTTAAACTTCTTGTGAACATTCATGTAGATTTCTCCTTAATAAACCAAGAGTTCTAAACGTTTTATTACAAAAATGTATGTCAGATAATTTGTAATAATCCTGAAGTTGCTGTCATTAGATGCCGCTGAGTATTGGAATGCAAAATAAAATTGTTCCATGGACGCAAGACTATGAATTGCCTTGTCAAAAGTTAAAGTTAAACTCATATTTTTTCTACATTCGAGGCCTCTGGGGTATGAAATTTGATTAATGCAAAAACTTCAAGAAGAGATATGTAATTGAAATATGTAAATTCTGTTCATTCAGTCTGTTATGTGACTATAATTTCATTATTTGGCTAAAAGAACAACGGAGAGAGCAACAGTATAGCCACATAAGTATTACTTCTTGAGAATGTTGTTGGTCTGTCTAGTGCCATAACGAAGGAACCAATGAATACATTTAACCAATTTTTGTATTCTGTAACAACAGAAATTTATACAGAAATGAGGCCCTTAAAGTACCAGGGCTAGCTCTGGCATTAAATGTTCAATTGGCTCAAAAGAAATTGAATTGGCTACAACTTTTAAAGAAAGAATATATTTTATCAGCTATGCAAACAACACCACACTGAAAAATGGCTAAAAGCAAAAACTGGCATGTGCTAGCCCTGAAGTACCTACCCAATATTTTCATAAATGCAAGACACGATAGCTTTCGTGCACTGATTTCATAGCTAAAAGTAATCTGGCAGATATTGAAAGGGTCAATATTAAGATAAAGAAGGAAAAAGGCAAGAGGTGCATTATAAGTGACGTCTGGTATATAAACATAAATTATGTATAGTTTTTTTGTTTTTTTTATGCCCCCAAAGGGAGGCATATTAAAATCGCACCGTCCGTCTGTCCGTCCGTATGTGCGTCCCCACTTACAAATTCGTGTCCGGACTGTACCTCTCATGCATTGAAGGATTTTAAAATAACTTGGCACAAATGTCTAGCACATCAAGACGACATGTCGTGTGCAAGACCCACGTCCCTACCTCAAAGGTCAAGGTCACACTTGAGGTAATGGAATCCTGTATGTAAGCACACATTCGTGTCCGGACTGTAACTTTGTCGTGCATTGAAGGATTATAAAATAACTTGGCACAAATGTCAAGCACATCAAGACGACATGTCATGTGCAAGACCCACGTCCCTACCTCAAAGGTCAAGGTCACACTTACAGTTTGGAGGTAATGGAATCCTGTATATATACATACATTCATGTCCGGATTATAACTTTGTCATGCATTGATTGATTTAAAAATAACTTGGCACAAATGTCTAGCACATCAAGCCGATGTGTCGTATGGATTTTAAAATTACATACCGCAATTGTTGAGCACATGGAGAGGACAAAGACTGTGAGACACCTCTTTTGAGGGCATTTGCAGGGTTCTCTGTAGGATTTTGAAAGTAGGAGTCCAGGACTCCAATGTCATAAAAAATAGGAGTCCCATCTGAAAATGTTTGGAGTCCCATGTTTTTTAAGTACAGCGCGCTGACCCTAACCGAAGATTGGCTTCTACATGAATGTATTACAGCATTGCAATTGTATGATTACCTGGGATAACACAAGGAAACAAAAGTGTGGGTTTTTTTTTCAACTGTATTGTTTTGAAATATGAAAATATGCAAAATATATAACAAGCTTCAAGCAATGCCAGTGTATCAGAGTCGAAATATTGATATTTTTATAGCAAAATGAAAGTACTTATTTAGTAATCTGATTCATAACTCTTATGTTTAAATTTAATAAGCACTCGTGTGTTTTGACTCTACACCACGAACAGATCACTATACTATCGTTATGAGTCACTTTTTCAATCCAAGGAAATGTCCCATACCAAGAATCATTCCATACATTTCTATCTTTTTTCACCGAACTTTCAGAATCGTCGGTCGGACATTTCCTTTACGCCCACTTTGTCCAAAGTTATTTTATCTAGTCTAAGAGTCAACTGAAAGACCGACGATTTTACAAACTGATATTTATAGATGTCTGTCTTTATGCGGCCGTTGTATTGGCGCACCATTAGTTGGGCTAGTCTAAGAGGTATTTTGAAACTGTGTAAACACCAATCGTATATATCTCAAAATGTTTTCATTGTCAAAATGATATTAAAAATTGAGCAATGATCATGTCTTTTTAATTTGTAATGTTTCCGAAAAACAAAAGTTATCAATGTGCAAACACGCTAATTTTCGGTCACTCGTCTGCAAACACGCGACTAACTTGAACATGATTTAATCCAATTATCACAATTATAGTATTCGGCCTTTCCTTTACAAGGCATAAAATGATGTTAATTCAATATATACAATGCCGCATAAACACAATTACACACGACATCTGTCGATCAAGTATTGGAAAACACCACGCGTGTTTATTGGTTTATGCATGAAACGGGTACACAGATATACCTTTCATCAGCTGTTAAATCGTGTCTTGTATATTGTCATGAATTGGGGGCACGCGTTTCACGGAAATTGTATGCGTCCCGTGGAATCATTGTCGGATTTTTTTAGCGTCCTTTTGGGAAAAGTATGCGTACAAATACGCGGATTTAAGCGTTTCCGAGAACCCGGATTTGTCACTTGTGAGCGACAGCTCTTGTTTAATTATTTATTCATTGCACTGTTTAAGATATGTTTATCATTTATTCATGGCAGATTCAAGCTGTGCTGAATATATTTAATAAAACATACTTGTCTCTCCATGTACTTTTGCACTGATACTTCTTTCGTTTTGTGAGCAGCGCATAGGCAACTTGGGGTATTGATCACTTCTAGCAATAGCTCTAGGATGATTCCCACCCCCGCTCCGTAGTATATTTGTTTTTCAGAATTGTGCTGTTATTTTTGAAACACATGGTTTAGGAAGAACTGATGGATGCTTTTATATACTCTTATTTCTATTTTCAGGTTAAACGGGCATTCTGGTAATTACATACTACAGTCAAACTTGTGCTAACGGCCACCTGTTAATAGCGGCCACCTGCGGACAACGGCCAGTCTGAATTCCCCCCGTCCAAATTTGCTCTAAAAAGGGCCGGGAATAGCGGCCACCTGCCGTCCGCGGTCAGCGGCCAGTAAAAAAGCTTCCCGTCATCGGGTCCGTGATGCGAACAACGGCCACTGAATTTTTTACAGCTGGCTAAATCAGAGCATTTTGTTTCTTGTAAAATTGTTTGCACCTCAAACTACGGGCACAATAATCAAAGATGCTTTTGGTGATGAAAAGAAGTGCTAGCATTTAATTGTCACCTTCACACGTGAAATTAATCCGTTCCAACTGTCCGGTAATTGCCAAAATTGCTTGATTGTTTATTTGATGCAGAACATCTTCGCAATTTGGAGTCGCAGTTTTCATTGTTTGTGCAACTAAATAATAATTGTTTATTTCAGCTAATTAATGCATTCATGTTTAGTAAACTGTTTGATTTATTACAATCAAACTGAAAAACACACACTTTAATCTCGTAAATTAGCTGTTGTATTTTTATTCACAATCGGCAATGAAATCAAACAATGACAAAGGGGCGTAATCCACGTTAATTAAATGATCGTTTCCTGTTTCAAAAAGTGATCAGCGTCACAGTTTCTGGCTTATTAAAGCGTTTTAATGCCGATTAACTAAATTCTGCCATTGTTGATCCGATACAAAATCATTTTATATTTGATTTGTCATGTGCGACCGTTTGCAAAAATTAAACCAAATCCACGAAATTCGGATAAATCGTTATTCGGTTAATGGTTATAGCATGTTTATCTGACAATTGATGATGAAACTTGATAAACAATGTTTAGTATGATGAAAATATATCAACTGCCCACACCTCCGAACAAAGGTCACCTGTGAACAACGGCCGTTTTCCTGGGTTCCCTTGACCGGCCGTTGTTCACAAGTTTTACTGTACTTGTGAGATGCAAAGTACAGAGTGGCAGTATGCTAGGTTTATCTGTCTGAGAATTGGCTATTTCCATTGACGAAGGCTTGATCATCTTGACATCAATACAGCCACAGAGGACATGTACACTGTAGAACATTACAGGTAATGTGTAGTTGTAGTTAATTTGACAATGAAAACAAATACAGATTAAATAACATTGAATAACCGTAGTTTGCATACATTAATTGTTTGCAGTTGTGTGTCTTTTATGTAACAATTGTATTGCTATATAAATAAATAAATAAATAAATAAATAAATGTATTGCTATATAAATAAATAAATAAATGAATAAAAAATAAATAAATAAATAAATAAATAGGTAGGTAGTTAGATAGATAGGTAGATAGGTAGACAAGTAATATTAATAGATTTAGTAAAACAGTAAAAATAAATAAATTTATTTAATTAATTAATAAATAAATTAATTAAATTTAAATTAAGGTTTTAAGATAATAAATAAAAACTAATATCAATGAATAATTAATAATAAAAATAAATTAATTGATGAATTAATTTATTAATTAATTAGATTTAAATTAAGGTTTTAAGATATTAGCAAAAAATAAAAACTAAAATCTAATATTACTAAAAAAAAAGGCACTACAATTTTTACATAGAAAATGCACACCTGAAACAGTTTCATCAGAAGATCAAGTTGCGTTAAAGATTGCTTTGATGGTTATTTCTAGGGCTCAAAATGAGATAAAGGGTTATTATACCAGTATTTCATGTATTACTCTTTCCACTTGTTTTTATAATTGTTGAAAAAACTTCAACTACACATTTAAGTCTCTCTGTATATGGTGGTCCCAGGTAGGCAGTGTTTGCTTTTGTCTGCTTTTTGGGTTCATGGACAAAACATTTCAGGCATTTCTTTGTTGGGGCCCTAAGCCTAGTTCTCATGGGTTGGTCTGGCAAGAACTGCTACCTGTACTTTATTGTTTCTGTTAGTCTGTTTCAAGCTGGGGTATACCCAGCAGGCTTTCAAGTTCAGTCAAAGTCAAGTAGCCAGTAACCAAAGCCTTGCAAGAAAGTGGTTAAGGTTATAGAGGTAAAAGTGTTAGAAATGCAAGGTTTTATGGTGCCATAGCAGTCTTTATATTATTGAGTTTCTTAAAATTGCTGTTAAGACTGATCATTTTGACCATAAGACAGTAGGTTAATGTAAGAACTGATTAAACCTCTCATTTCTCATAGGGTAGTAGGGTCATTTTAAGGATTGTTTAGGCAACTCATTTTGACAATAATTTTTCATAAGGTTCATTTTAGGGACTGTTCTGACAATTTTTTTTATAAAAATTTCTTGTTGGTTATAAGATTCACATTAAGAGCAAGTCATTTTTACGTAACCAGTAATGGCTTTTGTGTACATGAGCCTTAATTGGTGTTTGGTTTCTCATCATTGAAAATTATTCATCTTCAACTTTGTTAAACAACAAAATTTGAATATATTAATATTTCATTTGTGCCTTTTTGTTCAAATGTTAGAAAGTCTAAAACTAGCAAGCTTTTTGGGTTAGGCACAAGTTAAGTGCCTTAGAGAAAGAAAGCTAGTGGTTATCATCTTACCAAACTGTGTGCACAAAAATAATGTGATGGATTTTAGGTCAGTCAGTGTGCAAATGTTTTGATCTTTTGTAAATTTTTTAAAAAATAGAGATATTTGTAGGTCTGTAATCTTGATCCTTGCTTGAACTAATTTTTTTTTTGTCATGCCCTGAATTCTCCATCTGAATGTGCTTTATGGTAAGTCTGTCTTCAGGTTGGCTATGCCAAGCAGGCTTCCTAGGTTAGGCACAAATTTAATATCTTGGTAACAGGTTTTAAACTGAGATATACCCAGTAGGCTGTCCAGTATAGTCATTTTCCAATATCTTAGTGCTTTGAAGAGAGAAAGCAAGTGGTTGAGATTATATATATAATAGTCAAATGGCAAGATAATTTAACTGTTTCAGAAATTAAAGCATTTATGCCATTTGAATACTCCTGTTAGGACCATTTTAGGCAAATCATTTTTAACAAAAACTTCACATTAACCAGTAGGATCATTTAGAGGACTGTTTCTGCCAATCATTTTTGACAAAAATGTCTGTCAAGACAAAACCTTTGTTAAGATAAATTTCCTTTAAGTACCATTTTGGCCAATCATTTTTGACAAAAATTTCTGTTAAGCTGCAAGTTTGTTTCATTATAAGGACTGACCTAAAATTGATTAACAAAGTGTTCTCATAAAAAAGGATATAATAAGCGCTTTGAAGGAGTTATTTTGTCTAAAAGATGTTTAAAAGTAAGCATCTTATGTAAGTGTACTTAGAACAGTTCCCATTACTTCAATATCAGTTCAAAATTTTATGTATTTCATTGGTACAATGTAGTCAGTAACTAGGTCTTAACACTAATTTGTTCATTTTAAGGGACTGTTCTGACCTATTGCTTTGACAAAGACTTCTTGTAGTTTAGAAAGTTAATAAGGCGAAGTCACTTTTTTCAAAAAGATACTGTAAGAAATATATACTTCATTTTAAGGACATTTTCAACAAAAACATACTATGTAACCACTAATGGCTTTTGTGTACATGAGCCTTAATTGGCGTTTGGTTTCTCATCATTGAAAATTATTCATCTTCAACTTTGTTAAACAACAAAATTTGAGTATGTTAATATTTCATTTGTGCCTTTTTGTTCAAATGTTAGAAAGTCTAAAACTAGCAAGCTTTTTGGGTTAGGCACAAGTTAAGTGCCTTAGAGAAAGATAGCTAGTGGTTATCATCTTATCAAACTGTGTGTACACAAAAATAATGTGATGGATTTTAGGTCAGTCAGTGTGCAAATGTTTTGATCTTTTGTAAATTTTTAAAAAAAATATAGAGATATTTGTAGGTCTGTAATCTCAATCCTTGCTTGAGCTAATTTTTTTTTGTCATGCCCTGAATACTCCATCTGAATGTGCTTTATGGTAAGTCTGTCTTCAAGTTGGCTATGCCAAGCAGGCTTCCTAGGTTAGGCACAAATTTAATATCTTGGTAACAGGTTTTAAACTGAGATATACCCAGTAGGCTGTCCAGTATAGTCATTTTCCAATATCTTAGTGCTTTGAAGAGAGAAAGCAAGTGGTTGAGATTATATATATAATAGTCAAATGGCAAGATAATTTAACTGTTTCAGAAATTAAAGCATTTATGCCATTTGAATACTCCTGTTAGGACCATTTTAGGCAAATCATTTTTAACAAAAACTTCTCATTAACCAGTAGGATCATTTAGAGGACTGTTTCGGCCAATCATTTTTGACAAAAATTTCTGTCAAGACAAAACCTTTGTTAAGATAAATTTCCTTTAAGTACCATTTTGGCCAATCATTTTTGACAAAAATTTCTGTTAAGCTGCAAGTTTGTTTCGTTATAAGGACTGACCTAAAATTGATTAACAAAGTGTTCTCATAAAAAAGGATATAATAAGCGCTTTGAATGAGTTATTTTGTCTAAAAAGATGTTTTAAAGTAAGCATCTTATGTAAGTGTACTTAGAACAGTTCCCATAACTTCAATATTAGTTCACAATTTTATGTATTTTGTTTGTACAATGTAGTCAGTAACTAGGTCTTAACACTAATTTGTTCATTTTAAGGGACTGTTCTGACCTTTTGTTTTTGACAAAGACTTCTTGTAGTTTAGAAAGTTCATAATAAGGCTAAGTCATTTTTTTACAAAAAGATACTGTAAGAAATATATGCTTCATTTTAAGGACAGTTTATTCCAATCATTTCCAACAAAAACATACTATGTAACCACTAATGGCTTTTGTGTACATGAGCCTTAATTGGCGTTTGGTTTCTCATCATTGAAAATTATTCATCTTCAACTTTGTTAAACAACAAAATTTGAATATATTAATATTTCATTTGTGCCTTTTTGTTCAAATGTTAGAAAGTCTAAAACTAGCAAGCTTTTTGGGTTAGGCACAAGTTAAGTGCCTTAGAGAAAGATAGCTAGTGGTTATCATCTTATCAAACTGTGTGCACAAAAATAATGTGATGGATTTTAGGTCAGTCAGTGTGCAAATGTTTTGATCTTTTGTAAATTTTTAAAAAAAATATAGAGATATTTGTAGGTCTGTAATCTCGATCCTTGCTTGAACTAATTTTTTTTGTCATGCCCTGAATACTCCATCTGAATGTGCTTTATGGTAAGTCTGTCTTCAAGTTGGCTATGCCAAGCAGGCTTCCTAGGTTAGGCACAAATTTAATATCTTGGTAACAGATTTTAAACTGAGATATACCCAGTAGGCTGTCCAGTATAGTCATTTTCCAGTATTTTAGTGCTTTGAAGAGAAAAAGCAAGTGGTTGAGATTATATATATAATAGTCAAATGGCAAGATAATTTAACTGTTTCAGAAATTAAAGCATTTATGCCATTTGAATACTCCTGTTAGGACCATTTTAGGCAAATCATTTTTAACAAAAACTTCACATTAACCAGTAGGATCATTTAGAGGACTGTTTCGGCCAATCATTTTTTGACAAAAATTTCTGTCAAGACAAAACCTTTGTTAAGATAAATTTCCTTTAAGTACCATTTTGGCCAATCATTTTTGACAAAAAATTCTGTTAAGCTGCAAGTTTGTTTCGTTATAAGGACTGACCTAAAAACTGATTAGTGCAATCATTTGAACAAAGTGTTTTGTTAAAGAAAGGATTTCATTTATGCTTGAAAGTAGTTATTCCTTCTAAAAGTATGTTTAAAAGTAGGCATTTTATTTATGTGTTCTCAGAACAGTTCCATCTACTTCAGTATCAGTTCAGAATTTTATGTATTTCATTTGTACAATGTTGCCAGTAAGTAGGTCTTAACACTGGATGGTTTTTCTGCATTAATTTTGTTAAATAATTTTGGTATGTTAATAAACATATAATCAAATATATTTATAAAACCTTGAATTTCTAACACTTTTTTACCTCTATTACCTTAACCACTTCTTTGCAAGGCATTGGCTACTGGCTACTTGACTTTGACTGAACTTGAAAGTCTGCTTGGAAACCCCTGTTCTGAGTAGAATTTTTATACCCCCAAAACGAAGTTTAGGGGGGTATATAGGAGTCACCCGGTGGTTGGTCGGTCGGTCGGTCGGTCGGTCGGTCGGTCGGGCGGTCTGTTGCATTTTCCTTGTCCGGAGCATAACTTGAAAACTACTAGTTGGAATTCAATACAACTTCATACAATGGTCAAGCACATTGAGAGGAAGTGCAGTGCACAAGAACTATAACTCCATCTTGACTAATTACAGAGTTATTGCCCTTTGTTACTTTTCCTTGTCCGCAGCATAACTTGAAAACTACTGGTTGGAATTCAATACAACTTCATACAATGGTCAAGCACATTGAGAGGAAGTGCAGTGCACAAGAACTATAACTCCATCTTGACTAATTACAGAGTTATTGCCCTTTGTTTATTTTCCTTGTCCGGAGCATAACTTGAAAACTACTAGTTGGAATTCAATACAACTTCATACAATGGTCAAGCACATTGAGAGGAAGTGCAGTGCACAAGAACTATAACTCCATCTTCACTAATTACAGAGTTATTGCCCTTTGTTACTTTTCCTTGTCCGGAGCATAACTTGAAAACTACTGGTTGGAATTCAATACAACTTCATACAATGGTCAAGCACATTGAGAGGAAGTGCAGTGCACAAGAACTATAACTCCATCTTCACTAATTACAGAGTTATTGCCCTTTGTTACTTTTCCTTGTCCGGAGCATAACTTGAAAACTACTAGTTGGAATTCAATACAACTTCATACAATGATCAAGCACACTCAGAGGAAGTGCATTGTACAAGAACCATGACTCTATCTTGACTCATTACAGAGTTATTGCCCTTTGTTACTTTTCCTTGTCTAGAGCATAATTCGTAAACTACTGGTTGGAATTCAATACAACTTCATACAATGGTCAAGCACAATCAGAGGAAGTGCAGTGCACAAGAACCATAACTCCATCTTGACTAATTACAGAGTTATTGCCCTTTGTTCCTTTTCCTTGTCCGGAGCATTATTCGAAAACTACTGGTTGGAATTCAATACAACTTCATACAATAGTCAAGCACAAAGAGAGGAAGTGCAGTGCAAAAGACCAGTAACTCTATCTTTACTCATTACAGAGTTATTGCCCTTTGTTACTTTTACTTGTCCGGAGCATAATTCGAAAACTACTAGTTGGAATTTAATACAACTTCATACAATGGTCAAGTACATTGAGAGAAAGTGCAGTGTACAAGAACCATGACTTTATCTTGACAAATTACAGAGTTATTGCCAAGAACAATATCTCTCTTTAGTTTGTTTGCAAGGTATTCTGTTACTACGAACTTCCTCAGTTTATAAAGCAGTCTTTTGGGGGTATTAATCACATTTAGTGATAGCTCTAGTTACAATTTCTTTCTGTCTAAACAGTCCTAGTTACTAAAGTGCTATATCAAACCAGCAAGTACAGGTAGCAGTTCTTGCCATAGTCAAATTCAAGGATCAATAGTTTTGTCTGTCACAGTGTCTCAAGTAGTAAGTTCATTTAAGATACTGTTTTATAGAGTTATTGCCAATTATGTATCAGACATGTAATCAGAGTAGTTCATATTAATACTTAGTGGGCAGCTTTATTTGCCTTCAAATGAAAAGGAATGTATATGTAAAGTTCCCTTTTCATCGGACTACAAATAAAGCTGCCCGCTAAGTTTTTTTTTACTTGTTTTCTTTTCAGGTAAATGGAAAAATTCTTGAAGATGCAAATACTCATCTGCACCATTCTCCAAAGAATTCCAGTTTTCAATTATGAGGGACACCTTTGCTATTTGCTCCTGCCACACCTTCCAAAAAAACATGCATAACATTCCTTTGAGAAAGTAAGCTTTGTTTTTATCTATTAAAACAGGCCTGCTTGCAATTAGTCAACATAGTAACTGCTGTCAATTTGGGAGTTTACTGTGTGTGCAGTGCCTGAATGAGTTTATCCAGGTTGTAACTTTGTCATGAATTGAAAGATTTTGAATTGACATGGTTGACCACATTTGGGCAGTGTGTTGTGTGCAAGACACAGGTTGTAGCTCAAAGGTCAAGGTCACACTTGGAGAATAAAGTAAAAATAGAAACATGAGGCTTTGTCTAGACTGTAACTTCCTCGTACAGAGAATGATTTTGAATTGACTGGGTACAGTGGACATGTTGTTCACAGAACTCTGTTCCAATGCACATTATTAGCTATGTTATCAGGAATTATGCAAATCTTAAATCATTTATTGTAGATCAATATTAGCACTAGTTTAATAATATTTAGAAGTTGGCCATTCTGGACTTAAAGTGGGTTGTTCTGGACTGGGTCATTCTGGTAGTGGGCCGTTCTGGTACTATACCAGTGTCTTCACTCTTTTGTAAAAGGTTATCTCTCTCTGCAGGACAGTTTACACCTTCAATGTAACACTACTCGGACAACAGCAGTATTGAAGTTCAAAATAAGAAGTAATGTGCCAAATTTGAGTTGACATTGTGTGAGCCCTCAAGGAGATTGCTGTTGATGAAATTCTAACCTAGCTTCTTCACCTTACTAGGTAAGTTCCATTTAATTTCTTAAAGGTCCAATACTAACGAAAGTGAAAGTTCAAATATACTTTAAAAAGTACAGAAATAAGTTATTTTTAATAAAAAATGGAAATTGGTATGTAGAGATTCTAAAAAAATCACAGTACATGTACAATTATTTTTCTATGCATTATGAAGAAAGTTAAAAAGACCTGGGTGGTCATTTTGTCGATTCACTGAGATTTCAACATAATACACATACTTTTCTTCGTGTTCCGAACACTTTCTGTAATTTTTAACCTGCCAATCTTCATTATTTAGTGTCTTGCAAAAGGTAATGTACATGCCATTGAAATAACTGTCATTTCGTTTTCGCTTAGTAGTGGACCTTTAATTTCATTCCCTCAGTAACTGCACGTTTCCCATTTAGCGTTGGTTAAAGTTTTGCCTGCTAAGTACTATCATGCACATATCTCGGTAACCACTTATGATATTGACTTGAAACTTCGTTAATGTCTCTAGGGGTGTCACACAGTCAAGTCAGATAACTCTTGTATAAATTTAGTACAAATTATGGCCCTTGTTTGACTTAGAAAATTTGGTAAAAGTTTTGCCTGCTAGGTACTATCATGCACATATCTCAGTAACCACTTATGATATTGACTTGAAACTTCGTTAATGTCTCTAGGGGTGTCACACAGTCAAGTCAGATAACTCTTGTATAAATTTAGTACAAATTATGGCCCTTGTTTGACTTTGAAAATTTGGTTAAAGTTTTGCCTGCTAGGTACTATCATGCACATATCTCAGTAACCACTTATGATATTGACTTGAAACTTTGTTCATGTCTTTAGGGGTATCATACAATCAAGTCAGATAACTCTTGTATAAATTTAGTCCAAATTATGGCCCTTGTTTGACTTTGAAAATTCGGTTAAAGTTTTGCCTGCTAGATACTATCATGCACACATTTCAGTAACCACTTATGATATTGACTTGAAACTTTGTTCATGTCTTTAGGGGTATCATACAATCAAGTCAGATAACTCTTGTATAAATTTAGTACAAATTATGGCCCTTGTTTGACTTTAAAAATTTGGTTTAAGTTTTGCCTTCTAGGTACTATCATGCACATATCCTAGTAACCACTTATGATATTGACTTGAAACTTTTTTAATGTCTTAAGAGGTGTCACACAGTCAAGACAGATAACTCTTGTTTAAATTTAATATCTCAGTTACCACTTAGCAATAGTGTTCAGGGGTAAATTTTGTATCAAACAATTAATTTACCAAAAATTAAATATTTAGTTATAGATTTTGACTTTTTTTATGATTCAACTTTCCTAGTTTATACTTAATAGTTAGCAGAATTTTGTTTTGCTATTACACTGATAAAAGTTTTGTTTTATTAGCAAACACCCACAATAGTCGAGCTTGCTGTCTTATGGACAGCTCTTGTTCTTCAAATTGTTTATGTATATGTTTTTCTTCAATTTAATTCTCTTTTTTTTTCTTTCTGTTTTTTCACTTGATTATTCTAATAATTCAATTGATTAATTCAATTTTTTCTTGTAAAGATAACTCGTGGCCCGATCCATTTGTTATAGGTCTAAGTTATACATATTTTGCATGCCTTTATACATATGTATATGAAACTTGTGCAATAAAAGAATATTAAATCTCTTAAAAACCCTTTTGAAATGGGCCTCACAGAGACCTTAAAGCCAATCCTTTATAAGTCATTTAGACAAGCAACTATTTCACATAACAACCATATGTAGACTATTCCATAAATAGATGGCTGCAAATTAAAATTTACTTCAGTCAGTAAATAAAATTCGACTGATATGTCCAAGCTAAAGCCTCATACTGATAAGCCTTGGTCATAACTACATCATCTGTGTGTAGGGCCTATGCAGAAGATGAAAGTCA
>JAFMSR010000045.1:0-278034 GCA_022818135.1 Saxidomus purpurata
TAAAGGAAATAAAATTGGATTCAGACAGGATGTCTGATATTTACTTCAGTCCGTGAGGTTTTGCAGAAAATATCCATTTACACTAAAAATGAAATAAGAGATGGATCTTCATTATACCTGTGCACTGTGCTCAGTATTCTCGGAAATTCTTTGCCCTAGCTCTTTTAGCAGTAGCTTTGTTTTGGGGTCTCTTCCTATCCTTTGCCTTTTTGAAGTCTGTCGCCACTTCACTCATACGTACTGTCTCTTTTTCTTTTTTCTTAAACAGAATCGCAGGTAGCACTTTCATTAATGTACGTTTTAAATGTATCTCGATTAAATGGAATTCAAATTTACCATGAAAATTTATGAGAATTCAAAACATTTGTTGAAATGATGAAGTTATTGTGTTCATCACAGAGGTGGCATCGTGGTAAGGTTACAATCACATGTTAAATTATATAAATCGCTCACCTGTGTACCATTGCCTTTGCGTCAAGGCCACAAAGTCCAATACACCACACAAACATCCTGATATGTACTCGAGTTTGTAAAAATATCAAAGTTTTTGACTATAAAATATGTTTGTATTTTAGTAAATTAAAATTGATTCTGTTTTACAGAACAGTGACATCGGTCACAAATTTTTGAAGTTATTTAAAAAAATTGGGTCAACAAAATAATTTTTACAGTTTCTCTTATAAAGTATAAGTAAAATATGTGACACCCAGGGCGTGGACAATTTTGACCCCATAGGGCATGATTTTAACATACTTAGGTATGGACTGCATACAAAATATCTAATATCTGGGCTTTGAGATTTTTGACAAGAAGATTTTAAAATTTTCTAATATATAACACCTAGGGCGGTGCCACTTTAAACCATAGGGGCATAATTTAAATAAATTGGTATGTAAGCTCCGGGACTTGCGGTTTTAGACAAGACGAATTTCGATCATTTCCCTATATAACTCTTATGTAAAACAAGGGACTTCGCATGCAGGGTCAATTTTTATCCTAGGAACATGATTTGAAAAAACATTGGAGAAGACCAATGTTTCATACAAGAAGATCTTTGAAGATTTTCCTGAAGACGTAAATCAAATTGCCCCTGAGCAGGGTCAATTTTGACATCATGGGTATGATTTGAACAAACTTGAGAGATGACCATTAGACCATGCTACACACCAAATATCAAAAGTCTGGGCTTTATGGTTTCAGAAAGAATATTTCAACCCTCTATAAATCAAGTGACCTCCGGGCGGGACTAATTTTGACCCATGGGGCATTATTTGAACCAGCTTGGAAGTTGATCATTAGAAAAGGTTACAAATGAAATATCAAAGCTATGTCTCGTATGGCTTCAAACAATAAGAGTTTGAAGTTTTGCCAACAGAACTCAATCTAAAACAAGTAACCTGGGCGTGGTCACTTTTGACTTTATTGGTATCATTTTAGCAAACTTGGGATCGACCACTAGACCATGCTTCATACCAAATATCATAGCTCCGAGCTTTACGGTTTCAGATAGAAGAATATTTACCTTTTTAACTCTATAAAAATCAAGTCACCCCGGACGGGACCAATTTTGATCCAAGGGATATGGTTTGATCAAACTTGGGGGATTGCCATTATTAGATAATGTCACAAAACAAATATATCTAAGTACTGTGCCGTATATTTTTAAACAAGAAGATTTTTGAAGATTTGCCTACATAACTCTTTTTAAAACAAGTGACCTCCGGGCCAGGTCAATTTTGACCCAATGGGGCATGATTTGAATAAAATTGAAAGAGAACCACTGGACAATGCTACAGACAAAATATTTAAGATCTGGGCTTTGCGGTTTTGACAAAAAGAGTAAAATGTTTTCAATGTTTATGTTATGTTACTCCTCGGGCTGGACAAATTTGAACAAACTTGGTAGAGATTCACTATACACAACTAAATTCTAAGCATTGGGACTAGCAGTTTTCCTATATAAGTTTTTGCAAAGCAAGCTACCATCCGGGAGGGGTCAATTTTGACCCCAGGGGCATGTTTTGTACAAATTGGCAGAGGACCACTAGACAATGCCGTTTACCAAATATATACGCTCTGGGCTTTGAGGATTTTCAAAGATTTTGGCTCTGATGGCCATTGTGTTCAGTAAACCGGAACCGTTTGAAGGAAATGAAGAGAGCTTAACATCAGGATGCTTCTAGCCAATTTTGATGATATTCCATGAAGTGATTTACGAGCCGAAGTCAATGGTTGATGACGGACAATGGTTGGACGGACGATGTACATTCATCGATTCTAAAATCTCAGTGACTCAGGCGAGCTAAAATGCATGTATACAATCAAGTGAAACTGATGCTATTTTGCTGTATTGTCATTGAATAAAAAATTCAAACCATTAAAGTCAAATATATTTGTAAAAGTACAAAAACATTCGTAAAATCATGTCCGTAAAGTGAAATAAAATGCCTCGTAAACTGCTGAGTATCATTTTGTATATTTATCCATTAAAGACAAATAACAATATATTTTTTCTTGTCATTAACCAATACCAGATCATTTTGCAGCGTCAAAATCACATAGTCTCTTTCATTAAACGCTTGATTGATTACGTGTTTTAAGTTATGAAATTTTAAGCGATTTTAAGGACAGTTACATACAACTTTGAGGTTTCAGGGAGAAAAGTTTTGTTTTTTTTATCATTTATTTTTGAGACATACATATACATTATGACAAAACATTCACCATCTTTTAAAGTATAATTATATGACGTATGCTATGCTTTTTTAAATAAAATATAAGTATAGAGAAAGGTAGAAGTGATAGAGATTAGTCAATGAAAGCAAGAAGAGAATTGAAAGGAGAGGACGAGAAGATCTCACGTTCTTGTTCATGCAATATTTTTATAAAATATCTTAATTGCTCTGACTAAAAGAAAGATATAGAATAGAAAATATATGAGAAAAAAGGAAACAAATGGCTGATTCTCGTGTCTTCATGTCATGCTTGCAAAAAAAAGGAGATAAAAATTAATACATGTACGTATGTACATGTATTTGAATATTTTTTTTTATCATTTCTTGTTCTATCTGTTCTTTTATTTTGTTTTTATTTTGAAATATTTTTTAATAATGGCCAGATGACACTTCATCCACATCTAAACCTAGGATCGACCATTTTAAGTTATGTTGTTCTATTTTGTTCTGCATTATAGCAATTTCTTGTTCGAGCCTTATTCTGGATTTTAAAAGATTCATAAAACAGAAAAAGTTTGGTGGTTCTTTTCTTAATTTTGTTTGAAAGATATGATATTTTGCTAAGAGTATAATAGTATTTATTGTGTTCATTTTATTTTTTTTTTCCATAATACCAAAACTTATACTATAATACCAAAACTTATACGGGAGAAAAGTTTTTACTTACTTCTATCTCTTTTTCTATTTGCTTGATCAAAGACTGCACATGGCGAACCATTAGGTAGTCAGGTAGCAGACTTTGTATTGATTCCTCCTTTTCACCAATCTTTATTATGTTCTTCTGTTTGCAGCCATCGGGCCAAAACGAATTATCGTTTAGGTAACCAGATACAGGTCTATCAGCATCCGCTGTTTGTGAAAATATTCCTCGGTACATAAATCTCTTTAAAGCTTTCAAAAGAGTACCAGCAATTTGTACATCACGAAGAAGCTCCAAAATGTGCTTCATTGCAACATCATCGAGTTTTTCAGTATATTCTTTCTCAAGAGCATCTAACACAGTTTCGGAACAAATTTCTTCTAGCAGCTCATTTAACCCAATGATATGACATAGTTTCACACTTGTTTCTGGATTTGGTAAAAGAGCTCTCGGAAATTCATGATTTAGTATATTGCCCCATGTACTAACGTAATTAACTAAAGGCACATCAGGATCTCCACCAGTTTTTTTCAACAAAGTCATAAGTATGCCAAGATGTGAGAGTAACTCTTTAACCATTCTTGGATCATCGTTTTTCTTCGCCTGAATTGAGTTAACAATCTCTGGCGTCAGTGGCCTTTGCTCTACATGCCTTTTCAACTCTAGCAGTAAGTCTGCATAATTGATATAAAGTTCATCCGCAAATATGATGTTTGGAATGTTATAGCGGAAATCTATATATGACACGCCTGTCAAAACCTTCATTGCTAACCTTTTCTCTATACTGGGGAAATCATATATAGCCTCTGTACCACAGCCATATTCTAGTCGACTTTCGGACTCATCTCTTAGTATCTTAACCCATGTGTCACTCTTGTATTGGAAATGAACAAGATCTTCCTTTCTTATTTCTGTTATATGGACACATGGGAAAACAAAAACATTTTCTTTTACAGAAAGAAAGTTCAGTGCCTCACTTACATTTGCTATCAATAATGTTTCATCTAGAAACTGATTCTGAATGTTTACTAGTATTTTGAGGACTTTGTATATGATTGTTTCTTGATTGTAAATCAGACAATCCTTCATCTTAGTTGCTGTGTGGATATGTTTCATGGCTGAGCCCATTTCTGTGCCTTTAAAGAAGGAACACAATTCATCCCATGCCTGTGTGAATGACTCAAAACGCTTTTTCACCATGTCTTTCTTCTTCAGGTTTAAGAAAATGAAGTCTTGGACTGTCATTTCCAGACATTCATGTTTCTTTAGTATGTAATTGACACTGGCAACAGCAGTAACATGCCATTGAATTATACTGTGTATATGTTGAGGAAGACCAAGTTTCCTTTCGAACTGAAGAATTAGACATAGAAATGGAAATTCAGCTTTTCTCCACCCGAGTTCCGAAATAAAGTTTTCTTTTGTTGGTTTACTTTTTATTCGGAACAGTAAAGCACGTGTTGTTTTTCGCTCCGGTGCATGAACGTTGTTATTCTCGTACAAAATGTTCTCGAAGCTGTCGTCCTTTACACCATGTAACTTGTGATGCTGGCATATTTTAGACTTTACAGCTTGGGAGCGCTTTTGCAGCATTTGCTGTATTTGTTTTTCGAGTTCTTTTTCCAACTCTGACCTAAGTTCCTCTGTGAACGGATGCGAATGATGCTTAACGAAGTGCTCTCTTGTTTCTAAGATTAGTACCCGTAAAAGAGTGCCAAGTGAACAATCGTCTAAGCGCAACTGTTTCTGTAACTGATTCCAGTGTTTTGTAATATTATCCAACAGATAACTTATGTGGAATTCATCACCTACAAGGTTCTTTGCATCGTCAATGTTAGATAACCCAAATGCTAGTGACCCTAGTATGCATCCTTTTACAATAAACTGCAGGAAATGAAACGTAAAAGGATGTAATCCTCTTACTTCTATTTGATCTTTAGGTATGTCTTCGAATTTCCAGAGTAAATTTCTCTCTCCTGCTGACTTTCTTGTTCGTACTGGAGCTGCCTTTTCATATACCAAAGATTCAGAGCAAAATACGCATTCCATTTCAGCTGTACTTTCAGCTGCGCCAAAATGAAAAACAATCCTGCTACCACAGTCACAAGTTGCAAGTCCTGCATTTGAATTTATCTTGGTGCCAGAATCTGAAGTTGTGTCAAGAAAACCTGGCAAATGACAATTTTTCAGTGTGCGTGGCGACTCCAAACATCTCATAAAGACAGATGTTTTCTCTTTTCCTTCACACGAATTATGTGACGAAAGAAGGATGAAAAAGTGTAGAAGTACAAATTGTACGCTATAATTTAAGTATTTTGAATCCATTTGCAGATCAAATGCATGATGTTTAAAACTTTCTGCTCCGCATAGAAATTTTAATACAGAGTGCCAACTGCATTTTTGATTTTCCACTTCCTGTACAAAATGCAACAATACACCATGAACTGTATCTTTGGTCTCTGACTCGAACGTCTCTGACAAATGAAATTCGTTGAGAACGAAACAAAGTAGCCGTTGTAATCCTTGAGCATTATAACCACTGCTTGAGATAAAAGACACCAGCTTCTCTTTAGCTTTGGCAATACCTTGATTGGGGTTGCACAAGTCATGTTGTCTATGTTCTGCTTCTTCAACAAGCAGACAAAATGGATTTCCATCGAAACTAAAATGTGAATAACCAGATGTCCACTTGAGTGCTCCAAAGAATTCATGATTTTCCTTTTTAGTTTCAATGTGTACCTTCAATTGAGGTATTGTAAGTCCTTTCGAAATACTCTTAATGAAATGCGACAAAAGACTGAAGCTAATATGATTTGGCTTGACGTCACTCAGGATAACATTAACTGCTTTCCAGTATTCACGATTCTTATCGTAGTCCCACATACTCTCTTCTTCAAGCAGAGTCAAGAAAGACTTTATATAGGCAAGAGCGGAAACAAATCGTAACCCGAATTCCTCGTCTAGAAGTATCTTATGACAATCAAAGACTGTTCTAAATCGATCAGAAGAATCATTGTTGCAGACTACAATGCGAAGGGTGTTTTCAAATATGTCTACTAACAAGTCAATTATGAGTAGAACAAAGGGGTCGTCATATCTCTTTTTCTTTGCTAAGTTCTTAAGAAATTCATCAAATGTATGGAGAAGAGCCCGATTTTCTTCCTCTGAGCAACTGACGCTGTCTGATTCATCTTCAGATTTGTCGTCTTTTTCAGTGCCTAACTCTGATTCATATACATCCTCAAGTAAAAAATATGGTAGAAGCTTGTTTTCCTCAACCGCGTTGCTTTCCAAGTCAGTTGCCAAATATAGAGGTGCCCTGAAATGATGTATCATTTCTCCAGGTATTGTGTTATTCAGTGCGTAATCAAAAAAATATCGTAAAACGTCCGTTTCTGTATTTGTACTAATACATCGCACAAGATATGATGCAAAAACCCTATAACTATTTGTCTCCATCTTTAGACCTGCAGATATAATATTCACTACTGTTCCGAATATTTCCTTTGAATCCAGCTCTATAGTTTCGTCTAACAATAAGCTACCTAATGGATAAATTTTTGCGGTGTCAATTCGTAGGGGGATAATAATATCACTTGCAATTTCATTACAAACTCTTAACGAAAACAACAGTTTGCTTTCTGTTGACACCTTTGCAGCCAATGCTAGGATTGCATTTACTGTTCTCTGCCATGAGGAAATGCCTGCGTAGCGATTAATGGTCGCTTCCGTTGGAACCATTTCTTTGCATATGTCTTGAATCAAGTAATCCTCAGCACTCAAAACATAGACTTCTGATGAATATTGAATTTCTTGTACTGTTTCTGCGTCTGTTTCAGATTCATATGTGGTTTCTTTTTCTGCAATAGAAGGCTGTCTTTGACTTTGCAAACCACTGTATTGTAACATATTGTCCAATACGTGTTCATCTAAACGAACCTTTTCGCATATAGCAAGAAGCTGCATTTCTGATCGAAATAGGGATATATTCATCCAAAATGACGTATGTAAACGAACAGATACACCTAATACCGACTTTTGTGATAAATCTGATTTCTGTGAAACAATCCATTCCATATACAATGCCCTTTTCTTTCTGTGCATACCTGAACAGATATTAACAGAACTCATACTTGAAAAATCATGTATGTAATCTTTTTCACACGTTTCGTAGCAATACTGCATCCAGTCTGGAGCATTCAACAGAACACGTTTTTCCTGCTTAACTTGAAGATCAGCGTATACATCAGGAGGTAAATGTTCGTTTTGATCAACATCAAATTTGCCTTTTAAAACTGACATTTCTTCCATGAACTCCTCTTTCTGTGATTCTACCCGACTGAAAATGATTTTACTGAATGGCATTCTTAGTACACAATCAGCTGTCTCACAGGAATAACATTCTGGACCCGTTTCGTCCGGTATCTTTGCGAGAGAAAAGGTTTGTTTGTCATGAAGAAGATTTGACAAGAATTGCTTTCTTTCTTCTGAAACCTCATCTTCAATAAAGTAACTATCCAATATACCATTTTCTTCCATGCAGAATATAAGTTTTGTTAAAGGGATTTTTATTACTTTGATAATATGCTGTTCTAACGCATCGACAAAATTTGGAGAATTCCGAAGTGCTTGCACATCACAAGCAACCTTTATCTGCCAGTGTCTCTCATTTATTTCCATTTCAGAAACGATCCTCCATATTTCTTCGTCTAAAAATTGTAAGAATTTGGACGAAGTTTTCATCTTTGTCAGAATTGCTTGGATACTGTCTACATCTCTCCCAAGTGGTGAATACTTTATCCTCGTAAATGACCAGAAAAGTAGACTTGTCAGACATTTGTCAAGTGGTCTTTTGCTTTCAATTGCCTCAAGAATATCCATGTTGCAGAGCTGTGGTAATGCCATTTGTGGATATTCAAGACTATCGAGCATAACTAAGCTCCAGTCGGACATAAAATTTATTTGAGAAACAACTTTAGAGAAACCTTTGTTTTTAGACATGTGGATGATCAAATAAACGTGTTTCTTCTCTCTATACTCGGAATAGTAAGACGTTCGGTAACGTTCAATTATAGATTTCGTCAACATGATGTGTTTTTCATCGTCTACAGCACTGCACTGTACAAGCAAAATATTTGCTTTGGTGTTTTCGGACCAGAACTGCTGGATTTTAGCAGATACTTGCTTTTCAGATTTAAAAGCACCTAATTTTTCGGTCTGCACGTTTTTGTTTGAAAGACATCGATGCAAATTGACATGCATGTTACTTCTTGTAAAGACAATTGTTAAAATGCCTTCCTCGTCAGGCTTGCTGCAAGCATTTGACAGCTGGGAAGAAATCAAGTCTTCAATGCCACCATGAAGTGGAAGTTCAAAGAAGACGCTTTTAATTTCGTCAGCTTCAACAGATGTATTGGTAGATATGGCTCGTTTCAGCCGGATAACAGATTCCGGTTTGAGAAGCCACATTAATTTTCTTTTACACGCACTGGTCAGAAATGAAAAATGATTTTCATCTGCTCTTTCAAACTCTCTTTCAGTTTTCAGGACAAGAGATGGCAATAAGTCTTCGCTGTATATGGGAAGTACGTCCGTAAAATCGTAGGTCCGGTCTTGTATGTCCCTAAGGCCTTTTAACCATGTCTGCAAATGTTTCACAAGACAAGTTTCCTCTAAATTCAAAATATCTGAAAATCTCAGGTACTGCTTCTCAAATCGGTTCAGAAATGGAGGATCACAGCTTTCAAGGTTGCTTTCGTCCATTAAAACGATACAGCGAAATGACTCTGCAACTTGACAGATAGGATTACTGTAAGCTCCGAGAGCTACTCTACAATTTTTCTTGTTTCCAATGATTGTATAATTTTGATTAAGCATATCATATAAACTTCCATATATATTGTCTAGGTCTTTCAAAATCAAAATTATTCCCTCTTCCATACAAAGAATAATCCTGCTAAGAATTCTGTAGTTATAATCATCTGTAAGATCATCCTCAAATTGACTGCCGAATATAATCTCCTTTCTGCCTCGGCCTGTGATACTCAATTGTTGTTCCAGTATTCCTAACGCGGAGTCCCCGGATGTTATCAACATAAGGTGTCGAGCTATTTGATCATCCACATTCTCTGTTATCAAAGCTAAAACATTTCGTCTCTCTTTTGAATCAAAATGAAAATAGCTGTTAAATATTTCATATAACGTTGTACTCTCAGAAGGTAGCCCTCCGAAATTCCTTTCAAGTCCATATTTCACAACTGTTGTTGGTTTTGGTTTTTCTTCATGACGTGACTGTTGTACCGTCGTGCCGAACTTTCTGTTTGGTGAAAAGGTTCCGGCCACATATTTAACCAATGCATAATAATCTCTTAAACCGTGAAAATTCTTGAATCGTAACTTTTCGCTGTAACTGTAATATGACTTTGATATGCCCTTTAATGTGTCATCTAAAGAAATGACGTCATCAACATCATGTGTGTCCTCATTGCTTTCTATGGCATTTAAGAATGAAGCCTGTTGAGATAATGATTGAGCCTTGCACTTTTTCGTGAACGACTCACTTATTGCCGTTGCAGTTTTATGTAGTTCATCTTCGTCCATGTCTGTCCGAGAAAGGTGAATAGCACGATTCATTTTTGAGGCATCTAATGACCAATTCGACAACCCCACTACAGCAACATGTGGTCTCATTTCACCATCTGGTTCAAGCAAATTGTGAAGTACTTTTAATGGGTTGAATCGAGACACTTCAGCCAGTCCAATTTCATCTAAAATAACGACAGACAAAACATCATCTGCGTTGTTTGATTTTTGGTAGTTTTCTGCCTTTGCAAACACTTTGATGATACCGTCTGAAGTTGAAGATTCTGATCCCTGGAACGAGACGCAGTACAGTTGTGGAAGTCTTTTAAAGAATGTATCTTTCGAATCTTTTCCCCTAAGATTACTTCTTATTACTTGCATAGCTAGAGATTTACTACATCCTGGTTTACCTACCACAAAAATAGGCAGGCGATTATAAATGCATACAATAATGACAAACACATTTTCCATAAGAGCTGTGTTACATGCAGTCCCGTCCGGTAATTCCATGCGATATATAAAGTCTTTTTGTTCTTCGTTGATTATATCCGCTACTTTATCTTGATTTATTTCGAAGCTTGGAATCCCATGATCCTTTAGTTTTGCCCGTAAAACATTGCGGTAATCAGCACGAAGATCCTTGTGATGAAAACGACTGTGGTAGCAATGCGCAAGTGCTAAAATCATAGCTCTTATAATTGAACTGCAATCGGCAGTGTACGGTGTGAGTGGAGATTTGTTAGCAAGAACTTCTATGAACCATTTTGTTAGAATTCTACACCTATAAACATCTCTAAGACTCACAACATACGCTGACTCTTCCTTTTGTCTTACAAATGACTGAGATACAGACAGCATATCTGAAAACAGATTTTGTAGCTTTGCGTCCCCAAAAAGCCCATCTACCATTCGTTGAATATATAATTTCTCGTCGTTTTCATTTAAACTCCCAAAATCCCACACATAATCTACCATCATTTCAGGAAGTGGAAGAACTCTATAAACTAAACGAGACAATTCATCATTTTTCGACTTCATAGTTAAACCAGCTGTTGCAATGTCTTTTGTAGACCTGAGCTTGTACGGATTACAAGCGCCCATAACAATCAAATTTGGTGGAAGTGATTTACCAAGACATTTATGATGGCAAATTATCTCAGTCATGATACCTATGCTTTCCGATGTATTTATTTCATCAAGAAAGAGCCACTGTTCTGTATGCAAACTATTGTTTGCAGAAAGGCAGTTGGTCTGTACTCTATCAATAATTTCCTCCTCGGAAACGCCTGCATGGATATTCATAAAATCAAACTTCACCTCACATATTGACGCTAGATATCGTACAAGTGACGTTTTCCCACATCCAGTTTCTCCCATGATTACAACTGGAACATTTGCCTTTATCCTAAGCATAATAAGTACCATTTTTAATAGGTTATCAGGTGTCAAAGCATACTCTGAAGCCATTTCTCTCAGCTTTTTTCTCGGTAAAGGTAAAGGATTGTTTCTGGCTATCCTTTGAAGCAGGTCTTGCAGCTCATCTTGACTAAACCTTTTAAAGTCTTGCAGCTCTTTGTTCATTTGACTTTGGAATAAGTCCTTTATATTGTCCGGAACTTTGTTTCTATCTCGATAAAGCGGTGACAATGTCTGTATATTCTGGCAGTGAAACACAAACATAAGATGATTGCTGTCTTCCCATCTTATCATTCCCTTAATCCTTTGTGTTACGCTGTTAGCAATATCGCCTTCCTTTGAAGACTCACTTGATAGATGTTCTGTATCTGGCAAAATAGTAGACGACTGTGTTGCTCTACAGCTGCTGACCGACCTTGAGGCAAACTCTCTGGTACTGTTTATCATTTCTTTGACCAGAGAGCTCTTTACACTTTGCTCCGACTTATTGCCAATCATGTCTCTTAACCGAGAAATTCTAAAAAAAGGACTACAAGACATTTTCTTCAATTGATCTGCAAGTACGTCAAGAGAAGCCATTACTACTGGGAATGACATGTCAACCTTCGCACTGAGGTGTTTCTGAAGTAATCTTCTACATTTCTTTGTTGACAACGGTTTATTTTCATCTAAATTAACATCTCTCTGATCAAGGTATCCATTATCAAGGTATTCAAAGTATCTACATACAATCTGAATGCCGCTGTGGATTTCCTTGCTGACGATAAAATCATCAAAATTTTGCCAGTTCTTATGTTCCCTCGAGAATAACATTGCTGTTTGTAATGAATTTCTCAAAGTGTCATTTATTGTGTTTGCTATTTCTAAGTAGACCTGGTTCGTTTCCAAAGCTACACATGTTCGTCCTACAGAAGCGTAACCGAGAACCAATATTTCAAAAAGAAAGGTGTCAAGTGCCTTTGGATCGTCTACAGTTCCAATGTCAACATGTAATACATGAAAACTTCGCACCTTTAATGTTCGTAGCCTCTCTATTAAGTGACCTTTGCGAGCACATCCACTCACATGTAGTATTGCGATTTGTTTTCTTTTCCTATGGGCATCTTTAATAACCTTGCATGATTTTCCGAGACCAGCTAAATCAGAAGTTAGTGTTAAAATGTGTCCGAAGTGTGCCTTGAAAACGGAGCGTACGAAACTGTCTGTTGCTGGAGCTATTGTCGTCTTGAATCTATTAAGCTCATCTATGATTGGATGACTATTTGTACCCCTACATACAAGTGCTAACAGGAAACGACTATGTTCTTCCTGAAGGTTCCTGAGCATTTCTAGAAGATCAACGTAACATTCGCTAGGAAGTAATTCGACATTTGCGATGCAATACAAAGACTTGCTTTTATAGAAATTTTTAGCACCTAAACAACGTTCTATCACCAGTTCTATTTCGTCCAAAGAAGTTTCCTGGGTACAGAACAAAACTTGATGAGGCTCTGGCATGCGATTTGTTGTATTGGCATACAATGCCAGAACTGTTCGAACAGTGTATGCGCTATGTTCGTCTAATTGGGCAACGAACAATTTACCTTCCTGTACTACGTCGGTCATTTTAAGCGAGTCCATCTTTTCTTTCTCTTGCAAAGTAAAATTTTGAGAAAAGGTTGATGCATCTGGATATGCAGAATGAAGTGCCCCTCCAAGGCAATTTAACCAATCTTTCATGGTCCAAGTTTTACACTTCACTTTCTCTGTAATATATTGTTTGCGTAACTGTTTTGCTTTCATTTCTGGATGAATAAATACCAAAATAGTTTTTGCAGTATCTTCAACTTTTTCTTTGTCCCGTCCTGACATTTTTTCATACAAATTTAAATACTGGTACATAGACTGAAGGCCGAACCCAGTGATATAATTCATTAGGTAATGCTTGTTTCTTTCATCCGATAAATTCTTTTGCCAATCTTCGAGTTCTCCGCTTAGTCTTTCACATTCTTTAGCCAAAGCCGAAGGTGGAAATTCTTTGTTATTGATGTCAATGTACAGGAAATGACCAGATGTATGAAGCAGTGTACACAGATCAGCTACTTCGACACATCGATCGACGTACCTCACAAACATTTCAACCTGTTCTCTAGTTAAGGTACTGCTGGTAGAAGTATTCGACTCATTATTCATCAACAATAATGATCTACTTCTTAAGTCGCTAAGTTCTGACATCTTTTTAACGACCAACTTATCATTCTGTTTATAACTTGCTTCAACTAAAACGCTTCCCAGCTTTTTATTAAGTTTGAATTGGAAAACACCAAACTCAATTATGTTTTTAACTATTTGTTTAGTCTGTTCACCTCTGTTGGCTACGTTGTTGTATAAAGACTTAAGATTGTGCAAGTTGTCCATGCAGTCATGTACTTTTGCGGGTATGCTTGCTACTTTCTTTACTTCATTAATCTGGGAGTTGAGATTATTCAAAAGTTTCTGGCAGCTAAAATCAGACCCTTGTTTGAGGACAGGGTGAAGAAGTTGCTTTATTTCAATTAACCCAGAGACTGTCGACTCACGAACTTGCTGTTCTGAAATATCTTCGACAGCATCAATCAAATTGCGTATGTCTTCGTCCACTGTTTCCTTTAAGAAGTCAATGAGAGAAGAACATTTTCCAATAGCTCCCATTATATCAAAGGTCTGATCGGAAAGGATGTTTGTAATAGAGTATATAGTGGCAAGGGCACTTCTCACCTTCAGAAAAGTATAATCATTTACGTTGTCTTGGAGCAGCTGCTTAAATGAAACCAAGGCTGATTCGAATTCTTGGTCACTATTGAGATCAACCCGGATTACTGATAGAAAGGAACGCATTTCTTCAACCTTTGTTTTGATTTTTCCGATACTGTATACCTGTTGCAAGGCGTCCCAGGCCATGGTCCCAATGGCATGTAAATCAGGCAACACTTTCTCCGCGACTTTCTTCTCCATATCAAGGTCAGGTCCAGGTTTGCTGGCAGGATTAATAACTGCCTTACAGTCGAACATATGTAGAATCTGCGACATACACATATCATTTGTTTTAAGCAATTTTTCCATATTGGCTGCATACCTTCCAAAGCAGTCATATCGCAGTTTCTTAATATATTCGATTGATGTTTTCCAAATATCAGTTTCAGCAAGTTCTTTCTGATCAGTATCTTTACCGCTTATCTCTCTAACATCTAATATATGTTCTTTGCCTGAAGTTGTATTTTCTTTAGATTCAAGGTGATCACCGTCTTCTGGTATTAATTCATTTTCCGTACTGCTCTCATTTTCGACGTCTGCAAGCTCATCTCGTACCATATTCCAGTATACAACTGACTGAATAACAGTCTCAAGACCTCGGCAGTACTCGGGTATCTTCGCCATTCTTTTCCATAGCAAATGACAATCCTTGCCATTTATTTTCCCTTCATAAAATGTTTCTTCTTTCTTTTCTATTTCTTTAACAAATTCATCAAAACCATCTGGCAATTCAATAGACTGTCTTTTCACTGACAACAGGACTGATTTTACAGCATTCAGGTTTTTGTCTTCCAAAGCTAACGTTTCTGCGTTCCATTGCAACAATTTTTCTATCTCATCTTTCTTTCCGAACGAGCTTAACATATCAATTACAGCTTCTTGTCTTGTAGTTATGCGCTTCATCAATTTGAAATCGATTTCCAAGTTTGACAACCTCTCTGCAGTCATCTTGATGTAATTTGAAGTTGTCCCGTAAAAAGGATGGTTTTCAACAATTTCTTTGTACGGTCCTTTTGCTGCAAAAGCAAATCTCCATAACTGTCGTTGATCTACTGCCTTGAAGAACTGGTCTGTTGGTGAAAGACTGGCTTCTGTTTTTCCATACCTGCCGATGATTAAGCATGATATATCCGCAATAAACCTGAAATGTGAAAAATGTAAGCATATATTAAAACATCCTATTCCAGCTGAGTCTAGGCCCTCCACGAAGGTACATTAAGAACAAACATAAATCCTGCTTTCTAATGTCATTACCAATCCATTCCCTTAACAATAGTAAACGTGTTTACAGTTGTAACCAGTAACTACTTATACTTCTCAAAAATGAGACTAGACTTTATTGGTAGTTGTTTATTTTAACGGCTGTTTCTCATAACTAGTAACTACTCATAATTTGTACTTTGGAATTTGTAAGTAGTAACTTCTTATAATATTCGCAGTTTGAAGTAGTGATTGATTATACTGATCACAGTTGTAAGTAGTATAAACCAATACTGCTTGCAATAGTAATAACTATTCATACTGCGAGCAGCTGTGTTTCTAGTATATCGGTAATAACAGTAAGCCTTTTCCACTTCCGAAAAAAACATCACATTAATTTTTCTTTTATGCCAATTAATTCAGTTTTAATTTGAAAAGTTCAGTAGTAATAAAATACCGATTTTAAATGTGATTGACATCGAATGTATAACTGCCAGCCGTAAAAGTAGTTTCTAGTTTGAGAGAAGAGGTGCTCTACCTTCATTCTGTTGTTAATGTATGCACTACCAAACATTGTTTAAAGGACTGAAAAAAGTAGCAGTCAAATGATTTCACGGCTAGTGACAAACACATGAAGTAGTTTCTTTTTTAAAGTTACTGCTGCATCCGCTGTCTGTAATATGAAAATACTACTTTGTTTAAGCTTAGCAGCAGAACAAAGTCTCTAACCTAAGAGACTAAGGCACATGTTGCATACAGTGTCTTTATTAAGGACGTGGTGACCGGATATTGTACCATTAACTGCTGATCGATGTTACTTAGAACTGTTCAAAAGTAGTTGTTTCAGAAATCAAAGTAATAGTGCCTACCTTGTCTTCAGCTGCAACACTCCGCCAGATAGAAAAGGTCCAAACAACTTTGCTATATCGATCGTGACGGTCTGAAATACTTCGGAGAGATAATCGAGAACAAATTTGATAAGCAGACTATTGTCTTTTGAAGCATCAGCAAAGGCGACAGCGCTTTTCAAAAGTTTTTCTATTGACAGCTTCTTAAATTCATCGCATAAAATGGATTTAATGGTGTCAATGACTTCCTGATTGCCCAACACGTTTGGCAGCGTGACGATGAACAGCAAGCGTTCAGCTATAACTGTAATGGATCGCAAATTATTGCTTTTACTTGTTTCTCGAGAGTTATAATACCATTGTTGGAAGACAGATGCATCTAATTCAGAGTATACTTCATCAAAACCCGCCACAGAAGTCAACTGAATGAAGAGCTCAGCTGTCATATAATCAGAAGAAAAAACGATCGCTTTTAACAGTGCCGTTTTGCTCTCTGAACTTTCAAAAAGAATCTGCTGTTTTGCAACTTGAAGAAGTGCTTTTTTGTTTTGCGAAGAAAATGCCATCAATTCCACAAGGCGACTTTCAAACATCTTTCTGAAAGGCATACATGCTACCCCAATTTGTTGGATTTTCCCCCATATTGAAAGACAACTTGCAATTTTGTCTCCTCCAAGTATCTTAAGTTTCACTGCGGTTCTTTTTAATGTTTCGTTTCGTATCGACTCCTTGAACACCGTGTAAGACTCCTCTTCCGCACTCATCGCCACAAGAGATGCGTATAGTCTAATGCATAAATCAAAAGGGACGTCATTGATGATCTTGGAAATTATTTTCTGAGACAAATGGCTTTGGAAAGAGCCAGACCGGTATATTTTCAAAAATAGTCGAACCGCATAATCTTCATTTACCTTGTTGTTTACGGTATTTCTGATTTCATTCATTGAGCTTATCTTGTCATAGAAATGTTGTTCCCCCAGGCAGGGATAACTATAGTACAAGTCTAATATAACCTTTTTATCGTTTTCTAATGTTATATTGCATAATTCAGACAACAATATAGATGCAGACTTTACACCGGATTCTGGAAGCTCAGAAAGCTGTAGTTTCTCTAAAGAAAACAATAAGTCTTTTGCTGTCTTTTTTGACAATAACTGCTTTACACCAATTCCGGTAGATACATGGATCCAAAAGCATATATCTACAGTACGAATAATTTTGTTCTTTTCGAGTCTACTTTCCAATTCTGAAGAAATTGCAGAGTACAATTCTTTCTTTCGCTTGCCTGTCAGATTTGTGGAAAGCAAAAATCTCATTTGCGAATATGTTTCAGACAAGTTAAGCTTACTGTATTCCATGTGTTCCAAATGTCCTAAAATCCCTTTGCTAGATACATTGTCCCAAATATCTCTGTGTATTTCACCGCTGTCTAACTCCGATTTGTACTTACTCTGTTTATTTGATGTGCCAAACAATGTACCGGCCTGTTCCACTTCGTAAAAGTACTGATGTCCACTAGGGTAGTGACCTTGAATGGAAACTTTTCTTTCGTAAACTGAATCCAATGATTTAGATTGTTCCATGTCAATGTCTAGACCAAATAGTTTTATCCTTGCAGCTATAACCTTCTCAGGACAAACCAATACGAATTCTTTCAAAAAGAAAGGCACCTGGAATAAAACAACCGAACGCTTACTATAGTGAACGTCAACAAGACATCGATTGAAACAATACCCGTTATTATAACGTCTATTTTTCCTACTAAGAATTCAAATGAAATTAATAATATTTATCCTTCAAAGCGAACTACTACCTTGAATATTAATATTGTAATCTCATAATTATTAATCATATTAAATATGAAGATCACTTTGACCTTTACTGTTGACGGAGTGAGCCCAGCATCTGGTATATAAACTTAGTCTCAGCAATTATTAGATGACATTTGAAGAGTGTTGACCAAAAGGTTCATAAATCATCATGCAGAATCCAATTTCAGTTTGAGGGTGCTTTCCTGGTGATTATCCAAAGCTTTTTTTGCAAAAATATCTTATCTTATCTTACATCAGTTTCATGAAATTACGATTTCACGATTTATTTAATAATTAAACAGCCGTAATCAACACCTCATGTCATAAATTCATGTTTTATACGGACCCGTTTTCGATTAAATTAATCGTTTACGATCTTAAATTGCAAACATTGCTACAAGTTTGTTGTTTTAATAATTGACACATGTAATCATTGTCTCTCATCTTCTATTCAAATAAGCGATATATCTTTAGTAACTACAAAGATGATCGACCTCAAGCTATTTTACATTTGTTAATTATGCAACCGCACAGTGTATTTTTGCAAAAAAAAATTGAAGAAAATTATGTAATTTTCAAATCGCGACTACAGAAAATTAACTTGTAAAAGTCCGATCATGAAATGATGTTCGACGAGACTTCAAATATTTTTTTAGCTTACATTCCTAGATCTACGGATAATTAAAAAAAGATCCAATGGAAATTTTCGTTCTTATAATTGTCTGCATTTGAGAAGTTTCGCGAAAAAAAAAAACAACAACCGACGATACATGATTGTTACCGTATAAATCAGCTCTTGAAATACGACACATATCCGGGTTTTTCTCTGTCATGGGTGCGTAATGACAATATTGCAGTGTAAAAAAATTAACAATCAATTTATCACCATGTTATGACGGAATCACGACGTTTCCTTTTTTGTTTTTTATTATTTTAGAATTTTAGTCTAAACAGGAAACAAAACTCGACCATTAGTGAATGCAAATAACGTACGGCATTTAAACGCATGCAAGAGCGTTCAATGCCTTTCAATACGTTATTTCGGATGTGTAAAATTCGAATACCAAACAAATTTATCAAGTATATTCGAATATGCTATATGAATATTCGAATATAGATTTCAGTATTTGTTCCCAGGCTAAATTAAATGTCAATGATACATAAACTATTAATCGTCAACTAGGACTTTGCAATAAATCATTATGACCTTAAAATTCCGTCTAGACTCATAGGACATCCTTGCGACACCATATTGTCGTAGAATTATTTTTTTTGTTAGAACCTTCTTTATTGCTAAAGAGCACGATTTCTGTCGAAAACTGAATTTAAAGAGCTTATAAAACATCGCTGAAAGAATTTTTGAAATCAGATAAAATATAGAAGAGCTATGAGAAATCTAAGATTAAGTAAATATGTAAATAAATATGCAAATTAGACATACTATTAGACACGCCCGTTTTTTAAAACTTAATTTGAAAACCCAATTTACTCTTTTTCACGATTGTTTTTCACCTGCATTGGTAACATTAATTAAGTGTCATATAGGTTACTATGTTTTGATATACATTTGAAGCTGCTGTTTTTAACCTAGCAGTTTTACCTGCATGAATATCAAATTACAGCACTATGACATCACAAATTCAAAATGGCCACCCCTATAGTCCTCCATTTTTGAAATTTTCAATCTCAAATATCTTCATATCTAATACTCCGATTTAAGAAATTCTTTCAACAGTGTGTTCTTCTTAACAAGTTTTTCAACTTAAAGTTTCAAGTTTTAAATTAAATCTAATTATTTTTCTGACTTGTCTTTCCCTTTCATTGTGTTAAAAAAGATCTTTAAAGCCAGAAAAGAAACGAATTAAATAAAGTCAGTAAAAGGTCATTTAAAACTACACCGACGTTTTGTCCGTTGATTAGTATTGTTTCGCTCTCACTTTGTTTCCTTTGATATCACTGATTATATGAGAGCAGAACCTAACTTGTGTTGTTTTCTCTCTCTATAGCACTTTCTGTTGTTTGTCTTTTTAGCTTCCAAATTAATAGTCGTAAGAAATGTAGAAGCAGAAAGCATAAATCTAGCAATATATACATTAATAATCAGGAAGTCTAAGAAATGTTTTCCACAGATTATTAAAACTTTTATTCGGTTCATTACAGTGTTTTCTACTTTGTTGATCGATATTCAATTTCCAATTTTATTCATCTACTTGTCTAAATCTTAAATAAGTGACTTATTATTAATTCAATTTATTGTATTAAATAAGAGTAGAAAACATGTTTTATATTTTCGTTAACCTATTTCAACAAAATAGTCGTAGTGATACCTTATTTTCGATCCTAAATTCAAACGTTTTGTTTAATCAATGTTCTGTTAATTCTCCTAATAATATAGTATTAAAGGTTTACCACATAATCGATTTTTTAATTGTATAAATACAATTGATAGTAAAGTTCATTATCTATAAGTAAACAAGCCTTCGATAATGTTAATCTCAATTTTGTGGCATACAAAAGATATATAAAATCAAGCAAACGAATCTTTACTGAAACAAAGGCCTCATTCCAATAGGTATTTCTTTTATGCTTCTAAAAAGTAGGTAAAGTGTACCTGCTAACTGATTGAATGAATGCTGAACAGCGACTACCATAAGCAAAAAACTATTTCCAAAGCTTTTCTTTTTATCTTTTGAATGAAAGAAGCGACAACTATCAGTACTGATACTGGTTGTCTAATCACTAGATTTGGAGAAAAAAATGCTGAACATTACATGAACTATTAATGTCACAGTCTTATTTTGACTCTTGAGTAATTTTCGACGCCTAAATGATCACTTCTACTTCTGATTGTTGTTGGTACAGTGCCTGCTGTATTGATACATTCTTTGACCCACAAATCGTGTGCACGATGTAAAAACCAGCAACACAATCACGTATACCAGCTGCAGCAAAGCCGTCATTGAACGCATGGGTTAATGTCTAAGATCTATAGTCTTCCGAGATCATGGCATTTTTATGTGAATGAATTTTTATTCATATTTTGATCTTCCAAATCCGATTGGAAACTTTCTGATGTTTGATAGCTACGACTGGTCCAGATTAGCTGTTGATGGTCTAAGCATTTGTCAACTTTAGCGCCCCCTTATCCAGACGATTCTTTGTTGGGACATCAAGCTTTGGTTTCATGGGATGGTGTTGCAAGAAGTAGTACTCGCAACCTTCACATCTCTTCTCTTGGTGGATTGGCAGTGACTTCCTCGATTGCCTTAATTGGTGTTGTACGCAATGCTTCGGTTATGACTTTTAAAGTCTGTTTCTGGACTTTAAACAGCACTAGCTGATTTGTCTTCATAGTTGTTATCCAAGCTGTGGATCAATATTCTAAGCGAGGCCACGCTGTTCTGAACTAAACTGTTTTCATTATTCTTTCATTTTCTCCCCAGTTTGTACCAGCTGATGTCAGTAGCATCTTTTGCTTTCGATGGGTCCTTGTTTCAGCTTTAAATTTATAGGGATTCCAAGTAGGTCTCCCTTATAATGAATTACAATGGGAAACCATAGCAGACCGGAGGAAAGTCGTAAAGTTTTATAAAATGGTTCACAATTGAACCCATGATTAATTTTCTAACTTGATTCCAGATAATACCCAAAACCGTTATCAACTTTGCAGTGTTAATAACATACCGATACCAAACGCTCGGACACAATTTTACAAAGATCTTTTTCTTCCTTCAGTTATACGCGACTGGAATGCTCTCTCTGATTATGGTGAATCAAGTACCTCACTAAATATTTTTAAGAGTAAAGTCAATCCAAACCGTCGTAACCCCCCATTCTACTTTCTGATTAGCACCAGACAAGCACAAATACTACATACTCGTTTGCGACTTGGTTGTAGCTCTCTGAACTATGACCTCTTTAGAAAATGAGTAGTACATGTGGCGAAATTGAAACTACAAATCGTTTCCTTCTATCTTGTCCAAGCTAAGCTAACAAAGACAGACCTACTTAACTAACTTACCATGTCCAAGTACATTACAAAACCTTTTATACGGCTCAGAGTGCATGTCTCTTGATGTAAATACTCTTGTCTTTCGTCGAATACAGGGGTACATTGTCATCACGCGACGTTTCACTTCTTAGTCGGATTGGGACGACACCAAAACCTCATATAATGTTATCTTTTGACATTGTATTGACACGAACTTGAGTTCTGTAGTGCAGCATATACCTTATTTTACTTATTTCCCTTTTCTACAACTTAGTTACAAGAGCGTCTACCACATTACACGTTACTTGTAGGTACCAGCCATTTTAATCAATGCCATGGGAAAATAATTCGTATGCCTTTTAAAAGATTTGCTTTAAAATCCATTTCTGTGTTACTATGTATTAACTGTTTATATGTTTGTAACTGTCTTACTACTTGCTTACTTTGTTTTGCATTGTACATGATTATTTGAAAATAAATATTGTTTAAACTAAGTCGCCTGATATGTTGCACCTAAATATGTAGCCCCCTCATTTGGGTCAGAGGAATACCGCTAATATTGACGGTACCAGCCTTCTGCTTACTAGTTGACAATAAGTTTTACAATGTCTGCACAAAGTATCCTTTATATATGCCAACATTTCCTTAAAATACCATGTCATGTAAAGTGAAAATAGCACATACAAAACAATACACAAACATACAACAATCCGCGGATGAATCTCTCTAGACGATGCACGTAGCACCTACCTGATATGACGAAACTTTCTTATGTCCCCCTTTGTATGTATCTGGCCATATAATGCATGCAATGCCATCTTTTCCTACCTGCAGTTCTGCCTTAGGTCTGCCCTTAAATAAAAACAATTACATCATATAATATGTTTTCGGTGGTTTATCGAAATATAACGGTGGATTATATCCTAATAAACTCACTGTTCACTCGGTGAAATTATCAAAATCTTCCTTCCTTTGTCCTCTATCAATACATGAAGTATCAATTGATTCCCTTCGATACTTTTTGAGTTATACTCCTATTAGAGATGTACACGCAGTGACTGATGTGAATATGGATAACGGATAAGTGATAAAAACGAAGGAGTTTCTCAAATTTGTTAGAGTTATGCAGACGTAATAATCAAATGTACAATTTTTAAAACGTTATTATTTTCGATAAAGCCCAATGGCACACAAAGGTAGACCATGTTTACAATGACAGTCAGGTAGTGTGTCATACAGAGCCCACTCAGTTATATGATTATATTTGCCCTACTGTATGCTCAATGGATAATCTGTACTGTCTATGATATGCCTTGTATCTTAATCACTTCCGCCTTTCATAGCCATGTTTCTTTCAAAATTTTGCAGTACTGTAAGGGATGCAAACCGTTTTTGTCCGCTGGCCTAATGCAGTGAACAGGAAACAGCTACGGGTATTGAGCTGTGGCAATTTGGCGGTGCATAAACCTGTAGGTTTGTGCATCTTTCTGGTGACTAAGAATACCTGCTTCGGAATAAATTGCAGTGTGTCGTTATTGTCAACCACAATCTATATGTGAAGGCAGTGATAATTCCCATGCCATGATTAAAATATGTGGTAGCAATTGGCATGTATATTTGGTGGCCTATGCCATTAATGGCATCACAGACAGCAATGCATTCCATGCCATACAGGAGTATCAGCTCACAATATGTATATTAAAATTCCATAATAATTTGCATGATTAGTACGTTTCATTTTGGACTCAATATAAGCCACATTTATGTCTGCTAATGTATGCCGATTTACATGCGAAAAAATGGGATATACTGTTTATCTTTGATGATTTTAGGCCCATTTGCTAGACAGGTAAACTTTTTTGCGTTTAATTGATTTCTTTTTAGGTCAGATGGGCTCCGTATTTTGGCATTTTAATTCATCATCATTGTATAATGAGACTTACAGCATGGGGTAGTTTCCTATATTGAAACGTTTTGTTGCATTTCAGACATTATCCCCTACATTATCCCCTTATCTAAGTACAAATCAAGAATCACTTTCACAGAGTTATCTTCTCTTGCTTACAGATAGGTGCCATGATGGTACATAAGTACTCTATCTTTCAAAGTAATATCTCAAATGATTAAGTCAACAGGTGGACATGAATGAAAGTTTTAACTAAGTTTCTAAGTCGAAAAGGGCCATAATTCAAATAAAATCCTTGACAGAGTTACCTTCTCCTGTCTTTGTTTGGGGCACACAAGACTTTCACTGGGAATTTCTAAGTACAAATCAAGAAACATTTTCACAGAGTTATCTGCTCTTGCTTACAGATAGGTGCCATGATGGTACATAAGTACTCTATCTTTCAAAGTAATATCTCAAATAATTAAGTCAACAGGTGGACATGAATGAAAGTTTTAACTGAGTTTCTAAGTCGAAAAGGGCCATAATTCAAATAAAATCCTTGACAGAGTTACCTTCTCCTGTCTTTGTTTGGGGCACACAAGACTTTCACTGGGAATTTCTAAGTACAAATCAAGAAACATTTTCACAGAGTTATCTTCTCTTGCTTACAGATAGGTCTCATGATGGTACATAAGTACTCCAACTTTCAAAGTAATATCTCAAATGGTTAAGTCAACAAGTGGACAAGAATGAAAATTTTAACTGAGTTTCTAAGTCAAAAAGGGCCATAATTCAAAAAACATCCTTGACAAAATTACCTTCTTCTGCCTATGTTTGGGGATCATGATTGTAAACAAGTATTCCAATTTTCAAAGTAATATCTCAAACAGTTCAGTCAAAAAGTGGACTGGTACGAAAAACTTCACCGACATTCTAAGTTGATTAAGGGCATTAATAAAAAAATCATTGACAGAGTTACCTTCTCTTGCCTACAGATTGGGATAATGATGCAAACAAGTATTCTAATTTCAAAGCAATATCTCAAAGGGTTAAGTCAAAAGTGGATTTTTCCCCTATTCAATGTATTTTCTAAGTCAAAAAAGGGGCATAATTCTGACAAAAACCTTTTCAGAGTTATGAACTCTTGTCTGTGGATAGAAGTAATAAGAGTTAATAAGTATGGTAAGTTTCAAAGCAATATATGTAATGGTTTTGAAATAAAGTGGGGTGGTACGAAAAACTAAACAAAGCTCAATGCACTTTCTAAGTCGAAAAAGGGCCATAATTCTGACAAAATCCTTGACAGAGTTATGTACTCTTGTGTGTTGATGGAGGTTATGATGGTAAACAAGTATGGTAAGTTTAAAAGCACTACCTCTAATGGCTTTGAAAAAAAATGGGTGGTACGAAAAACTTAATCAAGGTGTGACACCAACGCGGACGTGGACGCCGACGCCGACTCCAAGGCGAGTAGGATATCGAGCTAAAATTCAGTATAACAGATGTCGATCATTAATTTATGGGCGATTGTTTCCGGACACTAAATAATCTGGATTTATCTGTTGTTGTTTGAGGCATAAACATTCATGACCACTTTTATTATAATTATGAGAAACTCACAAATTTATGTGTGTCGAGATTTGATACCTTTTTCAAATCGGTATGGATACGCCCGATGAACGTCTATGTACGTTTGCGTTGGACATCCTAAAATCTGGGAAAATAAATGTCACTTACTGTGTGTGGTGCGCCAGAATGTTGCGCATACGTTTCTAATTTATGAGATGTTGTATCAGCAGCTTGATAATCACCATATTTGTAACCAGTCTGAAACAAATTTAAGATTTTTCTCAGTAGAAGAAAATTGATTGAACTGACAAAAAAGTCCAAGCCTTATATTTACCATCAGTCTATCACAAAATACAGGTTGTTTTAAATATATAAACGTTACTGGTCGTTCTTATCTATATTAGGGTTTCCTGTATGAATGCAAAATCATGATCATTATCATTTGCAAGACTAACATATTTTTCACATTTTTTCTTTGAAATTGATACAATTTTTGTGAGGAAATTAGAATAATTTTCACCTACATGATTTATACTCCAGATGCACTCCAATCTACTTTGTAACACGACCTGCCTACGATCAGAATTTTCAAAGCTTATGTCACTTACTGTATCTGGTGGGTTCGCTTGATGCGTAAACGCTGTTGTTTCGTGGTATTTTGCATCAGCACCTTTATATCTACCAGACATGTCACCAGTCTGAAACAAAATAAGATATTTCACCATCCAAAATGTTGACAAGGATATCAAAAATCACTTTACAAGCACAGTGTGTCGAGCATCAATTTACAGGCGATTGTTTGTGGACATTAAAAAATCTGGATTTATCTGTTGTTGTTTTAAGCATAAACATTCATAACCACCTTTATTATATGAGAAACTCACAAAACTATGTGTGTCGAGATTTGATACCTTTTTCAAATTGATATGGATACGCCCGACAAACGTCTATGTACGTTTGCGTTGGACATCCTAAAATCTGGGAAAATAAATGTCACTTACTGTGTGTGGTGCGCCAGAATGTTGCGCATACGTTTCTAATTTACGAGATTTTGTATCAGCAGCTTGATAATCACCATATTTGTAACCAGTCTGAAACGAATTTAAGATTGTTCTTAGTATTAGTATGCTCCGTATTTTTGCATTTTAATTGTTAAAATATCTTAAACATCATCATTGTATGACGAGACTTACAGCATGGGGTAGTTTCCTATATTGAAACGTTTTGTTGCATTTCAGACATTATCCCCTACCTGAGGGTATCGTGCCACAGAATTGAGACATCTGTCATGATCTTATATGTGCAGTGATAAAAGGTTATACTACATAATCATACGTCATAAAAATGGAACACATACTTTTTTTTAAATACCTATGACACGATTCTCTCAATCAAAATGCAATAGGGAGTCATTTCCAGCTGTTCAAAAATATTTTTTTGGTCATGACCACCAGCTTTTGTTGTGTGTTTTTAGATTAAAAAAAACTTTTAAAAACGTATAGGTTTAGATTCTTTCTAAACATAAAAAATATATAAACCATTAATAACTTTGAAAACAAATCAGCTAAACCCAGAGGTTTCCTTAAAAGAAGCGTTAGGAGCGGTTTACGTACACAGAATTAAACGGTTATTGCTGAAGCCTGAAATTATACTAAAACACTTTTGAGAAAATCCCTATTTCGTACGCTATTCGGATGTCCATCTTCACATCAGATTATCGCGTGTTCATCTTTATTTAGAAAAAGTAACTTAGGGCAGTAATTTCATAATTATTGAAGCTAAATTTATTGTTCTTGTGCTTTGCGTATATTGTCATTTATCAATACATGAAATATCAAATGACTTCCTTTAACACTTTTGGGTTATACTCCGTACAAAAGCGGGAGGAACGGACAGACGGACGGGTGGACGAACGATTCGATCACTTAATCGCTTTTCGGCGGGAACATAAAAATTTGATTCAGTGACACTTTCGTCAATTTATTTGGAAATATAAGACCAGTTACATATCAGTATTTGGCGTATATTTGTGGTTGTAAACTATCTATGTAATAATATGATTTCGTAGGACTCAACAAAGTAAATAAAACTCTATATTGACGATGCATTTACAACAAAAATGTATCTACTTCTCGTCTTTGTTTGTTGACAATATTTTGCTGTAAGGATTTCAGGTTTGAACATCAAATTGGACAAATATTACGGTGGCCAAAGGAAATAAAGAAAAGTGAATTTTTATTATTATTTTAGAATTGATAAAAGTTTTGTGACGAAATTTAATTATTTTCACGTTCATAATTTACACTCCAGATGCACTCCAATCTACGTACTAATACGACTTGCCACGTTCAAAATTTTCCAAGCTAATGTCACTTACTGTAGCTGGTTGGTTCGCATGATGCGTATACGCTGTTGTTTCGGGGTATTTTGCATCAGCACCTTTATATCTACCAGACATGTCATTAGTCTGAAACAAAATAAGATATTTTACC
Organism: Saxidomus purpurata; assembly: GCA_022818135.1. Classification (NCBI taxonomy): domain Eukaryota; kingdom Metazoa; phylum Mollusca; class Bivalvia; order Venerida; family Veneridae; genus Saxidomus; species Saxidomus purpurata. Next base: position 27,945 of record JAFMSR010000045.1, read on the forward strand.
ATCAAAAATGTTGACAAGGATATCAACAAGAGCTGTCAGTAGGACAGCGCGTTCGACTTTTTTAGTGCTTGCCAATAAAACAAATCTTTGACAGTAAAAGGCAAAACAAGGATCTGTATAAGCAAGGGCAAAAAATAGCAAGATATTAAGTCAAGAGTTATCAAACATAAATTTCTGATATTCCTGAATACTACAGAAAAGTTGTAGATTAATACTTCAAGTAGTTGATATATGTGCACGACTGTACTAGTTGCACACAATACTTTAACTAGGAATTCTAAGTACAAATCAAGAAACACTTTCACAGAGTTATCTTCTCTTGCTTACAGATAGGTGTCATGATGGTACATAAGTACTCTATCTTTCAAAGTAATATCTCAAATGATTAAGTCAAAAAGTGTACAAGAATGAAAATTTTACCTGAGTTTCTAAGTCGAAAAGGGCCATAATTCAAATAAAATCTTTGACAGAGTTACCTTCTCCTGCCTATGTTTGGGGATCATGATTGTAAACAAGTATTCCAACTTTCAAAGTAATATCTCAAACAGTTCAGTCAAAAAGTGGACTGGTACGAAAAACTTAACCAAGATTCTAAGTCGATTAAGGGCCTTAATTAAACAAGAGCTGTCAGTAGGACAACGCGCTCGACCTTTTTCAGTGCTTGCCAATAAAACAAAACTTTGTCAGTAAAAAAAACCAAGGATGTGTATAAACAAGGGCCACAAGTAGCAAGATATTAAGTCAAGAGTTATCAAACTTAAATGTTTGATATCCCTGAATACTACAGCAAAGTTTTAGATTAATACTTGAAGTGATTAATGATATATGTGCATGACAGAGCCAGTTGCACACAAGACTTTAACTATTAATTTTCTAAGTACAAATCAAGAAACATTTTCACAGGGTTATCTTCTCTTGCTTACAGACAGGTGTCATAATGGTACATAAGTATTCCAACTTTCAAAGTAATATCTCAAATGGAAAAGCCAACAAGTGGACAAGAATGAAAATTTTGAAATTTGAATGAAAAGTTGAAAAGGGCCATAATTCAAATGAAATCTTTGACAGAGTTACCTTCTACTGCCTATGTTTGGGGATCATGATGGTAAACAAGTATTCCCACTTTCAAAGTAATATCTCAAACAGTTTAGTCAAAAAGTGGACTAGTACAAAAAACTTAACCAAGATTCTAAGTCGATAAAGGGCCTTAATTTTCTTTCCAAATCCTTGACAGAGTGACCTTCTCTTGCCTACAGATGGGGGTAATGATATAAACAAGCATTCAAAGTTTCAAAGCAATATCTCAAAGGGTTAAGTCTATAAGTGGAATTTACCCATATTCAATGTATTTTTCTAAGTCAAAAAGGGGCATAATTCTGTCAAAAACCTTGACATAGTTATGTACTATTGTCTGTTGATGAAGGTAATGATGATTAATAAGTATGGTAAGTTTCAAAGCAATACCTCTAATGATTTTGAAATAAAATGGGTGGTACGAAAAACTTAACCAAGGTGCGACACCAACGCGGACGTGGACGCCGGCGCCAAGGCGAGTAGGATAGCTCCCCTTTTCTTCGAAAAGTCGAGCTAAAATTCAGTATAACAGCGTGTCGAGCATTAATTTAAGGGCGATTGTTTCCGGACACTGAAACATCTGGATTTATCTGTTGTTGTTTTAAGCATAAACATTTATGACCACCTTTATTATTATGAGAAACTCACAAAACTATGTGTCAAGATTTGATACCTTTTTCAAATTGGTATGGATACGCCCGATGAACGTCTATGTACGTTTGCGTTGGACATCCTAAAATCTGGGAAAATAAATGTCACTTACTGTGTGTGGTGCGCCAGAATGTTGCGCATACGTTTCTAATTTATGAGATATTGTATCAGCAGCTTGATAATCACCATATTTGTAATCAGTCTGAAACAAATTTAAGATTTTTCTCAGTAGAAGAAAATTGATTGAACTAACGAAAAAGTCCAAGCCCGATATTTACCATCAGTCTATCACAAAATACAGGTTGTTTCAAATATATAAACGTTACTGGTCGTTCTTATCTATATTAGGGTTTCCTGTAAAATCATGACCATTATCATTTGCAAGACTAACATATTTTTCACACATTTTTTTGAAACTGATACAATTTTTGTTAGGAAATTAGATTAATTTTGACCTACATGATTTAAACTCAAGATGCACTCCAATCTACGTTCTAATACGACTTGTCTTCGATTAGAATTTTCAAAGCTTATGTCACTTACTGTATCTGGTATGTTCGCTTGATGCGTAAACGCTGTTGTTTCGTGGTATTTTGCATCAGCACCTTTATATCTACCAGACATGTCACCAGTCTGAAACAAAATAAGATATTTCACCATCCTAAATGTTGACAAGGATATCAAAAATCACTTAACAAGCATTGTGTCGAGCATCAATTTACAGGCGATTGTTTGTGGACATTAAAATATCTGGATTTATTTGTTGCTGTTTTAAGCATAAACATTCATGACCACTTTTATTATTATGAGAACCTCACAAAACTATGTGTGTCGAGATTTGATACCTTTTTCAAATTGATATGGATACGCCCGACAAACGTCTATGTACGTTTGCGTTGAACATCCTAAAATCTGGGAAAATAAATGTCACTTACTGTGTGTGGTGCGCCAGAATGTTGCGCATACGTTTCTAATGTATGAGGTTTTGTATCAGCAGCTTGATAATCACCATATTTGTAACCAGTCTGAAACGAATTTAAGATTTTTCCTAGTATTCGTATGCTCCGTATTTTTGCATTTAATTGTTAAAAAATCGTAAACATCATCATTGTATAACGAGACTTCCAGCATTGGGTAGTTTCCTATATTGAACGTTTTGTTGCATTTCAGACATTATCCCCTACCTGAGAGTACGGTGCCACAGAATTGAGACATCTGTCATGATCTTATATGTGCAGTGATAAAAGGTTAAACTACATAATCATACGTCATAAAAATGGAACAAATACTTTTTTTAAATACCTATGACACGATTCTCTCATTCAAAATGCAATAGGGAGTCATTTCCAGCTTTTTTTGTAATGATCACCAGCTTTTGTTGTATGTGTATAAAGCCTTTCTTATAACGTATAAGTTTAGATTCTTTCTAAACATAAAAAATATATAAACCATTAATAACTTTGAAAACAAATCAGCTAAACCCAGAGGTTTCCTTAAAAGAAGCGTTTGGAGCGGTTTTCGTACACAGAATTGAACGGTTATTGTTGAAGCCTGAATTTATACTAAAATACTTTTGAAAAAATCCCCTATTTCGTACGCTATTCGGAAGTCCATCTTCCCATCACATTATCGCGTGTACATCTCTATTAAGAAAAGTAACTTAGGGCAGTAATTTCATAATGATTTAATATAGATTTATTGTTCTTTTGCTTTGTGCTTTGCGTATATTTTCATTTATCAATACATGAAATATCAAATGACTTCCTTTAACACTTTTGGGTTATACTCCGTACAAAGCGGGAGGAACGGACAGACGGACGGGTGGACGAACGATTCGATCACTTAACCGCTTTTCAGCAGGAACATAAAAAATTGATTCAGTGACACTTTCGTCAATTTATTTGGAAATATAAGACCAGTTACATATCAGTATTTGGCGTATATTTGTGGTTGTAAACTATCTATGTAACAATATGATTTCGTAGGGATCAACAAAGTAAATAAAAGTCTATATTGACGATGTATTTACAACAAAATTGTATCTATTTCTCGCCTTTTCTTTGTTGACAATATTTTGCTGTAAGGATTTCAGGTTTGAACATCAAATTGGACAAATATTACGGTGGCCAAAGGAAATTAAGATAAGTGAATTTTTATTTATATTTTAGAATTGATACAATTTAAATTTTCACGTTCATAATTTATACTCCAGATGCACTCCAATCTACGTACTAATACGACTTTCCACGTTCAAAATTTTCCAAGATAATGTCACTTACTGTAGCTGGTTGGTTCGCATGATGCGTAAACGCTATTGTGTCGGGGTATTTTGCATTAGCACCTTTATATCTACCAGATATGTCATCAGTCTGAAACAAAATAATATATATTACCATCAATAATGTTGACAAGGATATCAACAAGAGCTGTCAGTAGGACAGCGCGTTCGACTTTTTTAGTGCTTGCCAATAAAACGAAACTTTGACAGTAAAAGGCAAAACAAGGATCTGTATAAACAAAGGCCAAAAATAGCAAGATATTAAGTCAAGAGTTATCAAACATAAATGTTTGATATTCCTGAATACTACAGAAAAGTTGTAGATTAATACTTCAAGTAGTTGATATATGTGCACGACATTGCTAGTTGCACACAAGACTTTAAAGGTGGTCAATTACTTTTAAGCAACATTTTATGACAATTTTTACTTTTTGTTTATTCTGTTAGAGATTAATTTAATGAACAAAAAGACCCATTACATTGAGTTAGATCCCTATCAGAAATTTACATTTTATTAACTTTTATGAAATTTTGTTATTACTCCCCTTTAATATGAAAGTATTTAAAACGTTGAGTATTTCTTTTTTATTTCAATATAATTTCTACTTTTACATTTGAATTGGATAGATTTACAAATATCTTAACATTCTGAACCAAAATGCAAGTTTTAAACCTACGTGTAGGTTCTGAATTGATTTATTTCCAACCTATCTTGGGTGCGCACCCAAGATAGGTAAAGGGAGGTAATAATATCTTTTCAAACTTGAATTTCTAATGAATTCCATCTAAATATATAATATTTAATGCAAATATTTCACAAATATAATATAATAGGTCTTATATTTATATCTTTCTGCAGGTAAAGTATGTATATCAAATTTTTACTTATGATAAAATAACTCTATCTTGGTTGGGCAACCAGGATAGGGAAATCAAATTTTGAAAATACCTCCAGTGAAAATCTTACTTGAATTAAGCGCTAAGTGAACATAAATAAGTGTAAATGATCAGATGTTAAAGTTTCAAACAAATCTATTACATGGCCAAATTCCAATTATAAACCTTTAACTATGAAATTCTAAGTACAAATCAAGAAACACTTTCACAGAGTCATCTTCTCTTGCTTACAGACAGGTGTCATGATGGTACATAAGTACTCTATCTTTCAAAGTAATATCTCAAATGATTAAGTCAAAAAGTGTACAAGAATGAACATTTTAACTGAGTTTCTAAGTCGCAAAGGGCCATAATTCAAATGAAATCCTTAACAGAGTTACCTTCTCCTGTCTATGTTTGGGGATCATAATGGTAAACAAGTATTCCCACTTTCAAAGTAATATCTCAAACAGTTCAGTCAAAAATAGGACTAGTACGAAAAACTTAACGAAGATTCTAAGTCGATCCTTAATTAAACAAGAGCTGTCAGTAGGACAACGCGCTCGACTTTTTTCAGTGCTTGCCAATAAAACAAAACTTTGTCAGTAAAAAAAACCAAGGATGTGTATAAACAAGGGCCACAAGTAGCAAGATATTAAGTCAAGAGTTATCAAACTTAAATGTTTGATATCCCTGAATACTACAGCAAAGTTTTAGATTAATACTTAATAATAAGTGGTTATGATATATGTGCATGACAGAGCCAGTTGCACACAAGACTTTAACTATGAATTTCTAAGTACAAATCAAGAAACATTTTCACAGGGTTATCTTCTCTTGCTTACAGACAGGTGTCATAATGGTACATAAGTATTCCAACTTTCAATGTTATATCTCAAATGGAAAAGCCAACAACTGGACAGGAATGAAAATTTTGAAAATTCGAATGAAAAGTTGAAAAGGGCCATAATTCAAATGAAATCCTTGACAGAGTTACCTTCTACTGTCTATGTTTGGGGATCATGATGGTAAACAAGTATTCCCACTTTCAAAGTAATATCTCAAACAGTTCAGTCAAAAATAGGACTAGTACAAAAAACTTAACGAAGATTCTTAGTCGATTAAGGGCCTTAATTTTCTTTTTAAATCCTTGACAGAGTGACCTTCTCTTGCCTACAGATGGGGGTAATGATGTAAACAAGCATTCAAAGTTTCAAAGCAATATCTCAAAGGGTTAAGTCAATAAGTGGATTGTACCCATATTCAATGTATTTTTTAAGTCAAAAAGGGGCATAATTCTTTCAAAAACCTTGACAGAGTTATGTACTCTTGTCTGTTGATGGAGGTAATGCTTAAGTATGGTAAGTTTCAAAGCAATACCTCTAATGGTTTTGAAATAAAGTGGGGTGGTACGAAAAACTTTACCAAGCTCAATGCACTTTCTAAGTAAAAAAGGGCCATAATTCTGACAAAAACCTTGACAATTATGTACTATTGTCTGTAGATGGAGATTAGGATGGTAAACAAGTATGGTAAGTTTCAAAGGAATACCTCTTATGGTTTTGAAATAAAGTGAGGTAGTACGAAAACCTTAACCAAGGTGCGACACCAACGCCAACGCCGACGCCGAGGCGAGTAGGATAGCTCCCCCTTTCTTCGAAAAGTCGAGATAAAAAATCATTGACAGAGTTATCTTCTCTTGGCTACAGATGGGGGCAATGATGCAAACAAGTATTCCAATTTTAAAGCAATATCTCGAAAGGTTAAGTCAATAGTGGATTTTTCCCCTATTCAATGTATTTCCTAAGTCAAAAAAGGGGCATAAATCTGATAAAAACCTTTTCAGAGTTTTAATTTAAGATTTTTCTAAGTAGAAGAAAATTGACTGAACTGACAAAAAAGTCCAAGCCTTACATTTACCATCAACCTATCAGAAAATACAGATTGTTTTAAATATTTAAACGTTACTGGTCGTTCTTATCTATATTAGGGTTTCATGTATGAATGCAAAATCATGACCATTATCATTTGCAAGACTAACATATTTTTCACACTGAAATCGATACAATTTTGGTTAGGAAATTAGATTAATTTTGACCTACATGATTTATACTCAAGATGCACTCCAATCTACGTTCTAATACGACTTGCCTTAGATCAGAATTTTCAAAGCTAATGTCACTTACTGAATCTGGTGGGTTCGCTTGATGCGTAAACGCTGTTGTTTCAGGGTATTTTGCATCAGCACCTTTATATCTACCAGACATGTCACCAGTCTGAAACAAAATAAGATATTTCACCATCCTAAATGTTGACAAGGATATCAAAGATCACTATACCAGCACAGTGTGTCGAGCATCAATTTACAGGCGATTGTTTGTGAACATTAAAAATCTGGATTTATTTGTTGTTGTTTTAAGCATAAACATTCATGACCACTTTTATTAATATGAGAAACTCACAAAACTATGTGTGTCGAGATTTGATACCTTTTTCAAATTGATATACAATGTAGATACGCCCGACAAACGTCTCTGTATGTTTGCGTTGGACATCCTAAACTCTGGGGAAATAAATGTCACTTACTGTGTGTGGTGCCCCAGAATGTTGCGCATACGTTTCTAATGTATGAGATTTTGTATCAGCAGCTTGATAATCACCATATTTGTAACCAGTCTGAAACAAATTTAAGTAGAAGGAAATTGATTGAACTGATGAAAATGTCCAAGCCTTCTTTAACCATCAACCTTTCAACCTAAGTGCGAGTTGTTTTTTAAATTTTTAAAAATTACTGTTCGTTCCTCTCTATATTGGGCTTTCCTGTATGAATGAAAAAATATTATCATTATCATTTGCAAGACGTGCATACATTCAAATTTGTTTCACACAGAATCTATTTATATTTGCTTCTAACGTTTTCATTTATTCACACGATGACCTCGCGTTTTATGAGTGACCTAGTTATATATACAAATTCGGGCCAATTGTCAGGGACGATCGTGCGTTATTTGATTCTGATATCACTTACTGTAGCTGGTGGGTTCGCATGATGCGTATACGCTGTTGTTTCGCGATATTTTGCATCAACACCTTTATATCCATCAGAGTTATCAGCCTAAAACATGGTAAGATCTTTTAATACAAATGCAAGTCGAGGCATTGCTTTAATTCAAGCATACACGTACTTACCACTCAGAAAATGTTGTGTAATTCAAACGTGTCAAAAGTATGACGTTTTTACTCATAGTACTACGTTATCCCTTTACAAAGAAATATCTGTCTAAATCATTTGTAAGGGTAGTCTTTTACTTAAAAGAGGAAAATTAGGAAATTTCGATAAAGTAACACAAAATGATAAAGAATATAGCTATTTAAAACAAAGAAAAATCATAAAGAATAACCACATCAAAAAAGTCAGTTCTGATCAAAGGGACATTTTTTGGAAACGGCGTTTTCATATGAAAGTCCATGTAAAACAAATGATCTCCTGGACAGGTCCGATTTTTACTTAAGGGGACATGGTTTGAATGAATTTAGTAAAGAAACATTTACCAATGCTTCGCACTCATATTTACCTACATACCTAGTATTTTGGGGCAAAACAATTCTTAACATATTTCCTTTTAGTTGTCATAGCGACAAGATTTCTGATAGGAAATAATTATTTAGCTACTTTTAATAGATGACTATGCAAGGGATATCCGTGCTATTTTTATATTCTTTAATCAGGTTGTTTTAATGGGGACGTCGTTTGAACATAATTATGTAAAAAGCCAGACAGTGAACGGTCACAATAGTCAACCTTTGAGCATATATGATCAGGGGAGATAAACATTTAAAGGGCTGTCAATGTTTTTTGTCTGTTAATGAAAATTGCCTAAACTGAGATTAAAATATAAGCCTACATTTACCAACAACCCATCACAAAATAGCAGTTGCTTTAAATATGGCTAAAAATTCGGTTCAAAATACTATTGAATTTTTCCAATGTTAATGAATGACTATCATTTTCAAAGGTAATACTTTTCTAAAACGACTGAAAGCAACTCAGAAAATGTCCAGAAAGGAAAAACTAAAAATTGATAGAAATATTTTAAAGAAGAAGAAAATAAATGGGAAGTAGAAGACTTTTTTCATAAGCATGTATTTGAACATTTAATTTCCCTTAAAGGACGTTTGTACATTTTCCTTTCATGTATGTAGGATCAAAATATTCCTTTTCATAAAATTTCTTCGAACTTGGCATGTTGACTGAGAATAAAGTTTGAAAAAGAAATTTAAAATCAAAATCAAATGTCACCGACCTTTAATTTGAATTATCTGCCCTTGAACACAGTATTTTGTTATATTTTCCGATTTTCATTCGACGACGACGTCACATGACATTTTACTTTTCGACATTTTATTGAAATAAACTAAAGAATAGTAGAGTTTTAAAAATAAAATAAACAGCAAAACTGTTCGTTTCGCTATGATATCACGTTAATTTCACTCGTGAAAATCAAAAATATCATTTATGGTGCCCAACCGGGGCATTACAACGAAAACAGCATCTATCCTCTATGTATTTTCATCTGCACCAATTCATTTCCCTTTCATTAAAAATTGACTTGAATGGATAAATGTTTATCATTCTTTAAGAATCTCGAACAATTTAAGAGAACTTATAAATATAACAAACGTGCGATTGTTTATGTTTGTTGATATTTCGAACGTCGCATTCGATCTGATGTCAGATCAGTCTTTGGAGAGAAGCTAGCCTAAACGTTAGACAAAGCTTTTAATCTAGGCAAAGACTATTTCTTCACCAATAAGATTCTCACTTCAAAGTGAAGCAAACCCGCATTTGCTTACGCACTCTAAAATACCACTTGCTATACATCTACCATGTTGGTCAATTATGCCTCAACCAAAGTCATCTGTTAAAAACATTTTCAATTTATGTTATTACTGCAAAAAAGCTGTCGTCCTTATTCATTTTTTTCGTAAAAAAGAGTACACTCACAATCTTATATGGAAAAAGGATGTCAACAAGAAACTAAATGTGTATTCAAATATTCGGTTATCAATTAGAACAACAAAGACGGGGTCATTCTACAAAATCAATACCAGAAGCATGCCAAAAAGTGATGAATTAAAACTATTGATACATGTTCCTACAAGATCTGGTATTAGGATTTTCCTTCGTGTTATTTTTGAAAACTCCTAACCAATAAAACAATCCCCAGATTAAACATCCTTTGAATCAACAACACCTTTGCGATAAATTTCCAGTCAAATTAATTGCAGCACACTGATTTCAGTGATACTATTAAATTAAAGTTCTGTGACGCATCGAAACCAAATGGTATTTCACGAACGTGCATAAATTGTCATAAAGTTTTCTCTGTGACGTTTCCAATATAAAGAACTGGCGATTGTATAAGACAGAAATGGAACAGTCAAATTTGTGCTAAAATTTGATATTTGAAATGAATTCTGGCAAGTTCAAATGCCTGACAGACCTTTAAGATATTTCATCCTTGGTTTCTTACAATGGCTCATAAACATAGAGATGCCATTTTGGATGAAAAACTCGCCAGCTTGTAAAAAGTGTGATCTCCAGTGAAGATTTTTGTAATCCATGCATTGTTGATACATTCATCTATTTTGACATGAGATTATCATCTTCAGACGATAGTATTCAGTGCACTTTTCGCTCGAGTTTGTTGCTACTGCACCTCTGGCTATAATATTACAACTACATCTACATGTCGATAAGATCAACTTATCACTGTCATATCTTCTTATTGCTGTCAATGCGATAACCTTTCCCTCTACAACTGCTGCTGAGTTTACAGTTAATACATTTGTTTCTATGGCTACAACAATATTAACTAATAAAGTTGATTTTGATACTGCTTTTATCATTACTGATTATTACAGCTGCTGGTACTTTCAAAACTCTTAACCTAACTTTACTATAATTACTAGCAAATTTCACACAAATCATCTTTAGAAAACTACTAAGCGCAAGGTCCGCATAAAGCTTGCCGTCTGTGGTATACCCGAACAAACTATTCAAATACCATGACCTAATATCCATATCCAGACGAGACTATAGAACATTCGGAACGAACCAAAGTTCTTTGCCAAAAAACTAGACAATGGTACCCAAAATGTCATTTGCATGTTTATTTCATGCGTGCTAACCTTTCCCCGCAGTTATTAAGCAACTGCAACAAATTGTTGTGTTGGAAGCAGGCTGATTGCCGGCCTGTCATAACAGTGACTTGTTTTTATTACTTAAATTACAAATTCACAAAAGTAAAACCTTGTTGTTACACGATAAAAATCACAAAAATATTAATGAAAGAAAGATAAAATCTCAACTTACATCATGATATGTTTTCTTTTTTCTATTTCCTTCACTTTCGCCAATGAAGTGACCACCTGTAGCTGTATCCGACACTGCACCAGACACATGTCCTCGGGTGTCATGTTCCCGGAATGAAATATCTTGTTTGTGTCCGACCGAAGTAGCAGTCGATTCTTTTCCATCTACTCGAGGCGTCTGTTTCTCAACTCCGGCTGGATTATGAGGGATTGTGCTAGAGTCCCATGGAATCCTCTTACAATTCATATTTCCTATCCATCAGCTAAAATAATGACAGGATCATACTTGAATCATAAATTCAACTGAACTATTCTTGAGTCCTAAATTAAAAAAATAGGTCGTAAATAAAAACTAACAAAACATGCAAGCATCATAGTTCTATATTTTCTGGAAAGTATAATGATGACTGCCAAAGCCGCCAGAGAAGGTTATAACTAACAATGTGTTAGATACTTTGAAATATAGCCTAACACTTTTAAGTACTTATTCGTAAAACCTTATATCTGAAAGTGAAAGTTCGTCTATGTTTAACGCTCTCGCGTTTTTTGCGGCCAGTTTCAGTTCAGTGAAATATTTCCTGTTTCACCGAAGGCAAGATATTTTCTTCCTAGAATTTGAAGAAATCAGATCCTCTGTAAAACGCAATACATGCAGTCTTGGTCAGTCATGTTTGAATAAATCGCTTACTTTCAGTAAATTGTTAGGGTTTTTGAAATCAGTGAGTGATCGGCAGAAATTAAGAATAATCGGTTGCTCTAGAATTGCAGCCTAGATCAAACGAATTAAAGGTTTACTCGCTGTGATTTTACAAATGCCAATATAACGGCTCTGGTTAAGTGCCAGTACGGCACTATAAGGCGACAACATTGTTGCATGACCTTCGTTGTTTCACTCTTTTCTCGTCTTTATCTCTTGTTGGCACGGCGCAAACACGACAGCACAGCAAAGTGTGCTAAAAAACAACAAATATGGCTAAACAACGATAAAACACTACTTTGCTGTTGTTTTGTGTTGGCTGATTTCTGTCATATCATGTTGTTCTGACGGGGTCAAACACACGAAGCTATGACGTTTGCAATACCGTCAATACAACAAACCAGACAATTATATCCGTGCCAAAACAAAACAACGAAACACGACAAAGTTTTGCTTTGTCTTCATATCTTCTTTCTATGCAATAAATGATGTATTCTGTTTTTGTATAGGTACTTTCTTTAAAATCAATAATAACTTTTCTAGCTTTAGGAATATATCGGTATAGAACGCGCGGAAAAGCTTAAATGCAAACAGACGATGTTATTTCCGGCCGGATGATTAATTGGGAGAAGAATGACTGGCAGACCCAGTTGAAATTAATTAAAAAGTCTTAAATTGGCAAGCAGTTTACTGCGGAAAACTTTCAAATTCTCAAACATTTGTCACAAGTTAGAAATGACAAAACTTATGGCCAGGTGAGATTTTTAAAATATCAGAATTATTTGAACTATCTAGGTAAAAGATGTCAAAATCATTTAAACATGTTCATATATGATATATTCCCGGGGCGGAATAAATCTCATTGATTAATCTAGCCCCATAAAATGATAAACAATTACCTTATCAAGATTTTTTTCACAATTCACAATTTAAAATAATTGCATTACCTTAATTTTAATCAAGATTTTTTTTCACAGTGAACAATTTATTTTCTTCTTCGCTATCCATAATAACTATAACGCGCACTCTTCAATATTTGTTCTTTTATATAAATGGCATGAAATAATAAGTGAAATGGATTTGAATGTGCGCCAAAGGGGCTCTTCATTAACTACAGGTCATTTCACATTTCACGTGGTTTAGTGTCTATTGTTTTGTGTTATCTGTGTACATGTATTTACCAATTTTGAGATGTGATGTTCTTAGTTTGTGAAATCTTAACAAATTTGTTTCGTAATTGTACTTTTATACTTCAAGTGTACGATCTGCTACCTTGGCTCACAGTCAGTCCGCGGACTGGTCGATTGTATATATGTCTACATTGGTCGTATAAAGTGCGTTTTGGAGCTCTATCCCTCTATTTTTATGCCCCCCCCCCCCAAATGGGAAGCATGTAATAGCCGGTTTGCTCATCCGTCCGTCCACCTCCATAAATATATCTGCAACAACTGGTTTGAATTAATTGAAACTTTATATGACGATTCAAAACCAAGAGGAGAAGTGTTTACACCAAGCATGTTCTTACTCAGTGCTTTTGTTGCAAAGTTATGGTCCTTTGATTATTATTCGTTATGGTCTATTAAGCACTGGACGGAATTCATGGGAAACTTAAGTTAAATGTTTCGGAAAATAACCTTTTGATAATTGTTACATATAATATATATTGCATGCTAAGTACCTTCTTGTCTACGCCGATTCTCAGCAACCACAAACTGAAATTCAATGAAACTATGAGAAGCTTCAGTACAAAGAGGGTATGCGCATATAATCAGCATATTCCGGTTAGAAGATGTTTTACACATTTTCAGCAATTTAATTATAGTGACATAGGTAATCGAGAGGAAGTTCTGTATCTAACAAAAATAACTCCTGCTTGACCCATTCGTAAATTATCTCTCTTCATAATGTTAAAAATCCCTAGCATGATGATGCTAACGTACAGTTTATATCTGTGTGCAAATATTAAGCATATCCAAATATTGTTGTTGCAAGGTGTTAATTGTTGAAACATTAGCTGGAGCGGAAAATATTAAGCCTGCTAAAAAATCAATCGATAAATAATTGGTTATCTATCTGTTTTGTTTCATAAAGACTTGACACTATAATTTAAGATACTCTATAAAAAGTATATTATGTAGTAAACATAGAAATCCCGAGACCCACCTCTGTAGTATAATCAATTGAATAAAACATGCTCGAGTGTCCAGAAGAACCTCAAACTGATATTAGACACGTGAAAACTTTGAACTTTGCCATGATTGGTCATAGACAAGTTTAGACTAATTAGAAAATACTTTAAATGTGTTGGTGCAACCGACTTCAAAATATACAGAATTATGAATTATGCCAAACGTTAACATGAAAAGCCTCTTCCACGTCAGCGCTTTGTCCACAACTTGCTTTAAAGTATGCCCGTAGAAGCATTCTGCACACGCGTGATGACCGACTTAATTAAAACGAAAATGTTGACACAGCTATTTTCTTCTTTTCTTTCATTCTTTCTTTCTTGGAAGTAAGTGTTTGAGACTAAACATCAAGGTTATAAAGAGCGGTTTCTAAGAATAAAATCAGCATTGAAATACGAATGTAGAATTAAAAGTGTGCTAGAAACAGGACATAAGAACAACGTAAATTATCGAGTGGTTTGTCGATAAACATGCTTTACACTCATTTTTATGATTTTTGTGTAAAGCAAGTTTTAGCTTGACAGATTCACAGGGCACGCACGATTGCCTACTAAAACAGAAACTAAAAGCGCGAACACACCGGACTTCTTTCTTTCTTAAATCAAGATTTGTTACTCATTCTGAAAATATTTAGGTGTGTGAGGAAAACAGGACAAAAAGGTTAGTTTAAGTTATGTCTCCGTAAGATTACTTTAAACATGAATGGTAATGAACTGTAGGAAGTAATAAGATTTATCTTACATTTAATTCGATCTAATTTCATAGAAAACGGAAAGCATAACCTTGTTATAAAACCATGAAACTTTGCTTCGATTAGGATGCGGAAGACGTGTATACATCTTTATAAGCTCAGAATTAAGACGCCTTGTACTTTGCATATTCGTATATTAAACTATTATTCCTCTTCCATTTTCAGTGTACTCACTAGCCGAATGACTCTTCATTCGCAAGTTCCTGTGTTGCTTAGAACGTTCAGTTTTTCGTTTCAGTTATGGCTGATGAATTTCAAATAGTCTTTTCTTTTGACACAACTGGATCTATGTACTCATATCTCGAGCAAGTCCGCAGTCAATTGCAGGATATGGTACAGGAACTCAACAGGAAAATACCCAAAATGCAAATAGCAATATTCGCTCATGGTGACTATTGTGACGCTAGTACAACATACGTAACGAAGCACGTCAACTTCACAAGTAGTTCATCTGTGCTCTGTAACTTTGTTAAAAATGTGGAAGCAACAGGAGGCGGAGACGCTCCAGAATGCTATGAGCTTGTTATGAGAGAGGTTCAAGAGAAACTCAGTTGGAGTACAAGCTCTCAGAAAGCCTTCGTTTTGATAGGAGACGACAATCCACATGAGAAAGATTTTCCCCAGAACACTCACCGTATAGACTGGAAGGAAGAAACCGTCCGACTGAGAAACCAGGTATGTAAAAATAAAATTGAAAAACATAGATAGCTCAAATTAAATGTACTCGTAAAATCTTACATATCAAAACACTTGTACAAATATATGTACAAATATATTTTAGGTTTCAGAATTTGAGTTATGATGGTAGCAAATTTAACATACTGTACATTGAAGTTGTAAAAAGGAACATAAATGAAGAACACGTTTACTCTCATACAAATAGCAAACGTTCTACAATAATTTTAAAATATATTTGCGATACAAATCTCATATATCACAATATCTAGATATGAATGGTTATATGAGATCATGATAAATCACAATAAGCGTGCCGTATCAACACGCAAATTTCAGGGAATAAAGATTTATGCAGTGCAATGTAACATGGATTCTTCGAGCGAGGCGTTTTATCAACACATTGCCGCAAAGACCTTTGGCAATTACATGCAATTAGCTAACTTTAGTCAAGTGAAGGAAGTGCTGATGAACATTTGTTTTAGAGAAGCTGGATTGGAAAGTGTGAGTAAAATTACAGTTCACTAAAATGTGCAAATGGATATACACTTGTACATGTATACTTAAGGACAAAAGTTCGGTACGGTATAATTAAACTAACACAAAGACTGAAATCGGATATTAAATTCATAATTAGAAAAGCATAAGAATTTCATAATTTTCGAAGCAATTTACAAATTTTCAATGTTCGTGGACGTTTAACACACGTCTCACTGACCTCCAGACGACATAAAACGCGCAAATTATGCTTCGTAGTAGCAACATACGTAGAGTGTTTGTTTAAATTTTTACGACTTTCGATAGGACTATCCTTTGGTAGAAATATTCACATGAATTTTTATTTGTGATTATAAGCTTCATGTACATAAAATTCAGATAAATGTGAAATTCATGGTTTATGCCGTCACGGTTGATTGAATGGTTTTGTATATAATTCTAAACACCTTGTGATGTAGCAAGTATCTTAAAATATAAATTTGTAAATAAAAAATTAAAAGTGACGTACAAATAAAATTTAATTAAACAATTTCAAACCGTAAAGAACTTTTGTCATTAAGTATATGTTCTTTAGTTTGTTTTGACCATAACTTTGTGTTTGTAAATTGAATGTTAGACAGGAAGTAGCAAAGTTTCGGAAACAATAAACATCATGCATGTGTATATATAATACCAAATTGAATTACATTATCCTAATAACTTCTAGGATGTATTTACACTACTAAAATATCTTTTACATCGCATCTTTTGCTCCAATCGTAGTGTGTCGCCACACGCCTTAATTGCAAATAGGTTGAGGGTTGTTTAAATGGTTTCAACACTTTTTCCGATGTTTTCTGTTTAATTCTTTAGTGTTGTTTTGTTTTGGTTTGTCTGAATTATTTACTTTTGGTTTTCGTTTTAAGTCTCTTGTCACGTCCCACTCTACCATATCACTTTCTGCAAGACCTTTGTTACATAACGAAGACGAGGATGATGAGGAATCAGATACGGAAGAAGACAACGAAAATGATATTCGTATGTAAAACATCTAATTAATTACTACACAGTTACTAAGCTTAATGATGATTAGTTTAGTTCTGCTCAGCCAATGGCTAAATGTGACTTGTAACTGTAGCTTGTTTTATCGTACGTTTTAATTCTTTTCTTTTGAAACGACTTCAGAAATTTCAGGTAACTTTCGAATAGACAGAACGGTTTAATGGCACGTCGTTTGTAATCACTTTGCCAAATGTAAAAAAAAAACGAAAAACTGTGCACAAGCAATCTGAAAATGATTATCCATTCACTTTGTCTTGTATAAAGCATGGATGTCAACATTTCCTTGAATCTATCAAAGATAAAATGATTCCCAAAGGTACCGTATAAGAATTTAAGCATCTTACTTTTTCCTGCAGAAAAGTAGAATATCTTTCGTAAATTCCATCGTTAAATTGCGCAAATTTACACTTTTATGGTTATTTCTTCCAGAGCCTACTAAATTGTATAATCTTATGCATTTTCAATAATTCAATTGCACAATATTACAATATGGTTCAAGATTGATTTGTGTAAAAGGAATTAAAATATGCAATTATTAAATATGATATAAATAAATTACCACCGTAATTTAAAAAATAACAAGATTAATCGCCGAATCAGATGTATATTCCTCCGAAAATTACCAAAGTAATAACTTATGAATGTTTCTACATGTATCTTTAAGTTTGTATGTTTGTTGAAAAAATGAAATATTTAGTCTTAATTGATAATCCGTTTACTTTGTAAGGTTTACATTCATCTTTTCCTTCTAAATCGATAGGCTATTTCTTACATGTTTTAAAAGCATGAGGTATTTTAAGCATTTCTTTGACAAATATGAAGTATGGCAAATTTGAAGATAGAATTACCTCTAATAATGGCACTTAATGTAAGCCTTGGTAACATAATAATCAACGTTCTTTCGTTTGCTCACACATTTTTATTTAGCCATTTCTTCAGGTCTTCAGTGTTTGTTATGTAAAAACAAGAAGCCACCAAACGAGTTTCCATCCGTGCCAATATCTGAGAAATGTGAACACTATCCTGGAGTTTGTCTACGAGTAGGTGATACATAAACATTATTTCTTCGAACTTTAAATTTTAAAGATCTTATTTATAAGCCTTTTCGCGATGCATAAAACATCATTCATGTATACTTTCTGAAGAACTGATTATGTACAGTGAATGAAGAGATTAGGTATCGGCCAAATAATGTTATGTTAAGTTTCCAGTTTCACTTCAGTGCGTGGTAAACTGTGTCAAGAGAAATAAAATCTGTCCTCAAGAAGGATGTACTGTAAAGGTTGACGACGAACAATCTATTTTACAATGGAAAATATGTGAGGCGACACTCGATAGGTTGTTTCTTGATTACAGCAAGGTGTATGAGGAGAATCGAAAGGCTTTGCTGGCATCGAAAGGCAGTGTTATCATGGTGACTTCAGTAATAGGAGATACCTGCTGGATAGATTTCAATAGCAATATGACTATTCCTGATTTGAAACAGAAAATTCAGAAAGAGCTAGGAGTTAGCGAATCCAAGCAGAAACTCCTGTACAAAGAGCAGTATTTGAAGGTTTGTTAATTATGATATACGAGTCTGTCAATCCTCCTTGAGGAATAGGCCTATTTTATTTTCTTTAACAGCCTTGCTTGACATGTCAAAATACATTCGATAACAATGTACACCTGATACGGCATTCTTAAATTATATTCTTCAGAACTCATCTATGAAAAACTTTTAAAAATGAAAATTGTTCATGAAACACTTATTAGACAATTCCACGTTTGATCACTAACAAAAGAAATTTTTAAAATATACTGTAAACGTACATGTATATTACCCTGTTATGTAATTTGTTACTTCTAAAGATCAGCTTCACGGAACTTCATTTTCATTATGTAAAGTAGTCTAATTACCATCTGTACACATGTCAGAAAAGTATTTCCATGGAATAATTTTGCATCTTAAATAATAAACTGTCACGCCTGTCAGACATACTTTTAGGATACAATACATTTATAATTTGTAAACCTTCATTGAAGTAATATGTATATTACGGGCTAGTATATCGGGATTCTTTACAGACATATAAAGCTCCGGAGCAGCCATTCCGACTCAACGACTACAACATTCAAACAAACGATTCTTTGAGTCTAATAGTTCCGTTGTTTTGCATTCCGGAAAATCTGGACCATGTGTTATTTGATCTTTCATGGGAGTTTCCGCCACACAGCGCAGACTTCCTTGACGCATCATGCCTTGTTTTTGAGAAGACTGAGTTTGTTCAAGTAATAGACTGGAATCACTCGACAAATCAGAATCAGTATTATCTGAAAGGTACAGACGGGTTTAATAAGTAGTAACGTTACTTAATGGATGTTTTCACTCTAAATTTCAGGAGAATTGTAATACAATATATCTCGAAAACTATCTTCTTCCAGTGATTTAAAAACATAGAAATATTGGGAAAAGGTTGAGCATTACTAATTAATTCGGAAGTTTATTATCTGATCCTCAATAAATCAAACCAGCAATAGCATTTGCTTTTTAACTTTGGAGTTCGAAGTGTTACATTTTCAAAATGAACATGAAAGAACTTTCAAGTCTTTATGTTATACAGTTTAACGTAACACGCACATCTTCTAGATCTATTAGAAATTTGTTTTGTCAGTTCTCGTAATTGCCAGTGTCTTATTGTTTGATATTAATTTTATTGACCTATTATTGGCATCGATAAATTGTATAATTGAGGCAAGTTTTGAGTTCTGTAACGCACTTCAAAAGGTTTTTTGATGATAGATACAACAGAAGACATCAATTGTTTTCTAATGTCGCACTTATTGCTTTCCTGATTGTTGACCTAATCTGTAATTGTATTGAATAACGATGCTTCTAATTCATTACAACAGGAGCAGTTGAACACACGGCGAAGAACGAGAAGACACCAGATGGCCGTTTCGGGCATCAGGAAATCCATGTTAGGTTGAAGAATCTTCCGAGCAATGTAACACATCTCTACTTCACTTTGAGTTCCTGGAAAGCCCCAACCCTTGAAAGCTTCAAAAATCCTCGACTTCAGTTCTACGATGCATCCTCACGACATGTGAATTTGTGCAGTACCACATTTAATCACGCGCTGAAAAGCCAAGCGGTCATAATGTGCTCTGTTGTACGCGAAGGAAGAAGCTGGCAGATATTTGAATGTGATGCTGGAAGTTGTGTGGATGGAAACACGAAGATGTACAATCCATTGCGTGAAAGGGTTGCTACACTTATTGCTGATGACTTGAAATAGGTGGTCAGAACTGATGTGAAATAGATGGTCAGAACTGAAATAAACATGTTTGCTTTGTGAACTTGCTGTATTGTTAAGATAATAGCGTTTTTGTCTTCTTGCTTCTGTAGTATTCACTTAAGACTTCAATAGTATTACATAATAGACATCACGCTCACCAATTTAAATTTCGGGAAAGCTTACTTAATAAAGGTTGACATTTTACCTGTCTTATCATATACATGTACCTGCTATGATGTATATAAGTGACTGTCTTTCGTTTAGCAATATTTCATTTTCATAGTTTAACATGGCATGCTATTTTGTACACTGAAAAATAGTCATTTCTTCTATAAAGACATCATATTGTGTTATTGTATACGCAAGTTATGTATATCTATGTATGCTATCTCACTGTCTCACGACACGTACTTTGAAATGAAAGTGAAGAAAGAAAGATTGAACTTAATAGTAATACTTAGCACACTTACTTATCGTGAAGTGCACAATAGACTACATGTAGTTTCAACAAACGATTTGATTAATATATCACATCTATAGACCAGCGCCTTACTGCTATAATTTAACAAAGGAACAGTAACTGTGTTCCCTTTCCTTATACGCATGTCTGGTCTGTGTAACATGCGCGATATAAAAGAAATGTCCCATTTGATGAAATTCAGACATTTATAGAATATTTCTTATTTTTCAACTGTAAAAGAAGCATACCTGGCGTCCCAATGGTATTTAAGGCATGTGCCTATAGTGCATAAAGCAAATAGGAAAACATAAAACATTCACTAAAGGGCACCACAAAGTACTTATAAAAAGCATCAATTCTGTATGTTGTATGTTATATAGATTAAAACTAATTTATATATTCTTGATTGCAAAACAAGTTCTTATAATTTTGATTAAACACTCTCGGGACTCACTACAGATGGAACATCAAAGATAGTGAGAGGCAATATGGAAATATATGTGTCTTGCCTAAGGACACTATTGCCATGGCACTGATCGGGATTTAACCCGGGAGACGAACGCGCTACCACTGCGTCGCGGTGGCTCCACATATATATTGGGTGTTTTATAAAATTACTGACTTAAATGATAAAGAGTTTTTATTTTATGGACTTTGTTAACAACAACAAAACTATTATAGTGTTTGCTACGAATCATTTCATGTATAGTTTTCGTATAGTATAACAATTACCTAATCTAAAAGGTGTTGGCAAAGGTGCAAACGTCCCATATTCTGAAAATCGGTCAAACTATCACGCACACGACACCTGCATAATATTTTTGACACAATATCAGTTGTTATTATTATAGTCACCATAAACATACCATTAAGACAAAGGCATAGTTTTTTTATTATATCGTTCACTGGCCTTAAAGAGTCCTTGGCATGAATATAGTAATCCAAATTTACTTTTATTGTTCTTAAATTTCCATGAAGTTAGTTTCACTTTACCTTTTATTTAAATAAACTGAGGCGTGAAACAAAAACTTATTTCAGTACGGGATATGCCAATATTATATGGTCATTTGAAACCATCTGTCTTGTTACTTATCTGATTTGTAGTTTAACTCAGACCCCTGTTAATAGTATTTAACTTAAACTATATATAATAGTTTGAAGACATTGCGAGTAAGTGCAGGGTGCGAATCCAATTACTTTGCCCTGTCCTGTTTTTGCATGATTGATTTCACTAGTATTTTAGACATGTTTCAAAAATCCCACCCGAGGGTTGAGGTAACTCCGAAAAACGAGGTTCTGTCGAGGTTTTTTTTGACGTATCTCTACCCGAGGGTGGGATTTCCTTATCCACAACTCAATGGACATGGTAGATTTTCTCACCGTTGTAATAGCATTTTCACACAAGTAAGAAGAAATAAGTGTAAACACAGGATGGGGATGAAAAAACGAAAATCAACTTTTTTTCGAATTTTACTTCAATGGATAATAAATGATCTAACTAAGAAAATGAATACCCATAACCCTATGTTCATTTCAAAAATAAAATTTTTACAGACGTTTTTCGATTTTTATGTCTGCTTATAATAAACGTAAAAATAGTCCGGCAGCGATGAGAGATAAGCGGTGACGGATAAGGTTATCTATCACCGGTAAATGCGCGTGCATATATATCTCATGGGTTAGAAATGTGAGATCCAACACTCGTTAACGTCAGAAGAATTGTTATACGTTCGTCACTTTGTTATCAGTATAGCTATCTTGTTTTATTATATTTTCCTTCTGTACATTTTATGTGACATATCTCTCTGTCTTTGGTCTGTATACCGTTTGTGGAATGGTAACTTTCAAATATTTAAAAACTGAACATTGAAACTTACAAATTGTAATGCTGCAGAACAGATACATTATGGGAGCTCACGGGCTACATGACAATAACTAAATAATCTAATTAATATTTAAATAAAAAGACAAAAAACACAAATGGTACATGATAAAGACAATGACATTTAAAAGCATTTATCAACTTTAAAAAATTATACCAACAATTAGCACCTAATAAATTGTCAAAGAAGTTTTACTTAATTTAACTATTTCGATATACATGTAGAATATATATCTTACTATCAAAATGTTGTCTGCAATAAATTTTGGCAAATGTGCAAATTTTACTTAAACCGGCGTATTGTCAAAACCGGTCAGTTTTGGTTTTCGCAATGTAATGTCATAGATTTGTCTTTTAAATGTGAAGGTGAACAAAATGCTTTTGTACCTGAAAGATAAAACTAAGATTTATAACGAACTGTTTAAAGTGTAAACACTACGTAAGTGATTTAAGACCTTTTGTTTAAACAAAATGTTCTTTTTGTTCTTGTTCAGTCAATTTTTTTTCATCTGATTAAGCGCAGTATTATATTTGCAAATTCATCGAAAACACGCGAATTCATGGAGGTATAAATAATGCTAAAACTGTTACAAGGCTATCTGAAAAAAACACTCAAAAGTTGATCAATATCAAATTGACTTTGTTATAGAAGACAAATATAGTAAGAAAATCATCTGAATTAGTGAAGTTAACCCTAAATACGTCCTTCGAACAACAACAGGGCTGTTTTGTCTTAGCTGATCTTTTCCCGACATTAATTGCACTCGTTGGTCTTATTTATTAACCAACTTTTACTAATTATCTTTATTTTCATTCGAATGGAACGAGTTATCAAAGAACTTTAATGTAACCTTTGACAAACACACAAATCTGGAAAAATTAACCCAGACTTGGGTACATGTTTAAGGCGAAAAACTCAAAATCACACTATTTTATTTCGTGTTATGATGTACAATGGACATAAAACAGCATATCTTAGAGTAGCAACTCCATTTCTTTTCTAAAACCTTAAAATAACATTGAAATATCATTTTAATTTGACATTATGCACATTTTTTAAAAGTAAAATTCCAGCTGTAATAGGTGTGTGTGAAAAGGGTAGAGGAAATAATAACTTTTGACCAAATATAACAAACTTTTCCTGCTACCAGTACGAAATAATAACTTTCCAAATATTACTTTTCCTATTTTGACTGGGAGAGTCAATTTAAGAAATAAACAAATGCATGTCGGAGTTGCTTCCCTTCCACTGCCGAGCAACACTAATAACACAAGGGAGATCACTGCCAAGGAAGGAATTATTATTTTATTAGTCCATTTCTTTAATTTCTAAAGCACCAACTTCAAATATTAATGCGGTATTATCATTAGTTTAACACATTTAAATGCACAGCTACCGAAAATTGCTTTTATAAAACTGTCACCAAAAATACTTTATGTGCAGTAAGATGAGCATTATTTCATTTTAAGTCTCCTTTAGAATACTCTGTATTATTATAAATTTTGAAACGAATTGTCGTAGCATCTTTCAGAAATGTTAATTCTTTCGTCGATATTCGAAAATATGTTCATGACTTTCGACCTCGTTTCATCTGTCTTTTATATGGTGTCCCTAAAGTGACATGAGAAGCGTTTTTTTTCATCAAGATTTTTTTTTTGAATTTCGTAAATACGAAAAGTAAATCGTAAAAACAAAATATTATTTCTTGCAGAGTCTCTAAAACCCATTTCGATTGAACAAAAGGTTTAGTATATATATCTCGGTTACTACTTTACATTATTCAAAATGTTGTCTGCAGTAACGTTTGGCAGAAATGGTTCGGTCCACTGCACACGGGAGCTACTCTTTCTCAAAACTGCCTCTACACAAGTACTGTATTGCCTTCATCTGTATGATAATCAGTTTCATATCAAGACAAAAAATAACTGCAAGATTCTGTTTATTTACGTTGGTTCTTCTCCACATTACAGGGAATAAAACTGAGGTTAAATAGGTACAATTTTGCATGCAGTTTGTTCACATATCTTTTAATTGTATTCGACTAGTGGCCTCCCGAGTGTTTCTGTATAATCAAGTTAAGATCTATAAGTTACTAATACATTACGTTGGCGGTAGAAATATGTTGAAATAATTTTGTTATTTCAAGGTTGTGCTATTTCTTTCGTGCCATGCTGGTGCAACAATGGCAAATTTTGAACTTGTTCAATTGCATTATCTGAATAATTATCAAATTCGTGGAAGCCTAGTACTTCCAAATCGTTAACAATTATAACAATGTTGAAGGACGATGCTACCTTAAAAGCAGTTCGTTGTTCAAAATTACTGTCAGATGATAGTAATTTTAAATTAAAACCGAAAAAGAAAATCCTGTGGTATTGTTAAAGACCAATTAAAACTTTCAATAGTGACTGGTATTTTCTTTTATTTTCACAATTTGTTGATTTGAATTTTCAAGTTGAATAGCAAACAACTTGAAAACAACTATATTGCGGCAACCTATAATTATATCTGTCTTGACAATGTCGAAACCCAGTACAAAACACGTGAATGATCCCAAATCTGTACTGTTTACCATATCCTTAGACAATAGTATCTATTTCATAATAGGCTTCCACAAACACAAAATTGCAACTTAAGCAATTACGGTAGTTCTGACTAATGACATTCAATGTGACATTGTCGAAATTTGTTATGTACCAGACAATTTTCAAAACCGGTTTCGGTTTAGCTTCTTAGAAGTCTATATAAATACTGGGAAAATCGTCAATTCACTTAAACTTAACTATAACATTAGTCTATTTCATAATGTAGGAGCGATCAGTTTTGCCTGTTTCTAAAAAGATGTCCTTGAAGTTGAACTCTAACCAAAAAAATAGTTATGCTTTTATAAAACCAGTATCAACGATTGCGTAAAGTATAATTTTCAATTTGGAGATAGAAAATACACGCTAATTTAAATGTTTTTTTACGAAAACGACTTATCCCTTATATACAATATAATATCGGCTTAATTCTAGTCACTATCCGTGGTGTAAGGGATAAGGTTAATCCCATTCAAATCCAACTTTTTTTCTTTTGTCTCCTGTTTTTTCTAAAAAAATATTTCAGCTTTAAAACCACTGATTTTAACGTTTTTTTCTGCAATTTTTTTCATAAAAATCTTCATTCATACTAGACTCACAGGCACTGGTGCAGTTCTATATTTATCTTTTATAGGCATATTTGATATCCAAAACATGTTTTATCTACTATTTATGCGTTATTCTGATGAAAATCATCCATTCAGAAAATGTTCCATCACTGCAATATATGATGTCAAGCGTAACGCTATGGGAGCTTACTCGGAAAACTTTTAGAACATTTTAAAATCAGAGTTTATACGTTTGCAGCCTTTACACAAACGATCGTACATAGTGGACATTTAAAGTCTTCCGTAAAAAGTACACTGACCACATAAATACCTTTGAAATACGCAGCACAATTCTCTGCAAACGATTTGTTTCATTTTACACCGACGATATATATATCTGTATTGCCTCCATTTTCTGGAGATATACATGCATATACAATAGAACAAAATTAATACAAGTGACAAAACTATTTACAGAGGCAGATAGATCATGTAAAAAATTGCAGAACAGAGGATATTTTTCAATATACGTATATACAAGTTTTACATGTTTAGAGAGTCTAAGCATGGTTGATGCACACTGTGTGCCATCGTGAGATCATTCTATAGACTGAGTCTTCGAACACTATTTAAAGCACAAAATATATACTGATATAAATCGAGTTCAGGGCTGTTCTTTATACTACATTAATGTTTGAAGTTACTTTTTGTCCAATCACAGCGCAGTATTTGCTGCACTTTAAAGTGACATTATGCACATTTTTTAAAAGTAAAATTCCAGCTGAAATAGGTGTGTGTGAGAATGGTAGAGGAAATAATAACTTTTAACCCAATACAACAAACTTTTCCTGCTACCAGTACGAAATAATAACTTTCCAAATATTACTTTTCCTATTTTGACTGGGAGAGTCAATTTAAGAAATAAACAAATGCATGTCGGAGTTGCTTCCCTTCCACTGCCGAGCAACACTAATAACACAAGGGAGATCACTGCCAAGGAAGGAATTATTATTTTATTAGTCCATTTCTTTAATTTCTAAAGCACCAACATCAAATTAAAATGCGGCATTATCATTAGTTTATCACATTTAAATGCACAGCTACCGAATATTGCTTTTATAAAACTGTCACCAAAAATACTTTATGTGCAGTAAGATGAGCATAATGTGACTTTAACTCGGGTAAATGAAAATTTGTATACCGAGTCAGTAAATATATGAACAATGCTGATTTACCAAAAGAAAACAATTTCAAACACTAAGTAGGTTTATGCTCATTTTGATACATTTGCGATAATAACTTGGTCGTGCTGCATGAGCCTAGTTTTGTTTATAAGCACTTTAGATTAATTAAAAAAATAATTCCGTTCCTTTCACTAAGGGATTGCCTTTCCGACTGTACTCTTGACACTACAAGTGTTATTAGGCCTATATGCACATGTATATCAAATATAGTTTAGTGTATAGAGAAGGAAATGTTTCCTGCACAATTCGCAGCGACATAAGACAAACGACACTTATACACTAAGTATAAGCCAAGCCAATAAGGTCATTGTATAAACACCGAGAATATATTACCCTTTAATTACTTAACCTTGATCTTTATGTGTTTTTTTCTGAACTAAATCCTACATTGTGATATTAGTAGCTTGACATTCTCTTATTTTCTTCAGATGCGATGCGTCTTATGCTGTAAGCATTATCAGTATTCGAAGATGTGCATAA
Source organism: Saxidomus purpurata (assembly GCA_022818135.1). Taxonomy (NCBI): domain Eukaryota; kingdom Metazoa; phylum Mollusca; class Bivalvia; order Venerida; family Veneridae; genus Saxidomus; species Saxidomus purpurata. The sequence continues at coordinate 55,522 of JAFMSR010000045.1, forward strand.
GCTTCTTCTTGGAATATCATTTGAAAGCACATTTAACCTTTTGTCCTGTGTATTAGGTTGATGTTTTGAGAATCATATACTGATTTTGGGCTTTTCATATGTTTGTACCTTACCTAGTCTCGACACAGTCAATACGTGCAAATTTGATTAATTCAAGAGTGTGCACAAGACATTCTCATGGCTATGCGGAAGTAAAATGCAGTATAATTAAGACATACGTATAAAGGGAGAAAATAAGGCTAACATTCTGAGATAAAATCACAATAGTTAGTCACACTGCCTTCTTTAAGTCTACAGATATGTCATTGTAATATGAAATGTATAAAACAATTTCTAAGAGGGTCATAACAGGTAAGCTGCAAACATTTACACATATCGGACGGAGGCAGAGCATTTGAACTCCAGTGTCACACCTTAAATGCAATGTATTTCATTAAAGTTAAACTACCGTTTATTAATTAAAGATTTGGTTTATGAATGGATCAGAATTTATGTGACGGACGGACAAGTCAATTATTCACATATAATTATTATAGAAAAAAAATATTGGCTTCAATGGAAAAAAATACTAAACTACCCCAGTGCATATTTTCAGCTACGACATCGTGAATGTGATTCGGACATGGAAGTGATGCAACCAAATTTCTATGCGTTTGGAATATGTTATTTAGGAGTTTCTATTATACATGTACAATTATTGACCTTTGATTAGGTGACCGCGAGGCTATTATTTATTATTGACCCGGTAAGGCTTTGGTTTCAAAGCAAAATAACAATGAAAGGGCACACGTTAAATGCAAACTTACCAGCATCACGGGGGTCATGCTGGGGATTGGGCAAGCTGGTTTGCCAAAAACAGCTACTACACCCATAATTGCACAAAGATGTTGATGAATCAGTTCTCAAAAGAAATTTTTGCAACGGAAGTGATGGACAGGAAAGAATGTCAGTAAAGGTAAACTTTTAAGGTGTTCTGGAAAATGTATAAAATCACAGTTTAAGCAACAAAACAAACACATATCAATGATAGGTTAGAGACATTGTTTTGTTTACTTACTAATTAATTCCGAAAATAAGCAAATTCTGGGATATCCAGTTAAAACATGATGAAAATGATCACAAGGGTTTGCAGTATGACAGTCGTAAGATCGCATTGGTAAAAATATTTAGTTTTTTTTTGTTGCATGCTGTGTATGAAATCATTATGATTACATGTATTTGAAATATTTCTTTTCCTCTTTAGAATAGATACAGTATACTGTAAATCATGAAATATTCATTTTTTCGTGAGAGCACTCCTTCGCGAACTCTTTATTTCGGTAATTCAAAGTTCTCCTGAAATGATCGTTATTGTTATGACAGTGATAACCAGTCAGATCGCTCGTTCACGAAAACATGGTCTTGTGAATTGCACCGATGATAAAAAAAAATTTGTCTCGCGAAATCAAAGTCAGTTACAGTAAGTTGTGCTTTGGCCTGGCAATATAGCCTGCAGAGATTTTGCTTGTATGCTACATAGATGAGAACATATACATCACACTATACATTCAGGAATATTACTACAAATGTACTTTCAAAACACAGGAAATATGTAAGACAAATGTGCCACGGAAGTAAATTGGCAAGATTTTTTTCAAAACCTAACTGATGGTTGTAGCATGTTGAAATTGTTCCAAAGGTCACTCTTGTAGGTAGTTACCTGACTTAGCAGCCACCTTTCCTAAGCACCCAGTAATAATGTATAATAATAATAATAATAATAATAATAATGATGATAATAATAATGATAATAAAATCTTTTTTCAAGACGGTAGCACAAATAGACATTTAAACAAATGACTGATTTTGTATCAAATACACTAGAATTAAATGGCTGTGGTTACTTTTTTACATCAAGAACATCATTGTATTTAGCTATGCCCCAACCCCATCCCTTTCACACCGATGGGGATATATTGGTTTGTACATGTCGGTCGTTCGGTCTGTCGCAAAGACTTAGATTAGCCAACAGTGGCGGGAACAGGATCCTGGTTTGCGCTTGTCCTTTCATTTATAGTTTCGGTAAAAAGCTAGTTCAAATAAACAAAATGCAGATCTGATCAACGAGTCCTAAGAGGGCATTGAAATGTACATATAGACATTTGACCTACAGGGACATGCATAAAACCGCTGTATTCACCTTTAAAATACAATGAGCATTCTAGATGTAAAACTTCATAATTATACATGTAACGCAGTATTCTTTTCAATGATATTTCAAAAACTTACGACACTCTGTCTGACAACGCTTTCTCGTGAAGAAGTAAGAAAAATGATGAAAGAACTGTACACGTTAACATTGTTTTAAATTGGAAATAAAACACAATTCTATCATTTAATACAGTCCCTGAGGGGGTGTCTGTGTGCATAAAAGTTCCCCTCGAAATTTCTTCTGAAACAGTGACACGAATATCTCAGGTGTATGAAAAGTGAGGGTGATTGTGTTGCATCATGGTCATAAGCGAGAAATCCAAGATGGCCGCCAAGATGGCCGCCAAATTTTGAATTTTCAACATTAGCATCATTTCACCATTTTTTTAACTCAATTTCTGTAAAGGTTGGGTTTAATTTTAATTTTTCTTCTTGATTGCAAATGGAGATAACTATTGATTCGCAATTTAAGTCGAAAAAATTACTTTTTTATTATTTTTTTCAATTTTCATCCCAAAATATGCCGCTAAAATGTATAAATGGCTCTTAAAGTTAATAGAACTTGCAAACTATATGCTGAAATAATGTTTATTTTTTCTTACGTGATAAATGAAAACGGTTAAATCAAATCTGGTCACTCTAAATATATTTTTTTGCTAAAATAAAAAAATTTAAGGCAAAATGTGGGTGGGGTAATTTGACATGAAATTTTTAATTTATCAGTAAATCATGAAATTTTTAAAGTGAAAATTCAGCGAATTCCGCTACGTATTCTTTATTTAGTTTCTATTTTTGTTCTGATTTTATTGAAGACTTTTATCTCTAAACAATAATTTTCATCGGATGATGAAACTAATAATCAACTTTAGTATCAATACAGTATGTGTAAGGATCAAAACCTTTACTAGTATACTAGAACATTATTAAAACTCCCTAGCATCCAGTAAGATTTCAAATATTTTGGGATAAATGTTATTAGTACTTGTAGAAAAATATTGAAAATTAGCCATAAAAGACCTTTTGTTAAGAACTAAAGTATTTTCTCATAAAAAGAGTTCCTCCCCTTTGCAATTACCGGGTAATACGCCATTACAGTAACTGCAGACGCTTTGCCCTTGACGGAATAAAAAACATTTTTAGACGACCAAACATGCAAAGGTATGTATGAAATGCATTTTAAATGTAGACTTTACATTAAACTTCAATAATATAAAATCACAAAATGTTAATTCAATACAGGGGTCTCTATACTTCTGTGTTTTTTTAAGTGTAATAGTACTCGGATGTGTCAAGTATTTCGGATATTTTCATTTTTTACTGTTCAAACAACCACCAAGGAAATATTTTCTGGATAATTAATGAGTTACAGCAAAAAGTCATTCATTTATTCATTCATTCATTCATTCATTCATTCATTCATTCATTCATTCATTCATCCATCATTCATTCATTCATGCATTCATTCATTTGACTATAATTGAAATAATCAACGATTCCTATGCGGTTGATGAAATTATATTCAAATTTTGCGAATTTTAAATCTGAGGCAGATTTTATAGATCAATGCGTTGAGTAACACTAAAGAGTTTGTTGGTTAAATAAAACCAATTACCCATGGCCTTGCAGGTCACATGTTTTAATAAAAACTTTGTATTTGCTATAGCCAGATTCGAAATTAAATTTCACTCTTTACGTTTATTGTTTTAAACAGAAAATAGTAGAAAAACTTTTTTCAGGCACACTGAACGTCTTGGTGAAATGGAGGGTATATACCGCTGAAACGTGCCAGAAATATTATTGATGTTGATGAGAGGAAATACATCATTTGCCAAAGTACAAACGAACAAACAAATACAGGATGAAAACGAGTTTTAGAAGCAGCAGATGTCACAAATGACAGGGTGAAGTTTCAGACAGGCTGGAGAGAGTCAATGTGGACATATTTGTTTACCATGCCAGTAATCAATGCTATACTAAATGTTCCAACAAGACTGCAATAAATAGAATCAAAACCAAAGAGCTTCACCAATCTATTGATAGTAATAGCAATGAAACTGTTAGAAACAGTAATAATGAGCCCTGTCACTGAATACAGAACTGTATACACACCTGGAAGAACTTCCAAGACAACTGGATCAGAACCAACAAGCAATTACTTGCACTGAAGGGGTATATCATATCGCCCGAAATATTACAATAGCAAATCCATCAGATATTAGCAACCTCGTTCTCTGTTTAGGCCCATTCCACGTGGCTAAAATATTTTTCAGCTGTATTGGAAAATATCTGAGAAACAGTGGAGCTGAAAACATCTGGATTGAAAACTCAGTTTTTGGCCTAAACGTTGTAACTTAATGACACTCACTATGTTAGATCTTTCAAATGCATGATCCTTTTAGCTGCTGCCATTGGCAGACTACAATGGTGTGAGTTCTTCAAAGAGAAAGGTGTATTGCCGTATAAAGAACAGTTACAAATTTTGTTTGAGCTACAGATATCCATTGTAGGAAAACACATGGAACAAAGCAGGCAGTTTCTTGACAGGTTCAAAGAGTCATATCAGACAATATGATTGCTGTGTTTATTTCATATAAGAGTTGAAGAAGTGATACCAGTGAAACCTTTAGGTATTGGAATTTGTTCATTAAGATGGTATCACTACTAAACAACCTAGTCAGGGCAGATCGTGAGGGTAACTGGTTGCTACACCTGACCAAAATTCAGGCAATGCTACCAGTTTTGACCAGTTTGATAGTAACAACTATCTCTGTCTGGGCTCCGTTTATCTAGAAGACATGAGAAAACTTCCAGAGACAGCACCGAAGGTCCATGAACGTTTCCAGCAAGAACAGTTTGTTGTCAAGAGAACTCCAGACAAGTTTAAAGCTGTTGGTGCTGACCAATGTCTTGAACAGACAATAAACAGATCACAGAAAAGCAGCGGAGGGATAATTGGGAGTTCAAGAAAAAAGAAATTTGTAGCGCAGTGGGATATAATATACCATGAGATGATGTCTGTCAGTAGTATCCATCGCGAGCTCAGTGGGTCAAGCCATATTACCACGAATTAACCATCCATCAGGAGTTCAGAGGTTCTGAAACTTTAGCAAGGGAAGCAAACGTTACTGACATGGTAGCCTATGTACAGATGTATGAAAGTCCTTTTCAAAGCAGATTTAAACCTGAGCCAGTGTTGCACAATATCATAAAACAGCAGGTAATGACTGATACAATAAGATCAAGTATTCTGAATGCAGAATCAAAGGGCAGTGAAATTTATTTAAAATTTAGAAAGGAAAGATTTGTTGAAAAAACCAGGAGGATAGCTGATACAATTCATAGAAGCAACGTAAAAACCAATCAATCATGACAACAAATCAATCAGACGGAAAACCGAAAAAAAAAGATCTTCAACGAGGTTGCAGGAGGACACAGAATACTTGAAATAGCATAAGCAAGAGGCTACGACACAAAAAAGTTGTTCAAATATGATATTGTTCCAAGTAGCTATTTGTTTGATGAAGATGGATTGATGAAAATGACAAACAAAAGTAGTCTGAGAAATGAGAGCAGGTTGATATAATGGCCAACATAAGGAAGGTGAACCTAAGACATTTGTAGACCTTCGCTGTATTGATCATCATAATGCTTAATGTTTGCAGTGATGCAAAAAGAATCGCTTTGAGTTTGACTCTTAATACATAGAAAGTTCAGTAAACCATACCGAGAGAACAACAAGGGCACTAGTTAAACTAATAGATATCAATAGGGTTGATGAAAACACCCCATTGTCTGTTAATATGGATACTTTCTGGGTATCTATTGTTTACAAAGTCAAACTCTAAAGTTTGTTTAGGAAATGGGTGTAGGACAATGGACCATATGTGTGTCTGTTTTAAAAGCTTCACTAGAAAGGTACCTATCAGAACTTTTAAAATCACTTAATTGAGGTAATAAGAAGGGCAGAACAATATCTAGTCAAAGTTTTGAAGCCAACTGCTACATGTCTGACAATGGATGAGCTCAGATATTCCATGTATCATCAAAGCAAGGCGATGGATATACACGCCCTCTCACCAACGAGCTCAGCACTGCAATATCATTATGTGAGCATTGTTTGCTACATACATACAATTATATTGTCTTCAAGACACCAAATTATATGGCTATGAAGAAATTGATGGATCTTTGATTGCCAAGGTCATTCACCATAGTGTCCCAAGTGGACTAGTTCTGACTTGCAGCTGCAAAGGGTGCTCAACGAAACGATATGCATGCAGGAAAGCAGATATTTCGTGTTGTGTTTACTGCAAAGCACTGTAGGAGAGAACTGTAGTAATCCTTTCATTACTCTGTCATTGCCAGTTGTGCTTTGGCTATGAATATAAGCCTGATCAGACAATAAAAAAACAGTCTAGCTTAAAGCTAAAGTGCTTTTTTATGATAGATATTTGGCATAACTTGATTTTAACTTTAATCTAGTTTTTTTATGTTATGCTGATGAAACAACAATCTTAGCGTTTGAATTTAAACTTATCACAATATTGGTAATGTTCACGAGTACATAACCAAATATACATGTATGGGTAAAATTATGACAAAGTTGTAAATTTATCATTATAAATTAGTGATACATGTAATAGCAATGTATATTTTATTGTTTTTAAATGAATATCAATAGTCCCCGATGTTATTTTATGTTGAAAAAGAAACATTAGATATACTAGGTGACAAATGTGTTCTAAAACAGTTGCAAATCACTAATAATTGTATAATTGAAATTTGGCTCATTTTCATGTCAAATTACCCCACCCACTTTTTATCCTTAAATCACTCATTTGAGCCAAAATAACCATATCTTTAGCAACCTAATTTCATCAAATTATCTCTTCTTATCACATTTAGAACAATTGTTTTTATTTACGAATGTGTTTTGTGAGTACTACATAACTTTAAGCATTTTTTTTAATTTTAGAGGCAAATTTTTGGATGAAAATTGTATAAAACGAAAAAAACGATACATTTTTTTAGTTAAAATCGAATCAATACTTATTTTTATGTTTAGTCAAGAAGAAAAATGAAAAATAAGATTAACCTATACGGAAAATGTGTTTGTAAAATGTTTCAGTGTTGATAATGTTGAAAATTCAAAATTTGGCGGCCATCTTGGCGGCCATCTTGGATTTCTCGCTTATGACCATGATGCGACACGATCACCCTCACTTTTCTTGGATATGAGATGTTCTTCAAACAAAATCAGCAATAATATTGAGGGGAACTTTTATGCACACAGAACCCCCCTCAGGGACTAGACTAATTATTCTATTTGAAATTTTATTTTCTATTTATGGGTATCTAAAGTGCTGATGGATCACCGTTGATTGAAATGATAAAGAAGCTTGTTTCGCTGTTGGGGTGTACGGCATCTTAAAGGTGGAACATAGACAAGCAATGCACGGTTAGCTTTTTAGAAAGGCTAGAAAAGTGCTCGCTTTGCCCTTGGATGACCTGGAATGGTAGAAAGGACTCGAGATAGGAAGAAAAGCTAGAAAACTGATTGTACCATATGTAAATATATAAACATGAACGTGATTTGTCACAATATGGAAAGTTTGTATGGAAGTAGTTTGTCGTCTATGATTGTGTTTTATAAGAATAAGTTCCAGTCAATATTTGTGTACCGTTAATTACCTGAGATGATGGTCGTACTTGAATATAATATAATAATGGAACTGGCAAATGAGAAACAAAAACGTTGACACGCTAATTGTTATTTTTCATAAACTTTAAAGAAAAATCAAACAAACAACACTTTATGTTTTTTTAAAATAGCGGCAAATAAGGACATAACTATCTGCTTTGTAAGACCCGTTTCTATTGGTGAATTTTTAATAACCAATTGGTGTTTGTCTTTGGTTTGACTTGGGCAAGAAGCTTCAGATTTTTGAAACTGTGAAGGTTGTTTTCCTAGAAAATGGCTCGCTAAGGGAAGAGGAACTGACATGTATGTAATCTAGCTATCTAGCGGTATATAACTATATAACTAACAGTACTAACACATTTACGAGTAATATCCCTTTGACTGGATATAAAAGTATGACTTATTCAATAAAAAAGAACAATTATAAGTACAAACATTATTTTTGCTAACAGATAAAATACTCAAGCCCTTGTTAGCAAAAATCATTCAGACAAAGCAATAAGCAGTCATATTATTGCTTGCTTTAAAGTACCAGCCTACGATTTTTTAAGGATGTATACTTTAATGCACATCATACATATTTTTTTGGAAATACGAGAAAGATAATGTTTTTAACTCTCGCATTAACCATTTTCATAGGCATGTCAAACTTGTCATACTTGTCCCTAGATATATGCAATTCCTATATACAATGTAAATAAAATTTGACTAATAAAATATAATCAACAAAACCAATGCAAATTTATTACGTTTATAGTATCTCGTAGTGTTGCATTTCTAGGCTGAGTTCAGCACCATAATGTTACTTATTATCCACCTTTTAAGTGTATGTTCACATTTGTACATGTGTTTTGATGGTTTAGCATGTACAGGCACTGATGGAAATTGTTCATTTATAACAGACGTAACAATTTCAACTGTTTGCTGTTGCTTAATGTGGACATCAGTAGATGCTTACAGGTATAAAACGTGTTAGTGGTGTTTATTTTACCTTTTAATGTTATATCATAAGAGTATGAGATAATTCGAGAAATTGGGATACTTTAAGTTGTTGAGAGAATTTCGTTCGAAATCCAGCTCAGACATATTAGTACAATGTACAAACTAAATCTTAGTAAAAACTAAAATCTAAATGAATTTGATGAATCGTTGAAATGATATCCGAATACATAATGCCCATATGTGCCCAGAATTGTGGCATTGTCCTTTACAAGACGAGAACAATGTTCGTGTTGCTGTGCATTCCCACTGGATACTTTAAAAAGCAGCCGATCTGGGTTTTTTCATGAACTGTCTAACACTAGTGTTTGGAAAGTAGGCATTAAAGACGCATAATATGACAACGTGGACTAACTACTTTAATCTCAAGTTTGAATATTCGGTGTGTTTCCTCCCCTTAAACGTTTGCTTTGTTTCTACTGGATATTACTTCCTCATATAAAGTTATCAATTTAAAGTCGAATAATCACGACCGAACTGCATGAATAATTTTCACGATACTGAGCAGCGTTGGATGTTGGGAACGGCCAGACTGGTCAAAATAATGGCAGATCAGACTCCAGCAACTTACTAAAATAGCAAGAACATGGTGTACAGTCGTAAGTTAGACAAACTGTTACATGCAGGGAACTCTGCATAGACAAATGAATTTATAACGAGTGTCATTTAAATAATGTATCTATCTAAGATCTTGATTTATTTTACTCTGTTTAACGTGATTGTTCAAGGTTATATTACATTGATCCAAACTTCATTTAATGATAGTATGTTTACCTTTGATGTATGTAAAAAGGCCTGTTAAAAATTCTGTAAGGTAACGGGTAGCCGCTGACCAATGTAAAGTAGCCTACGGAAAGCTTTAGCCCTTGGAACGAGTAAGTTATATATATTATATTTCAGAAACTTGAGGTTAAAACGGAGGCCATCTTTGTGATTTCATAAACTTAAAATTGATTTAAAGTACAAAACTGTCTCTGATACTGATACTGTCTCCCAGTCTCTGTTCTTCAACGAGCAAGAAAATGTTTCATCATAATTCACTAATTTATATTTTTCTTTACATGAATTATTAGTGTAAATTTATTACAATATTATGATATCCCAACTAGTGGAACACATTTGATATTAAAGTAAAAAAATGAAATCTACAAAACATGCATCCCACCCTAAGGGAAATAGTGCGCCACCTTAATAATAAACCGGTTACTCTAGTTGTATTCGAGGCACGGATAACGACAAGAGGTGGTAAAAATGATAAATGAGCTCAAATTTTCAGTTTTATTTTGTCAACTAAATTTACCGTGACTTGCAAGTTGCAACTGAACATAGGAAAGTTATGACTTACAAGAATGCACAGCAAATATAGCAGACAAGCATTTATACAAACATGCTACACACAAACCAGAAGGTAGAAGGGAGGATGATGCAGTGTCCTACAATATTAGGTGATCAAATGAAAATATCTTTGCTGACTATAGCAAAGTGAAGCACAAAACAATCGGGAAACACTCACAAGTACAACAATGAAAAGGAAAGCAACAGATTTAAACTTATGTGTGTATCCATTTTAGAAATTCAGTTGCAAGAAACAAAAGTAATGTAGTGAGTTTGAATTCGGTTGTTCTTAGACAGCCTGACACTTCGCGAATTTCAAACTCTGAGTCAACCTTGATCAAATTCGCTGAGCATATGCACATGAAAAGGACATGAAAACATTCTGAACCAAAAATCATCTGCGCACTAGGCACCTCGAAAATTCATATTTTTCAAGCATGTACTACCTCTGTCAAAATGTTTTTGTTTGTCCTAGATCGAAGTTTGCTTGTTACAGCTAACTAGAACATCAAGGTGAGTAAACATGTTTGTACCTAAAGTATGATGTCAAGTACCTCTGCAATCACTTTATGCAAACAGATGCAACTTTAAAACTGGTCTTATCTGATTCGATGTTGATAATATTTGCAAAACAATCAAACATTTAAAATCACGCGGATAATCTATGACATGGCGTGTTTAGTAATAACAGTGTTAACGGACAAGGTTAGGTCAGAAAGCAGTTCTTAATCCAAAACTTAATATAAATGACTTTTCATCCAATATCACACTACAAAACCACAAAATGCGTTTCAATTCATAAATCGTCCAATGTTCATTATAAGCCTGTTGACTGTCCCATATTAATTTACTGACAGAGGTATTTCTTGGGGATGTTTAACATAAGTTTTTAAGCGATGTGATTTATATGACGACGTACCTATTTTGAACTCCAAGAAAAGCAAAGACCTTGAGCTCAATAATTTAATGGTTCAAAAGCTCTAAATGTACCATTTTGTTGCTGTGTTGTGACTTTTCCGCATGCAATTCTATTTTCAAACGTGTTTATCTAATTTATATCGACCACGAATAGCCTTAGTGCAATTGTTCGCGTTACCTGTCAAGGTTAGGTCAACAAGTGAGTTTATTTTTAGGGTTTTGTAACACGTAGTCTGAATGACTTAATAGGTCCTAAATAATGGTGGATGGTCATGTAACTAACAAGTTTGTCTGGAATGGATACGTCTATAATTATATGAATTTTAAGTATGGACTACCTAGCCTAAGAATTATCAGCCTAAAAAAACTTTGCAAATATAAATTTTAAAGTTATCTCTGACTAAATATTGTAACAGAACGTAAAATCTTTAAAATACATCATTTTTCAACAAGTTTATTTTTGCCTTTGTTCATTGTAACCCCATCCATTATGTACTCAGAACACCGAACGAACTAGTAAAGCGATGTCATCAGACAGAAGGAGGGGTAGTTAACGCACATAAAACTATACTCAAATCAGCACATCGGCTCTATACGTTGTCTTGATGAGATGAACATTTGACCATATTTCATGAAAATCCTTCAAGGGGTTCAAGTGATATTGAGCGGACACGAAATACCACTGACCCTTCAGAGTGAAATTGGCCTTAAGGTAACGGCGTTTGAGCATAGGTTCCGCACGTCGTCTTGATAAGATGGACAATTGATTCAAGTCATAACTTCACACAGTTGCTGCCCATAACACCACACCCAGGTAAAGGTCACTCTTGGGGCTAAAAATCTGTTATGTGGGCTTATGTACCAGTTCTTGATGTCCGATGTGTAACTTCTACATGTATACTTCATACAATTCTTGCTAATACCCCAAGGGTGTGTACATTGAAGGTCAAAGTCACACTTAGAGTTCAAGGTCAAGGTTAAATTTCAGGGTCAAAGGTAAAAAACTTCACATCCTCAACGCATGGATGGTTGCTTTCAAACTTGAGCCTGATGTTTACCTCATGCAACATCCATGTTTCAACCAAGTCTGCTTACGGTTAAGGTCACATTTAGGGTCAAAGTTCACCAGATAATATCTCCTTAACTCTTTGGAATTTCATCAAACTTGGGACAAATGTGAATTTTATGAGAATGTAAACGGCCAAGGTCACTCTGAGAGGAGGGGGGATGGGGTCTCGGGGGCCTATGTTCAAGTGACTATACCTCCCAAACCCCTTGATGGATGTTTTTTTAAAACTGTAGTTATTTGTTCATCTCATATCGTCATACACGGTTTGGAACTTTGTATTGCATAGCACTTCACCATCTACTTGTTAGCACTGACAATGTTATATAATAATTACATCCGACCCGTGTCCTTTACTAGGTAAAATGACATCTCAAGCGTTCGACACCACACAAACCTTATTCATTTATATGACAACGTCAGGCGGACTTATAATATAACATATCCCTAAGGTGCCTGGAATTCCACAAAATTGAAGCATCTTGTGTTTTTAATCTTCAGAATGGTCATTGTGGGAAAAGATACATAAAAATAAACCAATAAATTCGTCCTGCATTTATTGTACATAGCAGCAAAAAGGCATTAAATATTTTCACAAAAGTGTTCACGTTTAGAAACTCACGTATCAATCTCTCGACAAGATAACATTATAAATTGTAATCTAAGTTGATACAAATTCACGATAAATGTCACGTAATCATCATCGGTTAAATATGGATATTTTAACTGTTTCAAATGTATATAATCTTTAACAATTTAGCTTTCAAATGAACATGATATGATTTTCGTATACCGAACGGTTATAATGAGCGACTTGAATGTGGAGAGTCCTTTTATTATCGTTCTGTGTAAACATATCCACTTTTCAAAGTAGTTTATCTTCAACAAACTAAAAACAAAAACAAAATGGACCACTGAGGGTTAAATAGTATAGTATTATATTAGCTCTTTCTTAACTTTGTTAAAGAAATGTAATTGAAGGCAGAACAAACTTTTCTAACTAAGTCTTATTGACAAAGATCAACGTCGAAATTCTTCTCTAAGAATCACCAAACGTTAGTCATAGAATGTTTATCAATGCGTAATGCACATTATATTGAATTACTATTGACCACAATATAAAATATCTAACATATTTACATATTTTCACAATTCGTCTTTAATGAGTTCAGCAATCCTCTCACGCAAAGGATTGTACATTTTCGCGTTTCCGTTAACACAACTTCCAACATCACATTCAAATATCTGCCAGCCTTTTTCTTCTCGCACGACTGAGCACATAATGACAGCTTGACTTTTCAGTGCGTGGTTTAATGTAGTGCTGCATAAATTCGCATTTGGCGAAGAAGCATCGTAGAATTGAAGCCGAGGATTTTTAAAACTTTCAATAGTTGGAGCTTTCCATGAGCTCAAAGTGAAGTAGAGATTGCTGGCGCAACTAGGAAGCTTTTTTAACCAAACATGGATTTCCTGATGTCCAAAACGACCGTCGGGCGTCTTTTCATTCTTTGCAGTGTGTTCAACTGCTCCTAAAGTAATGAAATGAAGACACTGATTACGTATACAGTTAATTGGATTAACCATTAGTTGCATTTCTCAACGGTAAGTGTTAGTAGTAAAGTTAAAGAAAACCAATATAACGTCTTGCAACTATCTTGTTCTAGTTCAACAGTACACAGAAAATTAGCCGTTCTTCATATAAAATAGAAATATATCTATAATCTCACAACACTTCTTTATTTATTTTTTTGCTTGTATGTTTTGCATGGAAAATAACAAAATATGGCTTCTGGGGTGTAGACAATGTTTTACTACGATTTAACTGCGTGTCATTCTTTCTGACCCAACGCAACCCAGTTGATACAAAATATCGATTATAGAGTGTTTACAAGATTTTTATATTACTCGACCTTATGATCAACCTTTTGATCCCATTTGACTTCAAGCTTTTTTTACGATTGGACATGCTGACCTAATTTCAGACCCCACGTACGTCACTTAGTTCGATCTTAACCCAGACTTTATCAAAACACACCGTCTGACTTATTTTCAAGATTTGAGAATAAAATATGTCTTCTGAATTCTTTACAAGGTTTTTCTATGATTTGCTTTAATACCGGGCAACACAGACTCAAATTTGACATTGAAATCACCGAGAAAAACATTACGTCCAATTTTCATGCAGATTTGTCTTTACAAATTGTGTTAACAAGGTTTTCATTTCATTTGACCTTGTGACCTAGTTTTTGAACCCACGTGACTTTGTTTCGATCTTGGCTTAAACATTATCAAAACAAATATTTTGACCAATTTTAATGATGATTTGGGATCAAATGTGAAAATGCCATAGACAAAGATTCGCACCTTTACCAAACGACTTACGGTAATAAGAACAGAACAAGAGGGATATGATGGCCCTATATCGCTCACCTAAGTACCAGTGACCCCACGTGACACAGTATTTAACTTGACATAGAGTACATCAAGACAAACACCCTGACCAATTTGCATGATGATTGAGTACAAAATGTGACTTCTAGAGCTTTCACATGTTTTTTCATATATTTGACAGGTTGATGTAGTTTTTTTACCTTAAATAAACCAGTTTCAAACTTCACCTACAGTTGATCATGACAAACGTTCTGACAAATGTTCAAAAATAAAACCTCTATATGGTTTGCACAGATTTTTTATTTTTGACCTTGTGACCTAGTTTCTGATCGCACATGATGCAGTTTCGAACTTTCTACCTAGGGGTCATCAATAAATATATTCTGACAAATGTTCAATATAATTGGGTACAAAATATTAATTCTAGAGTGCTCACAACCTTTTTCTATGATTAGACCGGTTGATCTAGTTTTATTTATCCCAACTGACCCAGTTTCGAACTTATTTTCAGGATAAGCTTGGGTGAAATGCAGCTTCTATGGTGTTTAAAAGGTTTTTCTATTATTTAACATGGTGACCTTGTTTAACACCCCATATGCCTCAGTTTCGAACTTGGCTGAACCACCATCCTGACCAATTTCAATGATGATTGGGCAATAAATCTGGCCTCTAGAGTGTTCACAAGGTAAATGTATTTCGACAGACAGAGACCGAACATTAGGCGATCACAATAGCCTACGTACCTATCATGTACGATTTCTAACTTTAAAATCTCAAGCTCGAAGATACACTTCGAGTCTGACTTCTGCAAGGATTTACAGTTTTAGACTAGACACCTCAGGCTAATTTCCAAACTTTAATATTTCGTTCAGTGTATTGATAAGATATAACAATTATTTTTAAAGTATTATCCGTTTTCATAATTTATCATACTTAAACGTTGTTGTACTATTCTAATGTTTTCTTGTTCTGAAGCTAGAACTAAAAGTATATAGTGAAACGTTACCACACACGCCAGTACCTTTCAGATAATACTGGTTCTGACTTTTCGAGTGATCCCAGTCTATTACTTGGACAAACTCAGTCTTGTCAAAAACAAGACATGATGCGTCAAGGAAGTCTGCGCTGTGTGGTGGAAACTCCCATGAAAGGTCAAATATCACATGGTCCAGATTTTCCGGAATGCAATACAACGGAACAATTAGACTCAGAGAGTCGTTGGCTTGAATGTTGTAGTCTTTCAACTGAAATGGTTTCCCCGGTGCTTTATACGTCTGTAAAGTATACCATATCTTTAATTAGAAAATAGATTTTCTTTGTGGAGTTGACATGCGCAGTAACGTAATATTACGAAGGCTGCGGGCATAAGAACATTTGAAACACTTACTCTAATATCAACACCTTAAAGACGAAATATATGTAGTAAGATGCTTAGTGAGTATATGTATAATTCAAATAACTTCAAGGCATTACCAAGGTACTTCAAGGAAAAGATAGAACTAAGACAGACAGTTAGAATTTTTTGTCAAATCCTCACTCAGTGAATGGAGTAAACGACACTGATGGAGTAAGATTATGCACACCCGGCCTAGGCCCCTATAGTATCTGCCAAATTTAAGGTAATATAGAAATTAAGTGTGATCTTGGTGTATTTTGTGATGAGTTTTAGTTTTTCTGACTGGAAAATGTACTAATGTCTATCAAAGAACCTTTAAATATTAGGAAAGTGTGGTCTTTTATAAAAGTGAGATACTATGACAATAATATAATGTCTCATAATTGATTTCTTGCATAGTACTTTAAAAAAAAAGCATAATACATGTATGCACACTATAGACTGTATTCGACATATTCATTTGGATTCAAATAAAGTTCTGGAAAACTCTACATACTTTCAAATAGTGTTCGTTGTACAGGAGTTTCTGTTCAATTTCGTTTACCCCTAGTTCCTTCATAATAGCCTGTTTTAAATCAGATATCGTCATATTGCTGTCAAAATCAACCCAGCATGTATCTCCTGTTACCGTAGATATCGATATAAAACTTCCTTCTTCAGCTAGAAAAGCCTTTCGATTCTCCTTGTACACTTTGCTGTAATCTAGAAACAACCTTTCGAGTGTCGTCTCAAATATTTTGCACTGTAAATTGGACTCTTCGTCGTCGGCTTTCACATTGCATCCTTTCTGTGGGCAGGATTTAGTCTCTCTAACACACTTTACTACACACTAAAAGAAAAACGTTACTTTTAACATGAAACTGGTCTTCTGTCGTTATGAAACAAGTCTAAATTTATAATTGTTCTTCAAAGTATTTTACATTTCATAAATAGACAACAAAGTTAATCAAATGAAACCAAACGTTTAGCTACAACAATGTGTTAAAAATAAGTGTTTTAATGTTTATTTACACCTACCCGTAGACAAACTCCCGGATAATGTTCACATCTCTCAGATATTGTCACAGATGGGAACTCATCTGGTGGCTTCTTGTTCTTACAGTAAGAGCATTTTAGACCTGAAGATATTGCAAAACGAATTAGCAAATTAAAGAAAGTTAATAAGGAGAAATGTCTCTTATCGGTCATAAGAAATAAGCACGCTTAAACAAGTCTTTAAGTGTCATTAACACTAAATATTCCTAAATCCTACCATGGAAAATACCGGTTAAGATATTATTTTTTTCCGTATGAGCTTTTCTGAACCATTTTTTTCTGAATGGAAAAAAATAGCTTACGGTACAATAAAAACCTGGAGTCAAATACATGTACAATGTACTTGTTAATTTATAAAGAAATACTGATCCGTCCATACTTATAAAACATCTTTAATGTTTCATGTTTTTGTCACAGAGGCTATATTTTCTTCTATGATACATCTCTCAAATTCGAAAGCATACTGTTGCCATAGTCAACAATTGAAATAGCTTAAGTCGTATTCGTTGCCAAAAAACTTAAGCATAGGATGTATGCGCAATTACCAACAGATATAGATCAACATACCTTTTGACACGGATGAGCATAGTAAAAATGTTCTTTTATTAGTGAATGTCAAAATAAATCAGGTGAACATACGGATATCATTTTCCACATCTGCTTCTGCTGTATCAAGGTCCCTTTCTTCGTAATGACACGAAAGTCCTGTAGTGACTGATATTCGCAGATGAGAAGTATCCAGAGACTTTAAACGCAAACAAAAGCAAAACAGTCAATTATAATTGTGTAATATTTATGCCTATGCAGGAAAATAATCATTTAATGCTTAACGAGAAATATGCTTGTGAAGTACATGTAAATAGTAGTCTGACGCTAATAATACAAACATATATTTTCCCTGCGTGTTTAAGTTGTAAATCATTGCAACTGTTCTCGTACGTTTACGCGTGATCAGAAACAGTAATTCGATTCAGTCGTCTCCAAAGTCGCTTAAACAGACATATCATCGGTTTTGGCTGCGGATTTTACGGTCGCTTGACAGGGAGTCGTTTTATGCAGTCTAATTTAATAGAAATATACGACGGGCGCAGAATTTAAGGCCGCATATGACAGGGAATCACATTACTACTTATCTATACAGGAGAAAGGTCACCTAAACACAAAACCTAACCACAGAAATATGGTTTTTTTCTATTACAAAAAGGGCTATATTTCATACAAATGCAAGTAACTTGCACTAACTTGTCAGCTTAAGATGGTTAATATGCGTTTAAGAGCAATAGGTCGATGCTTAAGGACAAAGGTGGATTTTAAAACAAAACTTAACTAAGAAGCAACACCGACGCTAACGCCGACGACGCTCAGGTGATGACAATAGCTTATTGATTTCTTTAAAAAAACTGTGCCATGTTGGACATGTTTAAATGGTGGCTAAAAGAACAGATGAAAGGGAAGTATTCTATGTAGTATGTACGGTTATATTTCAAGAACGACCTAGATTCAGTAACTATTCTTCAGAACTACGACGAGATTAAAATAAACAAGCAAATTCAGTGAATTTATATCCCCGCCTAATGAAACAAATTATACCTGAAAAAGAACAAGTGGAAAGTGTATTGGTTTGTCGGTTTCAGAAAAATAAAAGAATTTTTAAAATTTCTCCACCCCACCGTGGCCTCATCTAGGAGTGGGTAATTTTATTCCTCAAGTCACAGTCACAAAAAACTTAATTGTTGTAAGTTATATTAAATCAGTACTACTAGTTTCAGACAACAGGCATTCTTAAGTTTCTATAAAGAATAATTATGTAAGAAAAACACAACATCCCCTGAAGGGTCTCATTTCTGTAAAAAAAACAGTTTCTAAACGTTCCGTTGTTAGAGAATACAAAATTGATAATTTGTGCCAAACAAAACCAAATCTGACAAGCCTTTTCAGAAAAAAAAGCATTTGTTAAATTTCACCATCACATTGGGGCGTCATCTCTGAGGAGTAATTCTTTTTTCTACATCTTACAGTCATACAGAACTAAGTTGTTAAAAGTTCAATTAAATAAACTATAAGTTTCAGAAAACAAACATTCTTAAGTTTCTACATAGAATATTTAAGAAAAGTGCTACACCCGTTTGAAGGCGTCATTTCGAAAAAAAACTCCAAGGGTAGGGTGTGGATATTAGAAAGAGTGATCGTTGAATTATTTGAGCCAATTATAATTAAATTTTGATAACCGGTTGCAGAGAAATAGAATTTTAATGTTTTCATATTGAATATAAAAGAAAATAACAATTAAAGGGCAATAACTCTGGAGATACTAAGCCAATCTCGACGAAAGGTGGTATTTCCATTATTCTCGAACAATAGACGGAATGAAGATAATATATATCTATTGTCTTAGACCACACATCCTACCACCTAAGGTATCCAGGATGCGTGCACGGTCAACGCCAAAAATATCCTTGGGGGGGGGGTTATTACCTTCAAGAGATTTAAGTTATTCTAAAACAAAGGGACAATATTCCAAAAGGGCATAATTAGACTGAGTTATGACTCTTGTAATGCCCATTTCATACCAATGCTCTCTTTATACGGTTTAAAAGAGAGTGCACTAATTGTGTAAAGACACGAGTCACAGTTGCTGTTCTTGCACACAGCACATTTCCCTATGCCTTCTATCATTGTATCTTATTTAAACGAGACCCCATCAACATTTCCCAGGGCAAATTTCTGATGAAAATACCCATTTCCATCTCAGATGTTTCTCCTAGTGACTGATGTCTGTAATGTTTTCGTGCACATAGATGCAAAGTATTTTATAATATACGTGTGAAAGTATAAACAAGTATAGTGGCAAACTTGAAACAAAAGGAAGGAACTCGCGTGAACGTCGTAACTCACCAATATCAATTTTCAATCTTTCGAAATACTAATCTTAAGTTACCATTTACAGAAACACCAAAATACTTAATTTCCCAAATCGGCATAACGATTTCTTCAAAGAATTATGGCTACCATAAGCACGTAAGATGGAACTTCACAAAAACTTCATTTTAACACGTGCTTAACATCTATTCTAACACAATTGCATTTCTCCCATATAGGCAAAGAAGGATTTGAGCGTGATATACCAACCAAGTATATCACTCTAGGCGTCCGGAACTATTTTTGACTGCTGAAATTCCCTCCTGCGTAGTTTTCACACAACATCTATGAGTGTACATGCGCTTACATGCTTGGATTTGTATTGTTGTGAATGAATTCACGTGATGTAAAACAAATCGTAGTAAAATTTTCTACACTTCCGGTATCGCCAGCAATATCAGCAACAACAAAAATAAGACGAATAGCGTTTTATTTGAGGAGTAAAAATGAACAGCTAAAATTACATGAAATGCAAGGAATGCACGGAATGCTCGGAATACTACAAGTTCAAGGCAGCGACTTCGTGTAAGCGCATCAAAAAGTACCCCTTCGAACATTTTGTTTAAATTAGCGTGTTAGAATGGAAATAGATTTTACTTTTGAGTGATATACCGGTTAGATGCTTCGTAATTAATCATTCGGGCCTTCGGCCTTCGTGATTAGATTACTACACTCCACACAGTGATATACTAACCGGTATATCACTCAAATGTGAAATCTATTTCTTAAGTGTACCATGGCCGGATCGACAGCCTACCGA
This sequence comes from Saxidomus purpurata, assembly GCA_022818135.1. Taxonomy (NCBI): domain Eukaryota; kingdom Metazoa; phylum Mollusca; class Bivalvia; order Venerida; family Veneridae; genus Saxidomus; species Saxidomus purpurata. The sequence goes on from JAFMSR010000045.1 coordinate 76,232, forward strand.
CGAATTTAAGTCTGCTAAACAGGACGGTTTCGCCACCCATAATTGTTTCTGATTAATTTTAGTAAACATCACAGTGTTTCTTATTTGTCTAATTTTCATCAGAATTTTGCACTGGTTTGTGTCAAGACCAAGCTATATAAACATTAGATTTGTAAGTGTGCGGGCTGCTAAGGCGTAATAGTTATAATATATGATAAGGGAACATTAGTTTACTCACACTTTCCAGACCTGCTTCTCTAAAACAAATGTTCATTAGTACTTCCTTCACTTCGCTAAAGTTATCTAAGCGCATGTAATATCCAAAAGTCTGTGCAGCAATGTATTGATAAAACTCTTTGCACGTATCTCTATTTTTACATTGCACTGCATATATCTTTATTCCCTGAAAATATGTTAAGACAACATAAAAAGTAGTGTCAAATATAACCACATGCCATTTTACGATTTAAGGGTGACCATCCCACGTGACTAGTGTGTAATGGCCGGGCATGCAAGCAAGCTTAGTGTAAGGAATATTTTTAGTTCTAGTATTTTCTTACCTTATATAAAGCGGTTTAAAGCAATGCATTTTTGTCCCGATACTATGTTTTGACTTTAAAGCGACTGCACTCCAGATGACCCCCAAAATAAATAACTTCGCTTTCGCCCTTAAACATTATCCTTTGTGTATTTAAAGTCTAATAATGGTCAAAAACGAATTGTTTTTAAGAAATAAAAGCTTTTGCTGTTGTTTTTTATCTTCCCGGAGAATGGGTTTCCTGTTTAAAAATAGCGGGGATTCCGTCATGCGGGCAGTTTGAAACGATCACGTGATCGTTGTATTTAGATGTTAACAAAACAAAATGGCAGCTTCTTCAGCATCGAATATTGAAGAGATAAGTGTATAGGCTGTATCATCGATTAAATCGACGTATGATGTATGAAAAATGTTGTAACTTTTGTGAAATGTTTAAATGACGTTAATCTCTGCATGTGCAAACGGTCATGAGCGATGTCACGTGATGACTCCACAATATCATGTGACGATTCAGATAAAAATAAACATGATATTTTTAAACTTACCCCGTTAGTCACGGGGTAAAATTCGCGATAGAAAATATATCAAAAACAGTATTTTTTCGGCGTTTCTTTAGCTATAAAATATGTCAGTGGTCAGATTTCAATGCCCAACATACAAATGTAACACTGATTTTCTTGAAATTTGAAATTTTATTTTTTTAAGTCATTTGGCCATCTGGAGTGCAGTCGCTTTAAGGGCGTTCTCATCGCGGTTTTCAGTCAGTGCTGAAAAATGGTGATATCGGAAGAAGCATCCTGTTTTTATGTGCATTTATTGTTAAAAATAAAAAAATGTCAATTTAGGGTTCATTTTAACAATAAATACACACAAAATACAGGATGTTTCATGCGGTATTTAATGTATGAACAAAATATGCTGTCGCTGAAGTAAAAGAAAAGTTGTGCTTTGCCTTGCTATAAACTGTATTAAAAAATGAAAATACAGGAGTAAGCTTAAAAAATATGCCAGACACCAAGATTGTTGCAGCAATTGTGATGTCATTAGTCACAAGTCACATTGGATGGCCACCTTAGTACTTTGTTCAACATTAACATTTCAAAAGTATGTACTTACTCAGATTACTTTCATGAAGTTACTTTCTTTGTATTTCTTAGTAAGGAAAATGCAATAAATACAGTACGAATGAGACGTTCAATGTCGTCTGATATTATGGTATAACCCAAACTTCAACAAACAGGAAAAATAGCGTATTTTCAATTATGTAAGACATAAACATTGTACTTATCGTATATAGCTTTGAAAAGGTAGGGTGGCAGTGTGTTCATTAAGTTCTCTTACTTATTTTGAACCTTTTGTTTTTTGTAGAATTTCTTTGCTGTCAAGGTATCGGGGCATTACTTTTAAAATGGCTGACACATACATATGCATAAACATGGTATATTGCACCGCATATTAAACCATTTCTACAATCTACAATGACCTTTAACAAGTTTTGTAATTTTACTAAGTTCTTTATTAAACCAGTAGTTAGTTTTTAGCCGTTTAAAATGATGTTTACATACTTGATTCTTAAGTCTGAGAGTTTCTTCCTTCCAGTCGATACGGCGAGTGTTCTGGGGATAATCTTTCTCATGTGGATTATCGTCTCCTATCAAAACGAAGGCTTTCTGAGAGCTTGTACTCCAACTGAGTTTCTCTTGAACCTCTCTCATAACAAGCTCATAGCATTCTGGAGAGTCTCCGCCATGTGTCTCTTCCACGTTTTTCACAAATTCACAGAGTTCCGATGCCTGACTAGTGAAGTCGATGTGCTTTGTCACGTATGTTTTATCAGCGTCACAATAATCGCCATGAGCAAAAATTGCTATTCGTAGTTTCGGTATTGTTTTGTTCAGCTCCTGCACCATATCTTGCAACTGATTGCGGACTTGTTCGAGACATTTGTACATAGATCCAGTTGTGTCAAACGAAAATACTATTTCGAATCCATCAGCCATCACTGAAACGAAGACTAAAGCTTGAAACAGGACAGCAATGCGAAATTCTATTGCGATTACTTAATATTAACATATCTTTTACTCATCCACAAGTCCAAACAACTTGGCAAGAAGACAATTTTGCCTTTATATCGTCCACAAATGTCAAAAGAAATCTCCATAGAGAAACGTTAAACTATTCGTGTCTAATTTATACACATCGCCACAGCAAGTACCGATATACATGTACTAACGGCAAGTGTGAGGAAGGCTGGGTCAGAAATAGTCAGGTGGAAAAGCTGACTTCAAAAAAACTTTTATGATACATGGATTTCAACAATAATATATGTAGCTTTATCGACATAATTCAAATTTGACATATAGGCAAGGTTGAAACGACGCACCAATGATGCTTCGATACTGATTGTTAAGATAGCATGTATAAAAGGTAAACAAGAGGGCAAACCTAGCTCTATAGCGCTCACCTGGCTATCATTGGCTATAATACAATGTCATTAACAGCAGAAAGGGTCAGTTTTGACCATGGGGTTCTGATTTACACAATGATGAAGATCTTTAACGTTTTTCCTATATAAGCCTGTGTCAATTCAATTGACATCCAGGGCAAGGTCAATTTCGACCCAGGAGTCATGATTTGAATAATCTTAGTAGAGGTCCACTAGGCAATGCTACTTGTCAAATATCTAAGCTAAAGGTATTGCGATTTCAGAGAAGAAGATTTTTAAAGTTTTTCCTATATAAGCCTATGTAAAATCAAGTGACCCCGGGCAGGGTCAATTTTAACCCGGGAGTCATAATTTGAACGATCTTGGTAGAGGTTCACTAGGTTATGCCACATGCTAAATATCTAATCGATAGGCCTTGCGGTTTCAAAGGAGAAGATATTTAAAGTTTTTCCTATAAGCCTATGTAAAAACAAGTGACCCCCAGGGTGGGTAAATTTTGATTCCTTGGTCATGCTTATACAATCTTGGTAGAGGTTCACTGGGCAGTGCTACTTGCTAAATATCTAAATTCTTGGCATCATGATTTCAGAGAAGAAGATTTTTAAAGTTTTTCCTATATAAGCATTTGTAAAAACAAGTGACCCCGGGCGGGGTCAATTTTTGGCCCTGAGGGTAATAATTACAATCTTGGTAGAGGTTCACTGGACAATGTCACATGCCACATATCTAAGTTCTTGATCTTCCTGTTCTTGAGAAGAAGACTTTTAAAGTTCCTTTCCGTTGCCATGGCAACCAGAGTTCTGCAGGGAATTGAATTATTTGAACATCTATGATAAGGCTTCATGCAAGGAACATTCCTGCAAACTTTCATCATCGAACGAAAATGTGAACGGACGACGTACGACATACGACGTACGACGGATGGTGACCGATCCTAACAGCTCTCTCTGGTACTTTGTGCCAGGTGAGCTAAAACCATGTAAAACTATGTAAAGTCTGTGTAATATAATGACACCAGGGGCGGTCACAATATCTCACTCTTTCATTTTGTGCCAGGTGAGCTAAATGCTGGGCGGACATGCAGCGTATTGTGGAAGGTGAGCTTAATACAGCACAATCTTCCATTTTGGAATGGGTCAACAAACTTTCATCAAAGAGGTTTGTAATAAATTAAGGATTTTAATGTTTTAAAAGTTTTTCCTTTCAGTTGTCTTGGCAACCAGAGTTCTGCATGGTATGAAATTCTTTGAACAACTATGATAGGGCTTTATGCAATAAACATTCCTGCCAAGTTTCATCAACATTGGCCTTGTGGTTTCAGAGAAGATTTCGTTTGAAGGAAAAAGTGAACGGACGACGTACAATGTACGACGTATGATGGACGCCACTTTGTGTCAGGTGAGCTTAAAACTATCAGGTAGCAGGCAGTTAACTATAGCTCCCTCAAGTATTAATAGTTACAAGTTTCTACCTGTATAAAAGTAATCACTAATTAATAACATAAATGCTTTCAGTATGCACATCAGAAAATGCATACATTTCCGTCCAATATGTATTAACCTTACTGACAAAATTATCACAAAAGTAATTATTAATTCATAACATAACATGTTTCTGGTTTCCGAAACAGCGGAAAGGTGACTATCTCAAGATCATGGGCATATACGTGGTTGAGCATGCTATTGCTTCTCTTTACTGATTTTCATTTGCTCCTAATGGGATCCCTTCTGAAAGGTTTATCATGTTTTGTTTCATTTAATCTTTTTTTGAATTGTCAATGAAGTTCAACGTGATTGAAATACAAAAAATGTATTGTCCAATTACGCTTACCTCAATAATTATATAATTAACGACTGTAACAAATGTCAATTAGTTCCGCGGGATGCATCGAATGTGGTGTGCTTGTCACTTTTTTGCTTTTCGACTTTGCCACTGGATAACATTGTGCGAAAAGGGAGCCGAGTGCGTAATTGTGCGAAAAGGAAGCCGAGTGCGTAATTGTGCGAAAAGGGAGCCGAGTGCGCAAGTCTTCTCTACCGGTACATATCATCTCCTAGATAAGCCTTATACAGTGCCAATTCGAGGCGACACACGAACACTGAGCAACTCGTGGCCTTAGACGGAACAGCATGGGACTCGAATGTCTACCCCAGACTTGACGTATTCTATACCGGCGTGTGGGCATGCCTTATGCCCATAAACAAACAAAATATTTGATAGGATTAGGACCCCTCTTAAGTTCCCTCCTGTGTTTCTAAGGAAGTTGCTTGTACCAGAAAGTAATGGTGGGACATGTCTGTAGTGATCGTCTGTCTTCACAGTCATGTTTAACGCGCTTGTATTAACATATACTTAAACGTAATTAATTCTTGTGTATCTCCAAATTCAAACTTGCGTAAACATATATATTTCAACGTGTTATTTTCGCATCTTTGTATTGATAATCTTAAATTTAATGTGTTTTGACTCCATGAAACCAACACGTAGCAAGTTCATTGACTTGAACACTTTACAATCTTTGAACGTTTACTTTGCTTTTGCCACTCTGTTGTTGAACACCCAGGTGAGCGATGTAGGGCCCCCTTGTTAGAATTTAAGTTTTTTTTTTTTATTCTATTTTGTTTCATTCTTTTATGCACCACTGTCTCAATCACATGATATTTGGTTTCGTGCATCATGGTAAATTTGCATATTTTATTGCATAAAGATGAACAAGCAACAATAACTATTTGCGTTTAAATTCTAAACTGCAAGCGTGGTCATAATTTCATGACTGTACCTCACAAATAAAAAGTAGGTAAAAAGGTAATAGTCAAGATCAGCTGGTTAAATATTAAAACTGATTTGCAAAACTGTACACATGGTCCTGATTCAATCACTGCAGCTTCAAAAAAAAGAACCAATCCCAGCGCAGAGGGAAGGTTGACCATATTAACGAGCCTTATTTCAGTGAAAAATCATTGAACCAGAACATGCGTATCTCAACCGTCAAGAAAGCACCTCATGGAGATATGTTAAATTCAAGGCTGTGAAAAAGTAGTCAAAGCGCATTAACTCTGTGAAAACCATTGAACCAGAACATGCTGATAATATGCGCCTCTCCTCTTGATAGGAAAGCTTCCCATGAAGATCTATTTAGTTCAAGCTGTGCAACAAATAGCGCAGACACAAAGGTATATGAATAAGTAACCAAAGAGCATTAGTCCTTGAAAAGTCATTGAAATATGCGCATCTCCACCTGATAGTGAAAACAACTATGAAATTACACTGAGTTCAAGCGGAGGAGCTAAAAATAGCACCATTCATTGCTGTGACCGGGACGACGGAGCAGACACTGAACAGTGAGAAAGAGGGCGAGAGTAGTTCCTGGGAAATAGCCCGGGCAAAACTGTGGGACGGACGCACGAACTGACGGACGATGATCAGTACCTTGCCCAACGACGGAAGAAAAAACAGTAGGGGGTACCAATGTTGACCCTAGAGGTATACTTTGAACAGACATATGAGAGGACAACCAAATAATGCAACATATAAAGTATCTAAGCTCTAGACGTTGCAATTATGGAGAAGATTTTCAAGAAAAATCCTATATAAGTCTATTTGAAATAATTACTCACGAAGTGTGGCCAATTTTGACCTCAGGGCATAATCTGAAAAATCGTGGTCAAGTTTCTTATTAAAGACTATTAAAATCGCATACCTGAGTGAACAAAGAACATCTGCTTTACATTGTAAGATCTGCACAATTCTTGGTAACAAAGATAATAATTGTGCAGAGCTCTGTGAGCAGTTTGCAAGCGTTAACCCTGTAGTGTGTGGTTGAAATTGACCAAGTGGTTTAGGTGGAGATGTCGTTTGAAAGCATTCTTATTTTTAGCACTGGTGCCCATTATGTGCAGGAGAGTGGATCCGTTTGGGCAATTGTTGTAGATGACTATCCGCGTAACAATCCTGTGAAGTACGGTGGAAATTGGCCCAGTGGTTAAGGAGATTAAAGGTTGTTTTTCGTTTTTAGCTCTGGCGGCCATTATACATAGCGGAGCGAAAATATTTGAGCAGTTTTGATATTTATACCATCCAAGAGACAATCTTGTAAAATTTGGTTGAAATAGACCCAATGGTTAAAGTGGAATTATGCTCATTTTTTTCAAGTAAAAATCCAGCTGAAATAGGTGTGTGTAAAAAAGGGTAGAGGAAATAATAGCTTTTAACCCAATACACCAAACTCTTCCTGCTACTAGTACGAAATAATGACTTTCCAAATATTACTTTTCCTATTTTGACTGGGGCAGTCTTTTAAAAAAAAACTGCATGCAGGAGTTGCTTCCCTTCCACTGCCGAAATCTCTACCAACAACAACAACAACACAAGGGAGATCACTGCGAAGAAAGGAACTATTATTTTATTAGTCCGTATTTTTATTTCTAAAGCACCAACTTCAAATACTAATGCGGCATTATCATAAATTTAACACATTTAAAAGCACAGCAACCGAAAATTGCTTTTATAAAACTGTCACCAAAAATACACTACATGTATGTGCAGTAAGATGCGCATAATGTCACTTTAAGGAGAAGGCGTAATTTAAATGTTTATCTATTTTAAGCTCTTGCGACTATTATGCGCAGCAAAGCAAAACCGTTTTACAATTTTGGAAGAGAAAATCCTATGAAGTTTGGTTGAAATTGACCCAGTGATTAAGGAGGAAAAGTCGTTTAAAGTGTTATTTCTTTTTTAGCTCTGGCGGCCATTATGTATAGCAGAGGGAAACCATTTGAGCAATTTTGATAGCGAACTATTCACGAAACAATCTTGTGAAATTTGGTAAAAATTGACCCAATAGTTAAGGAGGAGACGTCATTTTACTGTTTATCTATTTTTATCTTTTGCGGCCATTACGTGCAGCTTAGCAAAAGCGTTTTAACACATTTGGAAGAGAATTATCCAAGGAACAATCTTTTTAAGTTTGGTTGAAATTGGCCGAGTGGTTAAGGAGGAGATGTCGTTTTAAGTGTTTGTTCTTTTTAAGCTCTGGTGGCCAGTGGAGCAAAACCATGTGAGCAATTTTGATAGAGAACCATCCAAGGAACAATCCCGCGAAATGTGGTTGAAACTTGCCCAATGCTGAATGAGGAGACGTAATTTCACTGTTTACCCAGCAAGCATAATACATCACGCCGACATTGGTCCGATTCGCTGTCAATATCGGCCCAATACCAGATTTTTATATCGAACCGACCTCGGTTTTGCAAAGTTGACGCAATATCGGGCCGATGTCATTTCTGATATCAACCCGATATTGGACCGGATTAAAAACCATATATTGGACCTATATTGGCTCTCAATCAGACCGATATGAAAATTTGTAGGAATTGTGCAGTACAAATGTACATAATATTCGTGTACATAAAGAAACTTACGCACCATATACTGAAAAGGTCCAATGTATGAAGGCACTGACTATTACCTTGACCTGCTTTATGGATCAGACTAGATTTTATTTATCATCCGCTCCACAGACCACATTTTAAATTGCGAAAACAATAATAATAATAATAATAATAATAATAATAATAATAATAATAATAATAATAACTTTATTTTACGAAGGTTACATAAAAGGTATATTATGAATCATAATCATTCAAAACATAACTTATTTTCATATGGCCTTCAGAACAAAAAAGGAAAGAGAAAAGGAAACATAACATACATACATTTAAACCACACATACACCACAAATCATACACACTAAATTAATTATACTAATATTAATAACATATAAGATACGTTTATATAATAAACATCATACTCTCTACGACAGACACTCAAATGCAAATAATATTATGAATTTTATAATTAATCTAATGTCATTACTTAGATACTAAAATAACCAGTGCAAAGTTTAATATGTAAGTAATTTCTACATTTTGTTATAAAGATAATTTTTGTAATTTCGTTTAAAAGACTGTATTTTTAATAATCTCAATTCCATTGGAATATCATTCCATACTTTAAAACTATATGAATCATTTTGGCAAAACGCTATTAACTCTGACATGTATATTGGAGCCATATTGTTAAAAATCTTATAAACGAGAAGCGCAGTGTGGTATTTGCACCTGTCCGAAAAAGACAACCAATGCAATTCCTTTAGTAAATCTGAAGAATGGGATTTAACAGGTGATTTAACCTGTGATAAAAGCTTACTACTGTTCCTTCCCTACATATGGGAGTTAAAAAATACAAAAACACATTGTTAACTTCAACAGTATTTCAGTTTGAATTGAATTAAATAAAATATGATTTACCTTTACAAAAGATAACCCAATTTTGGAGAATTTGCACTAAATGTCCATTTCAAATATGATCCAAAATGGCGGTATATCCCGGGCTGAATGAAGTATGAATTATTTAGCCGAACATATAAACAAATTCTCTTTATTGTTTAAACGTTGCACTTCGCTAAGCAAAAGTATAGAACATAACTAACTTATATTCATTTTTTTTTGTCCTGCCTATCTATTCCTCAAACGTGCCCCATCTCTCTATTTCTGATATCAAACCGAGGTTGGACCGATATCGAAACATCCACTGTGTTAAATAAGATTTGTACCTATTTAGAGAAGTCCAATATGCACATGCTTGCTGGGTATCTATTTTAAGCTCTTGAGGCCATTACGTGCAGCGAAGCAGAACCGTTTTAACACTTTTGGTAGAGAACTATCCATACAAAATCCTATGAATTTTGGTTGAAATTGGCCCATCGGTTAAGGAGGAGATGTAGTTCAACGTTTTTCTTTTTTTAAGCTCTGGTGGCCATTGTGTATAGCGGAGCAAAATCATGTGAGCAATTTTGATAGAGAACCATCCAAGGAACAATCCTGCGAAGTTTGATTGAAATTGGCCCAGTGGTTAAGGAGGAGATGTCGTTCGAGGCAATTGTTGACGACGACAAACGACGGGCGACGGACGACGACGTTCGGCGGATATCAAGCGGTCACAATAGCTCACCATGAGCACTTTGTACTCAGGTGAGCTAACAAGTCGTCCCTGTGGCAGTGCAAATTTTGATCCCAGGGGTGTGCTTTGAACAAAAATGATAGAGGACCACCACACAATGCTACATACCATATATCGAAGCTTTAGGCCTTGCGGTTTCTGACAAAAAAAATTTTCACTAGTTTTACTGTATAATGCTATGTGAAACATATGATCCCCTGTGACAGGGCCAATGTTGATCCCAGGGGTATAATTTGAACAATTTTGGCAGAAGACCACTAGACAAGGCTACACAACAACTACCTAAACCCTAGGTATCTTTGTTTTTGACAAGACGATTTTTTAAGTACATGTAAAATCAATTGCATACAGAAGTTTCAAAACTCTTTTGTCATTTTACACCTTTACTTTCAAGTTAACTTTATATACTGTAAATGCTGAGTGTACTTGTCGTTCACATTCCGTTTACATTGAGGAAGCCTTAAAAATAATGCATGAAATAAATTCCAATACTAAGCCATTGGTATTGTATCCTGACCCTGATAAAACCTGTTTATTGACGCCGCCTGTTTAAAGGCGGCGTCAGTATTGAATAGGCTTCAATTTTGTACCATGCATGGGGTTGCATAATAGGGGGCAGTCAACATTATTATTGTAAATATAAACTATGTTTTATGTATGAATAAAAGACTGTTATGAATCATTAAATTGTATTAAGTCATTAAAAATCAATACGATACAAAATACATATTTCTTCTACCGAATTATAACAAAACTTTGGACACATTTAATGGGTAAACTATTTGATAACTGTTCCACAAACTTGCTACGGGTTTATTATAGCTTTGTTTACGGACCTTACGGCTCGACTGATCAAAGCTCAGAAAAAAGTTCAGGAGGATGTTTTGCTAACTTAAAACATTCAGATCTGTTAAATACATGGCGTCAAAGTGAAAAGTCAATGAAAACCAATTTTAATTACTACATAATAAAGTCGTATAGACACTGTAAACTAAACAATGAATCAGCCAATGAAAGTTATGTAAAGTGTACACGTCACAGCATTTTCCGACAGACAGAATTAATCATCTTCCGCCATTTTGCTTGAGTGTATATATAGCTTCGGTTGATTTTACACATTACAGGCGCTGACTAGTATCTGCTTTACAAATAATTCTTTTCCACGATATTTGGACCCGGTGTAAATTATATTTGCACAGGTTATCAAAATATGCTTCCTGTAAACCGACATGTAGTCAGTAAATTGTGGGAGGAGCTATGGTTATAAATAGTTTTGCCTATCAGTTCCTTGGTAGCTAAAAATAACCTTTGTTGTAATACTAATTGAAAGACCTTGCTCCGACAGTAACTTTAATTAATTGATTCATATATATATATCATTCAATAACAGTAGTTTTTATACTACACGTCAGTGTAAAGTTTTTATACTACAAGTCAGTCAGTAGATGTGGTGTTGTGTCTGTTTCTGCTTGTTCCACCAGAAGATTTCGGGTCGACTCGCACCCAAGTTAACTCGTACCGTAGTCATCTCGTCAATTGGTCAACTCGTACCGATCAAATCGTACCTTCTATTTCAAAACTTCAGTTTTATTCAGAAACAAAAGGGACTGTCTGGTATGTAATTAAAGGTATGGACATATGGAATATAGTACGACATTATTGAAATCGTGGTTATAATATAACGTTTATATATTGACCAAATTGAACTTATTCTTTTAGTGTAAATCTATTTGCATGTCTAGACAGGTGTTTATAGGCTAATTTGCGCCAAAAGTAAGCGTTTCCTTCATGTGAACACAGTGGTGCAGGTGCTCTTTTCTCAAAATATAACTAAAACACCGAGAGGTGTTGCGGCATAGTGTGATTTCGGCAATCTGTAATAACAATTTATTAAATATAATCATAACATGTTAGTTCAATGCGGCGATAAAACGAATGCATTAGTCAAACAACGCAAGTTAGAAAGGGTCTCCCTGAATTTCTTTGGGCCATGCTTCAACATTAACCATCACCAGTTTTCAAAATATTAACATGTCAGTTTTGTTTGCTGGCCCGCTGTGATACGTAGTATCGCAGTTTGTCTTGTTGCGGGCCGCTATATTTAATACGTGGTTGGAAAATGTAACATGTAGGTGAAGTAGTGTATAGTTCGTTGAACAAAATGTTATTAAATCATTGAAAATCACCTAGGAAGGTACGATAAAGAATGGGTTAAACCACTGTTCAATGTGTAGCTCTAAAATTGTCAAAAAGTTGATATTTCTATCTTTTATCCATGTAAACGTCAACTTATTTTATATGCTTATGTAACGTTTAAGAAGTAGTGAAAAGTTTTTATTGTTCGGCTAGTATAAAAACCGATATCGGTCATGCCGGTATTTTCCGGAATCGGGTAAAGTGCGACTCGACTTTTTTTATTTAAAATTTACAATCACGCTTCAGTTTGTTTTTGAAAGAAAGTATCACTGTTCAGTCACTGACAGTCAATTTCAATCAGAAATGGCATGTTAGAACAATAAAGTAACAGGTAGCCAAAGTTTACTAACTGGCCGGGATGCACTTTCCATTTCTATCAGACTGGTTTACATTTCGAATTATCAGACTGGTCTACAGCAATAAACTAGCAGGTAGCCAAAGTTAACTAATTGGTCGGTATGCACTTTAAATTAACGAGACTTTTCAGTAATCGTGAAAATGTGCGTCGTTTTGTTACAAACATTTTGACTGCAAACGATTTTGTGAGGACAAAGGCAGGAATAGTATTATACATTCTGAAAATCACCTAAATGGAACATCGCGTAGAACATATTATAATATTGCTGCGTTAACTTTGTTTTAATTAAGGCTGAATGAAAATAGGGATCGTATATACAATCTGATAAATCCTGATGAAAAAAAGACGGAAAGAGCGTAAAGAATATTTATAACTTTTTCATGAATATGTTTTGGTTTCTTTTTAAGTCAGAAATGATACACTGAAAATGAGTAACCGTTACTAAATTGTAACTACACAAACCAGATAGTCAAGTATTTGCTTTACATGAACCTAGAATATAGAAGTATTCCGTCTATGTTATAAAGTCTATTAAGTTTATTTGCATCTCCCATTTCAAAATATTAACATGAAAGCTTTGTTTCTAGGCCCGCTGTGATACGTAGTACTGTTGTAGGGCACAATCCAATTATGGTGCAAACCCTAAGGAAGTGGATTATTACAAAACATTAAAACAGTGATTGACCTGTACAATATAATCACAGAAACAACATTGATTGATTCTTTTGTTATTTGTGTTTATCAAGAGGTGCCACATGAGTTCAAAAATACCTACCATAAAGGTTCGGACAGCATAATTCAAATTAAATAAATTGCAGGGAAATTGTCATCTGACCTAGTGACCACAAAGTCATTTGGATCATCAACTTCTCATGTTAAACAATCAGGGGGTCGGACGTAAACGATGTATCTCGGGGCTTTAAGCGAGAATTTGATGTAGTTCTGGTCAAAATGGCGGAAATTTAAGGGGGTTTTTTGGGAGACGGATAAGAAAATTGGTAAGGATCTGTTTATTTTTAATTTGGTCGAACTGTTATCATGCCCTTTGTATAGCCACATGTAATATATGAAATCGTCACACCCGTTTGGATCGTGGACCTAAATATAAAAAAGTTATTGAAGGGATAAATTGGTCGGTAGTGTTTATGTTTGGATTTTCCGCCGTTTTCTCCCACGTTTGGACGGTTCAGACCGCTTTACTCGAGCTTATTTGAATGCATTTCGTATAAACATGATGCGATCCATTGTTATGTAATGTGTGCACGTTTCCAATACGAACTATCGCCGAATTTTTAAACTTTAAACCAATTTCGATGTATCTCGGGCCGTTTTAAGACGATTTGATGTATCACCGGGTTCCAAAAGCAACTGTAAACGGTAAACCAAAGGACAGCATGGATGATGTACCATGTGTAAATTGCGAACCAGTGCGGCTGCTGTCTACACTATTATGTCGTTCATTTCGCATGAACACCGAAAAAAGTTTCATAAATAACAAAATCATCGAGTTTTATTAGTTTTGGATTAGTGTGAAGTTACTGTACCCTTGACTTTTGACATAATGACCTATATCGCTCACATGAGATCTACTTATGACAATATGTGACCAAACTTCAACCCTAAATTATATATCATAAACACAAACTTTCTGTTTGACTTTGACAAGTCAAACCTTTTGAACAATTTACATGATGACTGGGTTGTAAATGTCACCTGTATGGCATACACAAGGTTTTCAACTGGGTGACATAGTTTTTGACCTCAGATTATTCGTATTCAAACTCGACCTAAATTTCATCAAGACAATCATACTGAATAAGGTTCATGAATATACAATGTAAAATGCAACCTATATGGCATACACAAGGTTTTTCTATGATTTGACCTCGTGACATAGTTTTTGACCCCATATGATCCATAGCTCAACCTAGATTATATCCGGGTAGTCATTCTGACCAAGATCCAATGAAAAATGCAACCTCTATTGCACACAGAAGGTATTTCTATGATTTGACCTCGTGACCTAGATTTTTATCCTAGATGACCCATATTCAAACTTGACCTACATTTTATCAATGAAATCATACTGACTAAGTTTCATGAAGATCTGGTGAAAAAATGCAACCTCTACTGCATATACAAGGTTTTTCTATGATTTGACCCCTTGACCTAGTTTTGACCCCAGATGACCCATATTTCAACTTGACTTAGATTTCATCAAGGCAATAATACTGACCAAGTTTCATGAATATCCAATGAAAAATGCAACCTCTATTGCATAAACAAGGTTTTGGTTTTGACCCCAGATGACCCATATTCGAACTCGACCTAGATTTTATCAAGGCAGTAATACTGGCCAAGTTTCATGAAGATCCAGTGAAAAATGCAACCTCTTTTGCATACACAAAGTTAAGTGTGGACAGACGACAGTCAGACGACAGACAGACGACGGACACTATGCGATCACAATAGTTCACCTTTGAGCACTTCGTGCTCAGGGGAGCTAAAAACAATAGGGATCATTTACTCGTAATTAGCGATAATCCTGGGAACTTTGAAGACCATTGGGTGATATTTAAATGCAAGTTCATTGTAATCGCAGATTTTGAATTAATTTTGTAACCGCAAAGTTAGTATAGGTAATTTATTCTTCCTAAGCTCTACTTCAAGCTTGTCTGCAGACCTTTGCTTAAATAATTCTTGTTACTGAACGGAAACGGTGTTTCATCCAAGGTCACTGTGAATAAGCAACCTCAAAATCAATTTGGGTCATCTACTCATAAATTATTATTCTACTCTAGCAAGTTTGAAAACTTAGGTCTATGTACTGTCAAGTTATACAGCGGAAACAGATTTTAAAATGCAGGGTCACTTTAATCTTGACCTTTAACCCGGTGACCTCAAGATCAACAGGGTTCACCTTCTTTTCATGTAAATATGTTAGTAAAATAAGGTTTGTGTCTCACACATCTTTCCAACAGTATTTAAGTTTTATACAGGAATATGTATGCTAACAATTGTTTTTTTACTAAATATCTTACGTACGTACGTTACAACCTTTCTCCCATAGGTTAGCAGGGTTCGATCAAATTACTCTCTATCCTTGTGATGTTCAGTGATCACAATAAGTTATCTTAACTACTCAATGATGGAGATTGACTGTCTCTTAATACCTCAGAACTACTTAATTGGTCTTATTTTCTTTAAACACCGCAACTTCATTATAGTATACTCGTAAGAAACAATTATTTGATTGAGAAATTATATTTTCGATTTCTCCATCTATTTAACCGGATAAAATTGGGTTGAATTTCTTGGTTGCTTTTGTTGCCTTAGTTAGGGAATCGTTGCATTGTTTCCATATTGCTCATATGAGCATACGATCTGGGTGATTTTATACACATGAATACGCACTTGTATAATGCGATATCCGTGTATTAAATAAATGCATTACTAATAAAGATATGCCCAACTTCGCTTCTAGGTTTTGATTTATCAGACATAGCGTGACCTACATTTGGAGAACAGTTAGGAGACAAAAAAGTGTACAGTAAACGAAAGGATGAAGACAGAACTAGGAACCGTCAGAGATTTTGATATGAACATCAATTAATCTCATTAACACTATAATCTAGTCAATTGATAATGACTGACTGGTATTTTCAAAATGATTGAATAATTCTATATAAAATGATTACATAAATAAAGCATAAATATTTGATAAAGATGACTTTATAAATTGGTAATGAATGAAGAGACAGTCAAATTTACACTACAAAGATAGGCTTGGGTCGCCACATACAACACCTGTGTAAATGTACATGTACCACTATGCTGAGAATAAGGAGAAAAGCATTTATAACTACAGGTACCTCTTTTTCAAAATTCTGCCTTTTCCCTTTAAATTGGAAAAAAATATTAATATCCCACCTTGTTTTATTGTCCTCTTTTTCACACTATTCTGTGTTTATATTGAAGTCCGAAAGAGGATTTGAATCGTCAGTGCACTTATTTGTAGTGTGCATCGTTGGCGTATTCTGAAATATGTTATGGGCTAAAAGAAACATGCTTTGTAACGGCACAGTGTAATCAAAGTACTTGAAATATAACAGGTTTTTATTTTATCTAACGAAAATTAGAACTGGTGAACATTTCAATCCATTGTTAAATATTGAGTTTTCATCAATTATATAATTAAAATTTGTCGGCAAATAATTGATACTTTGTTTATATTACACATATCCTATATAAACAGTATCAAATATTTGTGGACAGGTTTATGCATCAACAAGTTTTCAAATACTTTATGTTTTGTTTGCATTTTTACAGCTCTCAACCCTTTTTCATTCATTTCATCAGACACCCCAGCGTTAAAAGTTTTGTCGAAAACGAAACAAAATGAAACGAAGGATACACTAAATCTGGGTTTATTATTAACTGAATTTTGGTCCAGGACACGGAATAAAATCCAGTTCAGACTTTATTACATGCGATGTATAAGTACTGAAAATTTGATAGGCGCGCTTCATTATCGTTATTTACAACGGTGGGAGAAAATAAACGTGTGCAAATTTTGAATAAATACAGGATGATATAAAGGTATTTTTCTTTTTTCTTACTGATAACTGCTAACCCGAGTTTTAATCACTGAGTACAAATCAGCATTCCGTTGTAAATGAAATGACTGAATAGTTCTCGACAAACTCATAGTATATTACTTTTTCGTATTTACTTGGTAGTATTTCGTAGTTACAGAAAGACAAAACCTCGGCCTTTTTGTGATCAATTACTTCATTTTAATTTTCTCTTCAAAAACACAGAAAAACTCATCTCTTATTATAACATGTACTTGCGCAATTCATTTTCGGATGCAACAAAGGAGCTCTGACATACAGGCGAAGTTTTCAGATTTTTTACCGCTTTCTTCGCTCTTTAACAATAACGGAATGGAATTTTTCCCCAGTCGATGCACCTAGGCATGTGTACGTAAAGTCAAAGGAACACCTTTGTTGTTGTTTTTTTGCATTAGATGAAAGCGCTAGTTGTTCTCTCATAGCATGGGCGGGAAGTAATAATGGCCCTATTATTGTTAAAGTCTCATTATGCTTACATCATTTGTTGTTCCTTCCAAGGAAGGGACACTTAGAGTTGTACAGACACACTTGATTGAACAATGCAGCACGTAAGCCAATTTTTGGTGTGTTTCCGTTATAAATTAAACGTTGTGATATTGACAATGTGATGGAGCCAACTAACAACCAACAGCCGTTCTTTTCCGTACACGCTACATATTTACGTTACTGTGGTTATTTCCCTTTATGTGGTAACTTCACTGGGTAAGCTATAGTCTCACTATTTGCACTTCGAAGGCAAACCGTTTTTACAGGTTGACATTTAATAGCTGTCCGCCTTCTAGGTATAAGCTATCACCCGTAACAAATCTGCTAATAATTGATTTATACATAAATATGGAATACACATTGTAAAAGAAAACATGACAGTTTAAAGAATTGTGTAATCAGATACGATTCCGTTTCCCGCATCTTCAAGAAGTAAACCTAAAAGTCAGAGATTTTGATCAGCGATTATGGTGGTTGGATTTTGACAGAAAGGGTGGGGAGGTTACTTAAAATATATACATTGTACTAATTTATACTTAACAAAAAAATAAAGAATCGTTTTTTTTTAAAGTTGATTTTCGTTTACGTAACAATATGATCTGATTTAAAAATAACAATGTTCTTGGTTGTTACCTCATCAGTCATCACACTATACATTTATTTAAAAGTATGAGAAAGCATTAATTGAATGTGTCGCTCTACTGACGCCATTTTCAAGATCACTGTTTTACTTGTGTACTCTTGCTTAGGCTAGGCATTGGTGCTTTATAAAAAATATCAATGCACATTGATTGTTTTAAAACAAATTGTTAAAAAATAAGTTGGCTTATCTTATAAGATCAGTACCTGGCCCTACCAGAAAAGCATTTTTTTCATTGCAACTGCCTCTCAGTATATTATTTACTTATTCAAGGTTTTGTCTGTCAAGACATTCAAATTATATGTAATTGACCCTTTGATTTTTTGTTGAGTATATTTTAGCTCGATTACGCAACAAGTTCTCTTAGCTTATAATAATCGCTCTCGAGACACCATACTTGGCCGAACCAATCACTTGTCAGAGAGAGATAGAGATTTTCATATCTGGTACACAGTTGCAGCTGCATAAACTGAGACACCTGTGGCATAAAATGTTTTGGTCTAGGACATTTGTCAAGTGGCCTAACTGGGAATTGAACGCGGAACCTTTAAGTTGCGAATCGAATTTCTTAATCACTGCACCAATGAGGCCGACACAGTTAGAGAGAGACAGTAAAGAACGAAGGTATGTGTCTCTGGGGGCGGGGGTGAGTTTGGTGCGATGCGGCAAAAACAGTTAATACTGTGCAGTGAATTCCTGTGCTAATGTATACAATTTAGCAAGATGCATCTTTGAAATCAGAGAAATAAAAACAGAGGGATAATTATACTGTTGAATCCTGATCGTGCAAGTTTTATTTCATGTTAAAATATAATATCCTGGTCTGACTCGGCCTAAACCGACCCCCATTCCTACGCCTATGTTTTTCTTGTCCATTTATTGATTGCGTTGAGTGTACTTCACAATCCCCTTGATCGAAATCCCCTTGGACCAAAAATAATCCCCTCTATGGATTTTACAAGTGAAAAGGCATATTTTGAATGAAAAATTGCACTAAATGTTTTATTTGTCTCTAGTTTTACTTTACTATAGCGAATGATTGTAAAAAAAATTATTGCAATTACAATGTAAAATTAATTTAGGGGATTATGACTACTATGCCAAGGGGATTTTGAGTATCTCCCGATTGCGCCCAGGCACCACAACTGTCCAACTTTCTAAGGCAATATAGTCTGCGCAATTTGTCTAGGGTGAGTTTTTGGTCATAAAATGTGTTTTATTGCCTACTGAGTTTTATTTCGTTTTTTAAGTACTAGTATAATATCTTAAGAAGAAATCCACATCATTAGAATCAGCTAAGGGGTTGCCTTTGTCCCTTAAAACTATCCATGGCATACGGACCTATACAACTTCATCTATTTCCTGCAATTCGTCAATTTCTCACTGGAGTCTTATTCAAAATGACACCTTGAGTGCAGCTCGAGGAAGCGCTTTCGCTCCTCGAAATATCTGTCCTTACTCGAGGTTACTCGACCCTTCCTTACGTTTATGAATACCAATCGCTCCTCATTGGAGGAAATCACCCCGGGTATTCGGCTACCTACACGCCGGAACGATACCTAAAACGCCGGTTCTATGTGCATGTCGAATGATTGTTGTAGGTACTAACAAAACCAAAATACACACCTATTTTTGCATTTTGCGGAGAGTTTCAGTCAGCATTCTTCTGGTAACTGAATTTGCTCTTAATGGTTAAAATATCTGTCATTAAAATTAAAGATTATGGGTAAAAATATGAATAAATATGTGGAAAATGATACATTTTTACACTAAAAGCTTTATTATTCAATGGAAAGGATTGAAACATTTAAAGTTGCCATTTTCCCTGATAGAACTATACATAACTGACGGATGAATGTACGTTTCAATTACCCTTTCTTGTGTTTTTGTTGCCAAATGTTGCGTTTAACGCGACCAAGAGAAGAATTTGGAGATACCGCTGACGATCATCAGTTATAAACAATGATACCTAATCATAAAAGCAGGGATACCAACTTCGTAATGGCAAAAAACCCTAAACTCCCCACAGCAGTTACTTCCCCTTACAGTATACATTTGAGAGCGGAGCTCACCAAAACAAATCGCTGTGAGGAGTTTGAAAGAAAATTTCTTCCATGTGTTGTACAGGGGACTGGAATGTTAACATTTCGGACGTGTATAAACTGGTAGGGGCTCTATTTCAACAATATTTGGCCTTGCCTCGTACCCAGTGTTGCCCCGCCAAAGTGTTTTGACGCACGAAATAATTTTTGTTCCAGCTAAGTAAGTAATCTTTAATTTGAAATACGTTTTTTGGCATTGAAGATTGAATAAAGATTGTAGGGTCGGGTAGGAAAGGTATACGGGTCGCGTTGGCGTAAATGCACAGTTTATTTGTTTGGACTTGTTTGGATCTGTATACATGGAATATAAACAGTTTTTATAAGTAATTTCACTTAGCAGAAACCTATATATAATATACTTAACGGCACATCAGCTGAACGGAACCTTAACATTTCTTGGTATTTCTTTTATATATAATGCATGTACAAGATAAACTTTGCATACATGTATACTGTAATGTAGTCTCACTATTTCCACTTCAAAAGCAGACCGATTTTACACGTTGACATTTTAGAGTTGTCCGCCTAATACGCCTCACTTTGATGTGCAAATAGCTGGGACCACATCCCCAACAAAATTCTGTTGGGCAGTTATAAACGCAAAAAAATCCAATATTCTAACATGACTCGTGATTTTGTCTCTTTATACAAAGATTAGAAAAATTATGTTATATTACACCATAAACAACGCGGGAACCGATATGCTGTAAACATGACGTCATATTGCGCCGCATGACGTTAAATGAGCGTTCGCGTAGAAAATAAAGCTTTGCATTTATTCACCTTTTGCAATATCTGGTCATGTAAGAATCTAAATAACATCCTATTCAGCGTTGTTATCTTCTTATAAACAATAATTTGTCGTACTGATGCGCAGTTATAAACCACTCAGGCCTTCGGCTGCGTATCAGTACTCCAAATAGTGAATATGGTTTGTCAAAATCTTCAAGGTTGATATATTATTTATTATGTCCAGGATTCATGCAAACCCATACACTTTTAAAAGGTCAGATTAATATCTATACAAATTAAAAGAAACAAATGCAGGAGCTCATTTCGACTGAAACAATAAGGTCATAAAATGTTAAGTTTCTTTAACTCATAAGCAAAGTTGAACAGTTCTGACAGCTACGTACGGTGGCACAGAGGTGACATGCAATACTCTTTCTTTTAATTGCACTTCTCTTTTTTATGTCGTTCCCGCGAGATAATATGTCGTGGGAACGACTTAGTATGTCGTGTTAACGAGTTACTAAGTCGTGGGAACGACATAAAAAAAAGAGAAGACTTAGTGCAATTTTAAAAAAAAGTATTGCATTTTAAAAAAAGCATTGCATTGAAAAAAAAGAGTAGCGCATTGAAAAAAAGAATAGTACAATAAAAAACGAGTAGCGCATGCTAGCTATGTCGAGGGAACGACTTACTAACTCGTGGGAACGAGTTAGCTATGTCGTGGGAACGACTTGCTATCTCGTTCCCACGACATAGTATCTCGTGGGAACGACATAAAAAAGAGAAGTGCAATTAAAAAAAAGAGTAGTGCATTTTCTTGGTGACATGCACTACTCATTTTGTAATTGCACTTCTCTTTATCTTATGTCGTTCCAACGAGATACTATCGTGAGAACGACTTACTATGTCGTGGGAACGAGATAGCAGGTCGTTCCCACGACAAAGCTTACCCGTTCCCACGAGTTAGTAAGTCGTTCCCTCGACATAGCTAGCATGCACAACTCTTTTTTTATTGTACTATTTTTTTTAATGTGCTACTCTTTTTTAAATGCAATACTTTTTTTTAAAATTGCACTTCTCTTTTTTTTATGTCGTTACCACGACATACTAAGTCGTTCCCACGACATATTATCTCGTGGGAACGACATAAAAAAAGGGAAGTGCAATTAAAAAAAAGAGTAGTGCATGTCACCTCTGTGCCACCGTGGTAGCTACGGGTACCACTTGCTATGTAAATATTTAGTGTTTATCATGCACTATTTTCTGCATTAAGAAACTTGGTCACATAGTTTATTATACATGTCTTTAAAGTATTTTTAAAGATTGAGATATTCTGTTGTGGCTGGAGGTTATTCCTAGCAGAGCATTGAAGCGGGTGGGACTTTTGTCTTGTATGCGCTGCGACCATCCAAATCATACAATATTTAATAGCTTAAACTAATTTGAAGACATATATGGAATATTTGTGACACGGGTCCCTCAGGCAAGCCATAGTACATTAACAGCTTTTCATTATATCTGACACCTTAGTTGTAACCGGTTTTTAACAAGGTGTCACGGTCACGTGACCCTTGTTTTAGTAGCCAATTTTGAAAACGACTCAGCGTTTGCCCCTGACAGTTTGAACAGCCATAGGCTTCTCCTTTCGCCTGCAAAGTAGATCGGCTTTTGCCGGAACGCGTTGGGACCGTGTTTGCAAACTCGGCTTAAAAATGGGTTAAAAGTCATTTCTGTTGCCTTATATATGTGTTGATGCGGCAAAATTCAATATATATTAATTAATACGCCATCAGGCAGTGATGTACATTTAATCAATTGATCCGCCAGTACATAAAGCTCGCGTTTACATATCAGCGACTGTGTAAACACAACTCATTCTGCAGTTATAGAGCAACTAGAAATACGAACTTTAAAAAGTATGTCCCTCGCTCCAATATCAGCCAGTTATACTTCTAAAAAGACAAACGGCGTATACATGTTTACATAAACATCGTTTCGAGGAAAGTCTATCTTTAGATCGGCGATCACGTGATCAAAACTTTCGTGCGTACGTCCATTCATAAAATTTGAATGGTGCAAACCGATGAAAAATGGTTATAGAACACTAAATATTTTGTGTAGCCTACTTAACTTTCGAAGTATTATAGGCTCTAAGAATAACCTTTGGTTTAATATTTAGCTTTTAAAGGGATTTATTAAAGTAAATTAAAGTGTAAGGCTATTATACTACTTACACAGATGGTTATCTCTCCTTACCAACACAAAATGTGATGAAATGAAACTGTGGGGTGCGAACTGCCGATGTTGTGTGGTTGTGAAAAATCAACAAAAATATGAGTTTGAATTCTGTAAATTTTCTATAAGTTTTTTTTTAATGAAATACTTTCAAAAATCGGCTGAAACTTTTAGGATAAGATATAATACATGTACATCCATAGAATTTATTAATTATTTGTCGGAGGTTAATTCGTTTGGCATCAGTTATAAGGTATGTCCCTTTCAGACAAAAATACTGTATTTGCTTTCTTTTATGATTTCTGATCGGATATCACTGTTGTAGGAGTTAAACGTCCACTTAAAAGTACCCATACGGCAGAAAAAGTGCCAAGCGGTATATCAGCAGGCAATCGATAAATATTGGGGATTAGGAGTTAACGGAAACAACTACGGTTCGGTAGAATCCGTAAATAACGGACAGGGTCATAAATCATTGATTATCGATTGTACTTGAATATTGCCTAAGGGGGATATTGAACTTGACGAGTTACTTTTGTGCGTAAAGGGAAAAATCTTCTGTTTTATTTTTTACCACATCTACCAGAAGACATAGAGCATTCAACATTATCATTTACATTACTCGCAAATAATAATAATAGTGTGCATTTAGCTGATCTCTTTACACGTGTGTAATGTTTGCTCGTGAGAATTGTTAAAAATTGTAGACCTGTTATTTTCAAGTACAGACGCACACGGCAAGTCTGTTGCAAAATCATGCTTTTAAAATGTAAATAGGTGGACCTACAGGTTCGCGTTAAATAGTACGTCAACTGTTTTTTTATTTCCCAATCAGTTATTCCTGATCTGATAAAGACTGGCATTTGATTTCTGTAGGTTTTTTAATTTGAGAAATAGCACAGTTTCCTTTTCAGAATATCAAATAGATTTTACATACTCTTGTAAATGCTTGACGTTGAATGTCATTAAAAGTACGTGATTTTTAATTTTCAAATCATATGGTCAAATATATGTTTCCTTCAAAATTACAGCTGGTTTGTAACACTGTCAACATTGCTTAAAATCATAATGAACATTTTAGAAGAAATAAGGATTTATTGTTGAAAAAAACTTTTCCATTTCTGCAATAAAATAACATCTGGTAAATTTTACAGATGTTGTCATGTAATACTCTGCACACAGATCAAACTTTGCGTGTTTTTTCTTCTCTTTTTGTTAATCTAATAATCAGTTTATTTCTTCGGGAAGAAATGAAAGACAAAAGAGTCTAGACAACCTGCTTTTTACCTGTGTTTTATGAAAACCAGCTTTGATCTGGGAGAAATTCTATGTGGACACCTATAAAATGACACTAATTTCATTGCCTTTTACTCGAGACAAAGAAAAATGTAAAACAAAATAAAATATCCCGTGCAAGTGCTTCGAAATAGAAATACATATCTTTTATGTGTTGCAAATTAACACCAAAGGCTGAATAATATTATTGATAATTATACTGAAAATTTCATATATCTTCGCTATAAAGACAAAATCATCTATATCTAGTTTCAATGAATGGTTTTGCCTTTTTATGAACACAAATAAATTGAAGATTCTAACCCAGTTTGTATTTCAGTGTAAAACAAAACCCAATATACAACTTTTTAAAGAGCGTGATAAATGTTACGTAATGTCCGGCCATAAATCTTATCGATGACCTGGAGCAGTTAGATCAATCATTCGGAAGTATTCGGCCAGCATTACGGAAGCAACCGAACTCCGATCGTAAAAAAGAAATTACATACATGTTAAACAAAACCTTTAAAAAAGACCATTCTCTTCTTTCTTTATTTTTATATAAAATATATCGATAAAATGTTAAATGATTGTTTTATTAGATCCCGTTTGTGATTCTAAAATAGGTGTTATAGTTTTTTAACAAATTGAGGACAAACTGCAAAATTTTCACTTAAAATGGTCACATTTTAGGCGTTTTACTATATATTATATATTATATAGTAAAACGACGGGTAGAGATTTTAACTTAAAAAAAGACCAAACAAGTAAAGTCTCAGAAAAATAAAAAGATATTCATTATAAAGGGGAAATGTTATATTTTATCATCCCGTTTGTGATTTGAAAATAACTTTATTAGTTAAAATCTTATTGCGAGTTAATGACAGCGCTCCTATATAAACCTGTAGTAAATTGGTGGCGTGTATTGGCCCTGGCTGTGACACTTTTTCTGCCACATGCTATATTTGGTCAGTTTAATAGGCAGCTAGTTTCCCTAACATCGTCTTAGAGATGTCCAGTGCTAAGCTCAGAATCTTCGCAAGCCACTGCCAACTTCCCTACTTAAAGAGACAAAGTCGGAGGTTACAGCGATTTCAAGTCAGCTTCTCTAATCACTAGACCACGGAGGCGGATCTGGTCGGACATCATTATGAAAATAATGACCTGTATTATATGTTTTATGATGTTAGCATATGTCCCTCACGGAAACATAATGCACCATCACTTAAATATTAGGTTTCGTGAAATAATAGACAAGTAGGCGGGGTCACATATTCCTAAAGGATGTGTCATAAACAAAGCTGATTACATACAATTTAAAAGCACTGTATTTTACTTCGTCAAAAAGTCTCAAGCAAAACTATGTTTTTGAAAAAACAGCAACATGATGTGTTTTCAATGAACTGCAGGTCTGTGATTAAGATAAACGGATAGAAACCAAAATCAAGTACTGTTAGCGAAGTATCACTCATTGTCTGTAAGAAAAATCCCCTTGTGCCCAATTTTGCAGAGGACACCTTGTTGTCAGCACTTTCAGTGCTTTGATTAAATTTGAAGATATCTTTAAGATTTAGCGACCATCATTTGCATCACCATTTCGTTTGTTTAAATTGATATTGGTACATAAGACCTCTCTAGAGATGTATAAGTGTACATACTTTCTAAACGCAATGAATAGGATATCAAGTATTGGTAAAATACGGTGTTCAGTCCAAATACAAAGTATTTTCCAGCGTCTGGTATTTATTTTCAGATTCATACGTACACACTCATTATGCCATTATATCATAGGTGGTTCATTACACATCATCTCTCATTTTCAAAACAACCCATTCCTATGGTTAACTTATATGGCGATTGCGGTATCCCTTTGATCGACAAAACCGGCGAGGATGGTATCTACGCTAATCGTCAGCGGTAGTCAAAATTCCACACACATGTCTCCGAAAAATTTATCTTCTTTCAATATTTTTTTCATTTTCAATGAAACAAGAGTAATTGCTTACTAACTGAATATTTGCTTTCCATTTGTTTTTAGAAAATATCTTTATTTATGTACAAAATTAGCTAAAATTTGAAAGATAAGTGTTCCAATCATCGAAATTATACGTAAACATGACAATAAACACCTTTTTTCACGTTGTTTCGTGAAACTGGAGACGGACATCTTACAGATATGTAGGGAAAAGTGTGTATTTACTTTTTCCTTTATAAAACATAATCAAATCTTCAATAAATGTTGAATAAATACCTTTTTATTGGCATGACCACAAACATTATACATGTACACTGAACCGGCGTTTTATGTATCGTTCCGGCGTGTAGGTAGCCGAATACCCGGGGTGGGAAATGCATCGACCGTTACCCGATTAAAGGTAATTTATCTGTTCAAGTTTGAGTCGAGGAACGTTTCTGAATATAGCCATAAGTTTGTTTTCCTGATGCACATGTGACAATACATATTTAATTACTATTGGGGACAAAATTGACAAGTGGCCTGTTAGCTCAGTCGGGAGAGCATTCGGTTTAAGATCTTTGCAAATGAAGGTCCATGGGTTTGAATCCCGGTCAAGGTTCTCTCTTTTTTTTCTCAACCTGTGACATTTGGCGCATTCGACTGAATAAAATTATTATTTGTGTGTGACGTCAGTCACCACAAATATACTCCCCGTTTTCCAAGACAGCATTCTCTACTTTTAAAACAGAATAACCTTTCAATTTCGGTCTAGATTAATCCTGCAGATGAAACGCAGCTAACATTTATAAAATACAATACAAGGGGAAAAACAGCAGGCTATGCTGTTGACATGATTTGAAACATTGATTTTGTGTCAAAATTATGTTTTTGAGGATACAACAAAAATAAAAGAAAATCTACGGGTTTATCTGTCCTGTATAGAACTATTTTCCTACTCGGACGAAAACGCGCTAAAAGAAAACACCGGAAAAATTAAAGTATTTTACCCAATATTTCCGTGTAAGCAGAGCAGGAATACTCTATAGACGGTTCCTGACGCAGAGTAACTGTATTATTTTTGTAATCATATGCATAAACTGTCGGAACATAAAAATATATTATGGATCTATATATATAAGGTATTTTTGAATTGCAAATTACAAAACTCGGAATTCAACCTAAACCTAAAACAACGATTTTCTGAACTTGTCAGCGCCTCTATTATCAAAAGTGTACACACCTTTAATTCGCCTATAGTCCGTTATGATATGCCTCAGTATAGCAGCGTTACTTCCACTTGAAATAGCTAGTATCTCCAGCATGCGCATTAATAATGAAATTGCAGTTCAAAGACATTAAATTAGCCTAAACATTTATATTTCAAAAGATAGGTTTTGCAGATACAATGTACAGTCCAACCTCTCTAAACAACACCTCCTAAGAGCAAACACCTCTCTACAAAGACAGATGTTTCACGTCCAAAAGCAGTTATATCCGAAAATATTAACCTCCCCAGAGCAACAACCTCTCCACACCAAACAAAAATTGATATTCCCTTTGGTGTTGTTGTGAAGAGGTTGGACTGTATACCTAAATCTTTAGGTAGGCTTTATTGAATTTATTTGAATCTCATCGAACTATATTGAATTGACTGAATGTTGTGCAGAGGAAGAATACCACTGATTTTGGAGCAAAATCTGATGAAGGCGATTGTTGATAATAATCAAATAGAGCTTTTTTTCTTTTGAACCAATTATGTATGTAAACTATTATCATTTTTAAGTTAACATTAACTCCTTTAAAGGAAGCAACTGTGAAAACATATATTGTTACTTAATGCAGGAATACTCTAAAATGAAAAAAATCTTTCTTAGCATGTTTTTGAACTGAAGGCGGAATCAAAAGGACATGTACGATTAACTTTCCAACTGAACATAAAGTAAAACTTTGATATAAGAATCAAACACGTATTGATTTCCATTTTTAGAAACGTTACCTATAGCTAATGATTTGTTGTTACGAACATCAGCATTTAGCCTAAAGAAAAGAATATATGTTCCAAAGCTATGGCCCGTATTCTAAGTCCGAACTCAAACTCATACTCCACTTGAACTCAATGGAGGAATGCTCAAGGAAAGCTTGAGGAACACTCAATTAAGTGGCTGTCAAGTATATAATCGGTATTCATATTCGCCACTCAACCTTGACTTTATGGAGTATACTCGAAGTTGACTTACTACATGCATGCATTAGGCAAAGCGTATTTTTTCACAGACTTGGATCTTAATTGATTAAAATAATTGGTGAAAAAGAAATTATCTGTCATAAAAAACAAAGGATGTCAAATAAATTAAGTAAACGAAATCGGAGTTGCTTGTTAATGGATAAAAATTAATTTCCAGTTACGGTACATTTCAGCTGCTGGACCACCTGTATTATAATGCAAAACAATGATTATACGCAAGGATTTATTTAAATATTTCTTTCTTTGACTGAAAATATAAATGTTGCGTTTTATTATTCATATTTATCACGGTCGAAATAATGCAACCCTACCGATAGATGTATACCGCCTGTGTATAAAAAAACATACAATTTATGCATTAATGTTATTTTTAGTAAATTTTCGAAATTGGTTGTTATCAGAAAATCAGAAAATAGAGCGACAGATTCCTTAGATGGAGTATGTGTCAAAGAAAAGTCGCAGTAACTTCCTCAATCCCTTCTGTCGGCGCAAGTTTTGGTCAGAACTCAAGGAAGCAGTCATTTTCAGTTGCAAGAACTTGTTATACCGTCGCTTTAATATTTAATAATTAAGTCTAAATGAAATACTATACAGTGTAACTTTTTAAACGATCACCTGAGGGACAAGTAAATTGTTAAATTGTTAACAAAACGATCTCTTCGTACAACATATTTTGTTTTGAATGATTCAGGTTGGGCTCAAAATAGCGGTCCCATAATGCAACAGGTTTCTGATCATCATCATCGTCATCATCATCATCAGCAGCAGAAATGATATCATCATTATCATCATTCTTATTTATAGTCAGCAAGGTACAGTAAACAAATAAACGCCAAATTAAATGCGAACCGTTGAAACGACCGAGCAGGTGGTGGCGTATAGTCATGATAGTGACATTGGTGAAACGCGAGTGTGTTTGAGCACTGCGCTAATCGGTCTCTCCAGTAATTTTGACTAAATCAAAAAGTTGCCTTACGAAGTAAAACGTTAGTATATGTTTGCGAGTAATACAACAATACGGCTATGGTGCATTTGTTTAAGCATATTTAGTTAACTTTTGCATAACCGGGGACTACACAATCAATACTTCCAATGGCGCCTAGAAATCCTCCAATTTATCCATAGGAGCTCGAGGTCAGGATTATGCTTTATCCGGCTATGTTTTGTTATTTTACATTTATTTAAGAACCAAGCTAACAAAATATGATCTTATTTTCCCCGGATCTTCACTTTCATATTTTACCGCTGAAGTACCCAGTAGACTGAATAAAGAAAAGGAGTGACATCCGCCATGTTATCCAACACAAACTGCTAAGAGTGGCGTCCCTTTTTTTAAAAATTGTTTTATTTTATTTTTTCTGCAACACTCCTGGACAGTGTGCTCAGTTTGTTCAAATGGTATGGCAAGATAATAGTCCATGACTGCTACATTAAACAAAAATAACTGTTCCGCCAGTTTTTGAAATTGCCACCACACTATGTTTACATGTATAGGTTCCGGTTCCATGTTGCGTCACATTGGTAGACGGAGAACCAGTTTTTGAGGGACGTAACTCTTAGCAGTTTGTGTTGGATAACATGGCGTGTGTCACTCCTTTTTTTTTTCAGTCTACCGGGTACTTCAGCGGTAAAATATGAAAGTTAAGATCCGGGGAAAATAAGATCATATTTTGTTAGCTTGGTTCTTAAATAAATGTAAAAAGACAAAACAAAGCCGGAAAAGCATGATCCCGACCTCGAGCTCCTATGAATTTATCCAAACTTCCTTTGCATCTGAGCACAATTCTGTTAGACTGGAAAGATACTGCTGTTGAGAAGCAACTGCAGCAGAGACACGTCGATTCTGGATTGTGCGATAAACAGAAATACACCAACTTCCTGTTATCAACATCTGGCCAGGAATGCCTTGGTTTGAAATGACATTAAATGTTAATTTTAAATTTTAATTAATTCCAATCCGTCCAAAAATAAATATGACACCATGGGATTAATCAAATTTTTGGAGCGTGGGTTACCCCCTCCTACCCCCCTGCTTACCCCGGGTGACAAAATTTTGTCACCAGAGTACATCTAGGGCAATCAATCATACAAATGTATTAAATTTTCGCTATCAGCTAGTTTTAGTCATGTGATGGATTTCTGGCAGCAGAGACAATCTTGTACAGTCAAAGATGATATATTTATGTGTGTACCTTCTGTGTTGATAACATGTGTAGTTAATGCAAAATGGGTAAAATGCGAGTTGATAACCTAGGCATATGAGTGAGATCCACATGGCAAACATTTATACACATGCATCTTGTATAATATAAGGCTGATAGGCGAAATATTTTAACTTAAAAAATTATCGTATTCACAAACCATACTTGAGTGCATCTGAAGTGGCCGTGATGGCCACTCAACAAAATCTAACTATTTGGAGTGAACTCCAGCGAAACTAACCTTTATGAATACCAACTATGACTCACCTGAGCGATCCATGGTACCTACTTACAACTACTTAACTCACTGAGGGTTAGTTTGAGTTTCGACTTAGAATACGGGCCTATATCTCCATATAACTGACAAAGGTAATTCACATTTGTTCGAAACAGATTATTTGCTTGAATCATTATAAAACATACACAATGCTGCAAAAATAAATCAACATTCTTGTCGCGACGATATTTTTTTTTAATTTTAAGCAAAAGTCTTTATATTTGCAAGTTGTTTATTTCGCGATTTTCCCAATTTATTATTTATTCGTGAGTTTTTGAATTCGCGAGCGAGCACTATTTTATATATTATCATTGTAATGCTATTTTAGCGAGTTTGATGAATTGGTAAAGTGCTTCATTCGCGAAAGTCAGCGAAAAAAATACCTCGCTCAAAAATCTACTTTAACAGTACTTCGTCGACGCAAAATTTAATGTATTACTATAGACTTATTTGATCTTTAGTTTAAAATATTGAAATATACAAAAGGTAATTGACTAGCTCTAGGCGCATTAGATTCCACTGTTCCATTTGTCAACTCATTTTGTAAAGCAGTCTGGGGCTCTGTAACATCTTCTTCGAATAATGAATGTCAGGGCGTACAGTGTTGATGAAGATTAAGAATTTACCCAATATTCTGGAAGGACTGATAACCTAACTCATAAAAAGGTACATGTATAAGTTTCCTATATGAATATAGGGCCAAAATGTTCCCTTTCATAGAATTTCTTTAAACTTGGCATTTTGACCGAGGATGTTTGAAACAGAATCTGAAATATACCGTCCTTGATTTAGAATTATCTGCCATTGAACACAACATTTTGATATATTTTCTGGATTTTTAACCTTGTCCAAGGACTCTGATTGCGCATGATTCCAGATAAATTCATTGTCTTTTTTACAGTACGGCACACATTGGACTTGTAACCTCAGCCAGATTTGGCGCGAACTTTGAGAGATACGTAATCATTCATAACAGGCTTTCCAGCTGGGAGCGGTTTTCCGGGGTTTTCATGTCAAGAATGGCAGATATTTTGTTTTGTCCCTCTGACCAAATACCTAACACACTCCATGCGGCATAACCAATTGGATGCTTTTTAAGCAGCCAACTTGTTTAATTGTTGGCCATGTTATTCTCGAGTACGTCCAAAAACAAAAATGTCGCTCACAATAGAAGCTACGTCTTGTAACCATTTAAGAGCTTTGTCTAATTTCCCTTTGGAACACGTCTAGGCTGACTGTGAACCCCATAGCCATTCTCAAATATCTAAACCTGCCGAAGGGCATGTAAAATGTAGTAAAAAAAGAATAATTTTCATCTAGCAGAAGTGATTACATCAAGCACGGTGAAGAACTGAGCTATTTTAAGTTTTGACGAAATGTCATCAAGCGTACGCATAGGATAATGCGGTCAGCAAAGGTTGTCATTTAGATTTTTAATGTTGTCATTTAGAGCTTTAGGATCGAGACAGACTCGGAGTTTTCCAGTCGAAGGCTTTTTGACGCACCCTAGAACGTTTACCCACGCTATGAGTTCGCACCTTTTGTGATTCGGAGCTATGGACGCGAGTCTATGAATAGCTTCGTGAAAAATTAAATTTAAACACGTAATTTTTCGGGACGTCTGTGGCATGAACTTTGATATGTACACAAACTTCATGAACAGATACGTAAATTAAAACCATGTCTGCAAACTAAACTCCTTAATATACGGAAGCCCAATAGTGCCACTTTGTTGTTTTTTTTTAAATAGATTTTTTCAACATAACTAAGTTGAAAATTCAACTTACTAAGTTGAATATTCAAGATACTAAGTTGAATATTCAAGATACTTAGTTGAAAATTCAACTTACTCAGTTGAATATTCAAGATACTAAGTTGAATATTCAAGGTACTAAGTTGAAAATTCAACTTACTAAGTTGAAAATTTAACTTACTAAGTCAAAAATTCAAGATACTAAGTACTAAAATCAGTAACTTGAATTTTCAACTTAGTAAGTTGAATTTTCAACTTAGTATCTTGAATATTCAACTTAGTATCTTGAATATTCAACTTAGTAAGAATAGAATATATTTTTCAAAGGGGTGTAATTGTAAACAAATTCAATATAAATAACAGGTTTTATATTTAATATAGTTTATCTTATTTGTATAAGTAATATTGATAATGAATACAATTTATTCTATCCTTTACCGTTCTAATAAAAAAGGAGAAATACAAATTTCCTTAACAAAAATCCATTCTGTCTGAAAATAAAGTAGCTGGTAATAGCATTCTATAAATATCGGTTGCGAAGCAACACCTGTGTCGGACATGTTTTAAATGCACTCTTACTGCGGTCCTATAACGGAAAGCGCAGCCCAGTGGTAATGTTTTAATTTTTGCTGATAGGATGTTTTTATAACATGAAAATAGCTTATATAGTAATTTAATTGTGATGTAAAGCTAGATTTTATGAATATGCAACTGTGCGTTGTGACGGGATAATAGTTAACATGCTGTTTTTTCCTAGCGACATCTCTTAAATGATTATGAACGAATCCGTCTATGCAACTCATGTAAAAGAATTTTATACTACATTCTCTTATTTCAAGTAGATATCAATGTAAATATGAATGTATAAAAACCTATCCAATCACTTCGTTGTGCTATTAAAATGGAAATAAATCATGGACGGCGTCTTTTATGTCTGCATTACTGTTTCGTCTTGTAATTTTCTGTTGTACCACAGAATCGAGCTTTTCTCGTAATTTGTGTACTTTCGCCAGGTAAGAGGCATATGTAGTGCAATAAGTCATTACATTCTAATAAGACTTTTCTCTGTCTAAGTATGTTTGCATTTCCAGCTAATGTACTTGTATGTGAGTCTAATAAGTCCAAGGTCAATTTATGACCGTAAACTAAGTAAGGAAGGGGCGTCAGTACCTACGACATAAACTTCTGTAGTGATTGACCTATCTTTGTAATTTTATTTGAGGTCAAATTCACGTTAAACAGGGAGTACATTGGCTGTGTATGAGGTCAGCTTTGTATTTGTTTGTTAATGAGTTTATTTCAATGGAAAATTATGCCTATTGTATTGATGTTGCGTCTTGGAAATATGTTTGGCACTGAACCTAAATCGACCTTGACACCAAGTTTGTTAACTCACCAGAGCACGAAGTGCTCAACTATTGTGATCGCCTGGTGTCCGTCGTCTGTCTGTCTGGCGTCTGGCGTCTGTCGTCTATCCACACTTAACTTTGTGTATGCAATAGAGGTTGCATTTTTATTCTGGATATTCATGAAGCTTGGTCAGTATGACTGCCTTGATAAAATCTAGGTCGAGTTTGAATATGGGTCATCTGGGGTCAAAACCAAAACCTTGTTTATGCAATAGAGGTTGAATTTTTCATTGGATCTTCATGAAACTTGGTCAGTATTATTGCCTTGATGAAATCTAAGTCAAGTTGAAATATGGGTCATCTGGGGTCAAAACTAGGTCAAGGGGTCAACTCATAGAAAAACCTTGTGTTTGCAATAGAGGTTGCATTTTCCACCGGATCTTCATGAAACTTGGTCAGTATGATTTCATTGATAAAATGTAGGTCAAGTACGAATATACCTTCTGTGTGCAATAGAGGTTGCATTTTTCATTGGATCTTGGTCAGAATGACTGCCCGGATAAAATCTAGGTTGGGTTTGAATATGGATCATATGGGGTCAAAAACTAGGTCACGAGGTCAGATCATAGAAAAGCCTTGTGTATGCAATATATGTTGCATTTTATTTTGATCTTCATGAAAGTCTTCAGAATTACTATCTTGATGAATACTAGATCGAGTTTGCATATGGGTCATCTTAGGTCAAAAACTAGGTCACGGGTCAAATCTTAGAAAACGCTTGTGTATGCAGTAGAGGTTGCATTTTTCATTGAATATTCATGAAACTTGGTCAGAATGATTATCTTGATGCAATCTAGATCTGGTTTGAATATGGTTGATCTTGGGTCATAAACTAGGTCACGGGGTCGAATCAGAAAAACCTTGTGTATGCAATAGAGGTTGCACTTTTCATTGGATCTTCATGAAAGTTTGTCAGAATGTATTACAACCTTGATAAAATCTAGATCGAGTTCGAATATGGGTCATCTGGGGTCAGCAACTAGGTCACAGGGTCAAATCATAGAAAAAAACCTTGTGTATGCAATAGAGGCATTTTTAACTGGATCTTCATGAAGCTTAGTCAGGATGATTGTCTTAATAAAATTTAGGTGGAGTTTGATTATGGATCATCTGAGGTCAAAAACTAGGTTACCTGGTCAAAAACCTTATGTATGCCATACAGGTGACATTTACAACCCAATCGTCATGAAAATTGGTCAGAATGTTTGTGTGGATCACCTGTGATTAAAAAAACTAGGTCACCAGGTCAATTCCGAGGAAAAACTTGTTGGTACTGTAGAAGTCACATTTTGTATCCAATCATCATGTAAATTAGTCCAAAGGTTTGTCTAGTCAAGGTCAAACAGAATGTTTATGATATATTGTTTAGGATTGAAGTTTGGTCACATCTGGTCATCAGCAGGGCTCAGGTGAGCGATATAGGGCCATCTTGTCCCTCTTGTTTTATTTGGTTGTATACGAAGAACTGCCCACTGACATCTGTTTCCGAGGCACTAGTTCTCGAGTGAGATATCATACTACACACTTGATGAACACTTTTAGAACGGTACACTTTAGCGAAGTGATTAAATTTCTAGCAATTGTTGCACCATTCTCTACGAGCTGGACATTTCATTTCCTTGGAACGTTTTACCGCAGCTCTTGGGGTTCGCGGTTTGACTCTTGGGGTGTTCGCCGGTGTCTGTTGGTTGCGGATCTTCTTGATCTCGATTGGTTTGCACGAACATAGTGCACTTCTTCTGATTGGTTTGAGGCTGTGTTTAATGCATTATTTTCAACTTTCCTCCGTGAATAATCGCAGGGCTGCGTCACTTGGATGGCTTTCTCTAAAGTCAAGCCCTTACCGACATATTAGTTTTAGTTCGACTTTTCGAGAAAAGGGGAGCTATCCTACTCGCTTCTGCGGGGTCGGCGTTGGCGTTGGCGTTTTTTGGCGTAAAGGTTTTCGCACCACCCCACTTTATTTCAAAACCGTTGGAGGTATTGCTTTGAAACTTATTATACTTATTTACCATCATAACCTCCATCAACAGACAAGAGTAAATATTAAATAACTATGTAAAGTTTTTGTTAGATTTAGGCCCTTTTTCCGACTTACAAAATACACTGAAACTGGGTAAAATCCACTTATTGCTGTGAAATTTGGAATACTTGTTTGCATCATGACCCCCATCTGCAGGCAAGAGAAGGTAACTCTATCAAGGATTTGTTTTTAAATTAAGGCACTTTATCGACTTAAAATCTCGTTTTTCATACCAGTTAATATTTTGACTTATCCGTTTGAGATATTACTTAGTAAGTTGAAATATTTTGTTTACAATCCTAATTCTCATATGTAGGCAAGAGAAGGTAACCTGTCAAGGATTTCATTTGAATTATGGCCCTTCTCAGTTAAAAATTTCATACTTGTTCACTTGTTGACTTTTGAGATATTACTTTGAAAGTTGGAATACTTATGTACCATCATAACACATATCTGTAAGCAAGAGTAGACAACTCTGTGGATTCGTTTTTTGATCGTACTTAGAAATTCCTAGTTAAAGTGAAGTGTGTAACTGGCAATGTCATGCACATATATCATTAACCGCTTCAAGTATTAATTTAAAACTTTGCTGTAGTATTCAAGGATATCAAACAATTAAGTTAGATAACTCTTTACTTAATATCTTAATACTTACGGTCCTTGTTTATACAGATCCTTGTTTTACCTTCTACTGCCAAAGTTTTGTTTTATTGGCAAGCACTGAAAAAAGTCGAGCGCGCTGTCCTACTGACAGCTCTTGTTCCCTTGCAACCAAAAACAATTCTGTCTCAGATCATTTCGTCCGTTTGTTCTGCAATGTCGCATTCTATAGCGCTAAGTTATATCCTTGAAACGAATTCATCTATGTATTCGTATCTCCTCATTTTGGACTTCTTAATAGAGTTTATACCCTGCGAATATAAGGTTGTCTTTCGGATGATATGACGCTTTAAATATTTTAGATATTTCCTTAGCGCCTTTTTTTTGTTCGTCGGTGACGTCTGTTTATGACCTGAAAACGTTTCTGTTCTTTCGCAGATCCTAAATAGGACATGTGCAACTTGTTCCTTTCCTCTTTTCCCTAACATAAGATATAATAATAAATAATAATATCTTTATTACGTCCACAAATGGGAGGGCAGAATGCAAGACAAGCAAAGAATAGTACATATTAAATACTCACAAAATCTACATTTACATGACAAGTATTAATTGCCTACACTATACAATCTACACAAAATTATATACAGAGAGTACAGGTCCACACACTGTCATTTTACAATCGAGATACAAGCGAGATAGTCCTCCTTACCGAAACGAAATACAAGGAAAAACACATAGGGATCAACACTCTGGAATAACAGGTGGTTAAGCATCTTCTCCTTTTAATCCTATGAAAGAGATTCAGACAAGAAACACAAATCGTGAAATTGTATAATTATCAAATAAAGTTATATAATTAAAAAGGGGAGTGGTGGGGGCGCAGGGGGGGGTTAAAGAAGGAGAACATTAAGCATACAGTTCCAACTACATTAACTATAATATTTACATTACAACACAATATAGAATACGGTGCATATTATCGTGTACAGTCACATTCATATTTAACCCCTGCACTTTGCAATGAAGATGCTATAAATATATTCTATAGAATGTCTTAATATACAATAATATGATGGATTCTTTCACAACCTCTGGCGTTTTGTATTGCTCAAGACCCGAAAACATGTAAAAAAAATTGCATAAACGGTTGTTGGGCAATAATTTTAGAGAATATTCTAGCACCAGTAAGGGAGCTCATGCCGCTCAAATGTGTTCCATGTGTCGTTCAGATTGACCAAGTTCCAGTCCATTGCCGGACCTAGGAGTTCTGCTAATTCCATTGTTTTTTTTTTTGTTTTTTTTGTGTCAGTGTTGATGTTTAGTTCACGCTATTATATAGCTAATTATCCGTGTCTATGTCCGATAAATGCGTTTCTTTATTCTTTTCAATTATTCCTACGTTGTCACCATATTAATTCCATACTAATCGAACAAAAATCCCTGATAGCAGTGTTAATAAGAGTGATGAATTATTCAGAGAAGTTATTAAAGACGATCGCGGCAGTTTAATTGTTGGCTATATATCAAATACTTTTATATATTAATGTTGTTTAATTAAATGTCACAAACAATTACTTTTTAATGAAAAAACATACAAAAGGATAATTTTGGGCAATTATGTATTTAGAAAATAGTTAATACATGTAACTATAGCCAAAAAAGAAGTAAATCAAGAAAATTTATTACCTCCCTTTAAAAGCACCCAAAAAGTAAGTGTTTAGCAAAGGTTGACTTTTAAACTGTGTTAAATGCTTTCAGAAAGATACATTTTGTTACATAGTATTTGTAAGTGTTTTACTATGCACAATGTGTCCAGTTAAAGTTTCATTTAGCTATCTGTATTCCGTCAGTGGCAATAAACACATGGCCTCCCCTCCAACACTACCCCCCGTCCGAGATACAGCTCGTTTTTCTCAATAAAAAGGCTGGTGACCTATCATTTTGAAATTAGTTTTCAATAAAGTGATGTTTGAACAATTCTTCTGCAAAAAATTAAGAAATTCTCATTGCTTGAACATTAAGAAAAAAACTTTGACAAATGGCTACAAATTTTTACGCATTTTTTCACAGAAACTAGTTTCTCTTAATGGGTTTATTTCAGTATGAATACAATCTGAAATCTCAATTCATGTAATTTCGTAAAACAGGATCAACTGCTTAACATTTTATGTAAAAAGCAATGGTGAGTTGCCAAATTTAGAGTTTTATTATTGATAAACATGAGATAGGGGTCATTTTCACTGCTTTCGGGGGTATACTTAAAAAAGTGTCCATTACTCTACAAATAAGGCTGGTGACCTACCTTTTTTATTTGATTTTATGACTTACTAGGTATTACCCTAACAACAAACCAAATTTCATAAAATTCTCATTGCTTGAAAAAAATGATGAAACTGTAGCGATCGTCTTTAAATAAACCTTCTCTATTTGTTATACTTTATTTATGTTCTAGCAGAATCAACAATTCCCATTCTATTTGTAGCTTTGCCTTAAACGTGATACGCGTTTAGCTAAATTCTATTAGAACATATCATTGTATTATTATTGTGAAGAATTAAGAATCAAGGTTAATAAGTAAGATATGTAGCACAGGTTTACCTTTATCTATTTCTTTTTAGATCTACTATTGTTTATTAATTTTACTCAAAGTCTCTGAACCATGTTTATAACTCTCAGGTTGTGTTATGTTTTAGTTTATGGATATAGAACATGAGTGATAGAGGGTTTCTTGGGGACACTAGATCATCCCCTAAAGAAACAGCTGGCAGTGAGAAAAGAGAGATTCAAGGGAATGTTGAATCCACGACCTCTTCGGTTGGTGACCAACATGATTCCCCGTCTAAGGAACAAAATACCGACCATTCTTGCACGGAAGCGACACTGGATGGTCAATTGATTCACAATACTATTGGGAGCAAAGACAAAAAATACTGCCATGTAAGTTTTGTTTTTAATGATCTTTTCCCTTTTTAGCTCGACTTTTCTATGAAAAGGGGAGCTATCCTACTCGCCCCGGCGTCGGCGTCGGCGTCGGCGTTGGTGTCACACCTTGATTAAGTTTTTCGTACCACCCCACTTTATTTCAAAAGTATAACAGGTATGGCTTTGAAACTTACCATACTTGTTTGCCATCATAACCTCCATCTACAGACAAGAGTACATAACTCTGTCAAGGTTTTTGACAGAATTATGGTCCTTTTTTGACTTAGAAAGTGTATAGAGCTTGGTTAAGTTTTTCGTACCACCTCACTTTATTTCAAAACCATTGGAGGTATTGCTTTGAAACTAACCATACTTGTTTACCATCATGACCTACATCAACAGACAAGAGTACATAACTCTGTCAAGGTTTTGAACAGAATTATGCCCCTTTTTTACTTAGAAAATACATTGAATATGGGTAAAATCCACTTATTGCCTTAACCCTTTCAGATATTGCTTTGAAACTTTGAATGCTTGTTTACATCATTACCCCCATCTGTATGCAAGAGAAGGTAACTCTGTCAGGGATCTGTTTTAAAAATTAAGGCCCTTTATCGACTTAGAATCTTGGTTAAGTTTTTCGTACCAGTCCACTTTTTGACTAAACTGTTCGAGATATTACTTTGAAAGTTGGAATACTTGTTTACCATCATGATCCCAAAACATGGGCAGGAGAAGGTAATTCTGTCAAGGATTTTATATGAATTATGGCCCTTTTTGACTTATAAACTCAGTTAAAATTTTCATTCTTGTCCACTTGTTGACTTAACCATTTGAGATATTACTTTGAAAGTTGGAGTACTTGTGTACCATCATGAGACCTATCTGTAAGCAAGAGAAGATAACTCTGTGAAAATGTTTCTTGATTTGTACTTAGAAATTCCTAGTTAAAGTCTTGTGTGCCCTTAACTGTCAAAGTTTTGTTTTATTGGCAAGCACTAAAAAAGTCGAGCGCGCTGTCCTACTGACAGCTCTTGTTGACATACTTTTGAGTGACGATTCAGAAAAATAGCGGTTTGGCGGCGATTTGGTCCTGTAGAAGGATGGAGACAGTAATAACAATAGTGAAACCGTTATGTTTTCTTTTTACAAATCAGTATCAACAAAGACTTAATCAATTCCAAAAAATTTCATTCGTTTTCTTACATTTCTTTTGAGAAAAAGAAACCGCCATTTCTGATTTTTGAGTGACGACCCCTACGTCGTTAATAGCCTTAAAACAACCTGTTATTCAGTCGAAAATCCAACAAAAGTGATCAGGAGGCAGGTTCAGCATTATTCTTTCATTTGATACATAAATATATAAATTACATTCAGCCGTTCTAGAGATATTCCAAATTATACGCCTTGTCGCAAGACTTTTTTTTACCGAGTATATATTCTTGTAGCAACTTTAAAAATCTTGTTCTCTGAAACTACCGGTCAGAATTTGATTTTATTTGACAAAATGTATCATCTCCTGATCCTCTACAACAATTGCACAGAGTTTTTATACCACCGTTAAAACTTTATACCCTACGCATGTCAGGTTGCATGTCAGGTTGCAGATGTTCTCTGTTGACTTAGATGAGCGATGGCCCTCTTGTTGATATGATAGTACTAAGAGTAATGTCTTACAAGGAAAACAGTCCAAACTTTTACATACTCTAGGATGAGCAGTCATAAATGACAAAATATAAGCAGAAAGTAGTAGGGCGTGCTCGATCAAAATTAACGTGACGCCAGGTTACGATACCAATCAAAATTGGACTTTACATACGACAAATAAATGCACGTTGAAAAGGTTTCAATGGATTCTTTTGTTATAAATATTCCAACATCAACAAAGGGGTGAGGTTATCGCATCCTTGGCATCATGTATATGAGGTTTGAATGATTATTCAAATTTAAAATTCGCATAATTAGTCTATTGTTTATTGTTTTAACAACTGAAAAAAAAACCGAAAGATTGATTGATTTTATTTTTCCACCATAAAGATGAGTAGGTTTTTTAACAAGTAAAGAGAATACAAAATACAACACAGATATAGAAACTACAGAACAAAGCACATTTTTTAAAAACAAGAAAAAAAACTAAACAAATAAAGCATACATTATACAAATAAGGAACGGACGGAATACAATACATCAGATACAAAGCAAACGGCACAAAAAAAATCTGCACATATGCTACAAGGCAAAAGACAATATACAATACAAATTATATAAAGAAAATACAAAAAGAATTATGCAATGCAGGATACAAGATGCATTGTGGAAAAACATTTACTCCTACTAGTAATACCTTGGGCAAGCCAATATAAAACGTTTGGAGTAAATGAACATGTTTATACAGATACAAAGCCCTTACTACGAAAGCGGAAAAAATAAGGAACTCTATATTTGCATGACAGTAAACAGGAGAGTGTGCCAACGACTACATGATACTGTTTTGTTACCAGCATTATTTACTTTTAACACGATTAATCAGAAGAGGAATAATATGTAGTCAGCAACAAAAATGGTGTGATAAAACGAGTGGTAGCAATGAAATCAACTAATTCCCAGCTTAAGGTGGTATGCTTGGAAAAAAACTACTCGATAGATTTTCTTTAAACTCGCTATATTTCAACTCTTATTCAATTCCAATAAAAAAACTGCAAAGAAAAAGATAGGTCACCGTCCTTGATTTCGCGCAACAGGCATTTATAAATGTAGTCTGTTTTCTTAGTTTTTAAGGTTTCAAAAAAATCGAAAAATCGACAGTCATGTCAGTTTCTTTTTTTTTTCTCTCCTCGAAACAATAAATTTTATAATGCTTATCAGATGTATAACTGGTTGAAATGTATCTTTGAGGTAAAGGCATTACCGACAGATTCATCATTGCCATAAAGAAAAATAAAGCATATAAAATTACCCCATCCACTTCAAAATCAACACGAATTGTAGACAATTCTAGTGTTTGCCATACAAAAATTAACCGATAAATTTTTTAATTCTTTTTTTACTTAACCTTTAGACCTAGAGGGACATAAAAAATTTAAAAAATGACATGTCCCCGTGCTTTTTTTCGGCACGGGCGTTCGAAAATGCAGTGATTTTATGCTTAAAGTAAGGAAATACTATAAAATCGGCATATATAATAACTTGGGGATTTCTTTATATTGCATCGAGTAAATTTAAGATTTCTTAACAT
Source organism: Saxidomus purpurata (assembly GCA_022818135.1). Classification (NCBI taxonomy): domain Eukaryota; kingdom Metazoa; phylum Mollusca; class Bivalvia; order Venerida; family Veneridae; genus Saxidomus; species Saxidomus purpurata. Next base: position 119,501 of record JAFMSR010000045.1, read on the forward strand.
CTACAACTTTGGGAAGGATCATGAATTTCGGGAGAGTAAGTCTATACCAAAATATGTCTACATTTTGTAATCGATAAAAATAGAACAGATATTTTTACCCCACCCACTTCGATTTATTTTTTTTTTGAAATCTGATTATATCCCGTACCAAATGCATTCTTAGGGTTAGATTTGGTGCTATATGAATTTGATGAATGATTTAATAACGTTCACGAACGCACAGAAGCACCCATGAACCACGTAACTAGGGAATGTCGGTGCATTTGCCTTATAAAAGCCAAGATTCCTTGAAATGATGTAGGAATACAGTTCTGTAAGAGGTTTATTGGTCCACATGAAATGAATATTATTGTGTCCAGCCATATTACTCGTTAGGACTTTTGGAATAGTGGACCAATTTCAAGTAATGAGAAAACAAGTCACAATGATCTCTAATATTTATTCAATGTTATTTTAATATGCTGCACTAATATGTAAGAAATAATTAAATCGATAATTAGACTTACACTTCGCACTTAGCACTTCTGGGTGCTGTGGGGCTCGTTTTGGGGAGGCTGCGTTTTTGGTACGTGGCATTCCCTGTTTGATATTATTTTTGTTTTTACATGTGTTTTAGATTTTTAAAAAATATACGAATGTACCAGTTATAATTTTTCAACATGAGAAACAATTATTAGCAAATTGTTTAATAACTGATTATGAATGCTACCATTGAACAGCTTGTATTAAAGTCTCAGGATCTTTTTGAAACTACCGATATTATAAAATAAATATATACTGATAGAATAATGATAGAACCATGTTCTATTCACTCTAAAACATTGTTGACACATTCAATTCTTTTATATTCAAGTCTTTTTTATAATTTGCAATATCACTGAAAAAAATACTGTTCTATATTTCTTACATGTACATTGATTTAAAAAGTAAAGTTATGAATGTTTTTGTACAAATAAGTCATTTCCACCAGTAAGACAACGTTCTTGGTAAAATGAGAACTACTTGTCAATATGGTCCTGGGACTTTAAGCTACACTAATGATACAGTTTGCTCTGAAAAAAAAACGATCAGGTGTAAAGTTTTGTAAATCTTTGAGCAAAACATCTAACATGAATATTCTCTAAAATATGACTGCCATGGTTACCAAATATCAAATTCACAAATCTTACGGTTATGACGGCCCTACATCGCTCACGGAGAAGCATTGCCCTTTACGACAAGGTCACAAAATCCAACACACCACACAAATATCTGGATATTAACTCTCACAGTCCTACGTCCACCAAGACAAATCCAAGGAATGGGCACTATATGTTCAGGTTAGCCAGAAAGTGTATAAATGCGAATTCTATTTCTTTTGAAAAACAACACTTTTAGACAAGAATAAAATATGTGTACTGATAAATTAGTTAAAAGTAAAATATAGTGTCACTATACAGTGTTAAATAGTTGTAGTCAACTTTGAATGTGAAAGGAATCAGTCTCAAATCATACAAAAGTAGTGTTTACTGGAAATTTCTATTCTTCAAAACAAAACTGATAATTACACCAAGTATACGTATTATCTCATTCACATACATATTACCACATAAGTACACTGTAACAATAAAAGTTGTACACAGTATAGGTCTATATGCATGTCCATTTATATAGAAATTAAAAGTTACAAATGTACACAAATTATCTCATGGTTATATATTAATTTAAATTGATTAAATACATGTATCATTATACTGTTCTATGTCATTTAATCAAGAGGTCTTTCTTTGTGTGTAAACTGGAATTACCAAACACATGTTTTTCACAATAAAAAGCAATCAGGTGACACTAGTCTAGTCTGACAGAAAACAACACCAAGCTTTGTAGAACTTGTACTGCAATGAATAAAGAACATATACATTAAGCTGACATGATAAACATGTAAGATTTTTTAAGGTTTTAGAATGCAAGCTGGCAATGTTGTTGTAACTGAATCTTAATTCACATTCATAAGTAAACACACATGCTGATCTGTTGCCACTGCATCATAGAATATCAAAATATCAATGAAATGTGTCAAATAGTCAATACCAGTTATGTCAATATTAAATTGCTAGGTTGCTTATAAATACATTTGTCATGAACATATAAACTTTCCACTCAAAAAACAGATATTTTTTATACATATAGTAGAAAATAATAACTTTAAATGAACTAATGACATGCATAACCAAAGTTTACCTCCATTTTGATTTCAACCATCCAAAATGCTAATCAGGTGAAAACTTGGTAAGTCCAGCCATCAAGTTGTTCACAACATAATGCATTCTTATAAATATTATCTTACTTTTTGCTCTTCAAAATATAAGAATGTATGTTCATCTTGATAAGTGTGCCTGAATACAATTTTGCAAGCATAAAATAAAATAAATATATAGATCTTAATTAATTTCACCATCTCAGGACTTTGAAACAAATGATAACATGGTTCATACAGAAGTTCCGAGACAAAATTCAAGTACTTTTCAAGCACTTTTTTCCAACTTTCAAGGACTAAAATGATGCGCAAAAACTGACTTTATGTCGGGATACATAGCCAAATGTCGCCTTAAATCATATTTGGAACACAATGTTGATATGTATCTTGGTTATTCAACTTAATATCAATCATAATTCATGTTGACAATTTCAATATTTACATGCTAGATCTCTATTAAAAATCTAGATTTTTTTGTCATGAAGAACAACTGTATTGACTCATCGGAACGTTCATTTGTCAGATTTTGTTTATGAATGCTTTTCTTCTCGTTGATGACTCTTCAATGCACTTTCGCCCATATTGCGCAATGTCTATAAGTTTATCCATCACAACGCAAGTACACTTGTGTTTGTTCCCCTTAAAATCCTTTATCCATGCTTTATAACAGTTATTAACTATCATTCGTGAGCAATGTCGATGATAAAATGCTCTTATTTCGGCTTACTTTCACAAATTTTCCGCGTCCATGACTTTTGGTAAGGGGAAATCACTCCAGTAGCAAGCGTGTCTAAATTCCCGAGTCCGGTACGTAGTTGATACATCACACGTGAGCAGGTTCGATGGACTGATACAGATACAGACTGTTTTCTCGTCATTTTAAGTTGTGATACAACTATTTTGGACGTTTTTTACGCGGAAAATACCATTTCAATGACTTTTTTAGAAATTCACTAGTTTTATTTTCAAATTCAAGTACTTTTCAAGGACTTTTTCCCAACACAGAATTCAAGTACTTTTCAAGCACTTGGCATCAAATTCAAATACTTTTCGAGGCCTGTGCGAACCATGGATAAGGTACATATGGTATGTTACTATGAAAATTGATAAACAAATCAACATAAGTAGATAATTAACAGCTATGAATGTTTTTTTACATACTTGATGCTACTTAGTTGTCATGTACATACCTTAAATAATCCAACAGATTGCATTCCAGAGGACTGGGTTGCTTTTGTTCTATACCACTCAGCAGTCATAACTTGAAGTAACAGACTTCTCCCAAAGATCATACTTTATCATGTAATAATGGATGTAACCAATAACTCCATAGTTCACCAGGGCTATTGTCCCAATATCTCAGGTAAAATATCTGTTTTCCTGAAAAATATAAATATAGATTAATACATTTAATAAAGACAGTTGAATTAATGGAAAAAATATGTTTCTTTTAAAAACTGTGTCATTTTTGTATAGATTCATGTAATATAATAACAATAATACATATGAATAAGATACAATACTTATCTTATTGAATCAAACTGGATCTTACATGATACATGTATCATACATTATATAATAAATCTTGTTGAACTTCTTATTAAGTGTTAGCAAGGATAATAAAGAGAAGGTTATAAAAAATGTTTGCCTAAACATGCTATTCAAGAAACACAATCTTTTTTTAAAATGTGTAAAGGTATTGGAAAGAACTGCTGTATATATAGGGTCTAAATTTGTATTTTGGAGTAGATTTTAGTGACCACATGGTCCAGAATACATGTGCCAGGTTGATTATATTATAACTGTTGCACTTTTGACATGTATACAGAGTTCAGTTGGCTTTTAACTGTTAAAGGCAAATAGCTGCCGAGACGGAGTCCGAGTGCAAGTGAATTAATATTAATATGCCCTTTGTTAGTCGTGAAGTGATGAAGTGTCCATTTCGCAAACTAATGGTTCATTGTTTGAATCCTGCATAGCACAAATATTTTTTCTATCTCACAAATAGCACCAAAAACATGTAAGTAAATAACCAATTTAAATTATGTATGTTGTACGAGTCAGGTATCATCCTACGGTTCTTGAAAAGTTATATGAAAGAGGCATACAGTATGTTGTTATTTGGTACTGCAACACTGTGCAATATTTATTCCATGCTTACCAGCTAGCTTTTGCGAGTAATTTGTGGCGAAACTAAGCAAAGTACTGATTCTGAGTGACAAAGGACTTTTCATGTTTAAAAATACAGGGCAATAAATACTCAAGATCTGATTTAAATCTACACTTCATCAATTTGAATGTTCCACCATTATCTAGTAAACCACTAACAAAGTTAGCACTCTATCTGTATGCTACGACCGGATGTACACACAGAGCATGCGCGGGCGTTTAACCCAACCCATATATTCAAATATATTCGTTTTTGAATCAGTCGTACGTTTTAAAACCCGTTCTCAAAGTGTATAAAGATACAAATTAATTTGTTCCCAATATATGAATAAATTTTTCCACTCCGGCGGGGATTCGATCTCTGATCTCCCGCGTGCCAAGCGGAGATGTATAGCACTGCGCTATCGAGGCTTTGACTTTCAGAGCGTATAACTTCGATGTTCAGCAATGTACAGACATTTTTTTCGGAATGGCGATACAAATTTATGTAAACAAACGAATTTAACTTCCTAGACACTTTAAATAAGAAGTGGACACATCATAAACTTGGTAGTTTCGCAAAGTATATTCAAATATCTGTTAGAAAAAAATTGTCTGCATGTTCAAAAAAAATTCAAAGTTAGTTTAAACGGCTATCTTCAGCCGCTACCCGGCGACAAAATCTCAGTCGATCCGATGAATTTCTGAACTTTATAACGCTCGTAAACTATCAATAATCGGTCAATTTTTATCATATTTCTTTTATTTTATTTATCATTCAATATTCAATCAATATTTTCATACATGAAAGAAAACTGTTAACCGTGGTGAGCTTTGCAAACGGACATGTGTCGATTTCCAACGCGCAATAGCGCGCTTACCGCAATTCTAATATGGCGGTTCATTTGCATAATTTATTCATAAACGCAGGAGCATATAACTTTGATAGTGTAAACAAGCGATTGATTACTTCCGGGTTAACACCACAATTCAATATCTCGAAAGAAAGGCCAGCTCACTGTTAAAACTATAGATTAACAACTTACCCTGAACTTTTATATCCAGAAGTTGTTAACTAAGAACATCTCGACGTTACAGCTTCAAATCAGATACAAATTTACGCTAAACTTTTTATCCGGAAACGATGGTTTACAAAGGGGAATAATTCCAATTTATTTTTTTCTAAGGGAATTGTCTAAATTCCGTACTTACCCTGTTATCATTCAACGACTGAATGGGATCAGATACACTTGTCTTGACATCATAGAAATAATTTTCATGAAATCAGATAATATGGGTAACGTGTAAACTGGACGTCATTAAAGCGCATATTTTCCGCGCACTTTATAGCGTGATTGTGACGTTATTATGGAAGGGAATCACCGCCATAAGTCTATGGGTCTAGATGACATTCTTATTTATGAACACTACATGCTCATTTGTCTTCTTTCTTACATCTTACATGCATGTGACATCTCATGTGTCATTCTTACGAGTGTATGTTGTATGATGCTAATTTCCTGTTTCTTTCTTCCACATGCATGTTATATACTTGTTATTTAGTAGTGTATGTTTGTGTTGATTACTTCTATGTTGACATTATGATTTCATTCATCTTACTTCTTTACCCGCAATATTATATTCATGAATGTTGCATTCTCATTTGTCTTATTTACCGATACCTTGCATGTAATTATCTTCCCATGTGTCTTTTTGGTTTTTTATTAAATGCTACATTCTTCTTGTTTATGCATATTCATGGTCAAGAATTAAAACGAACGAAGTATGCACTAACAAGAATGGCATTAACACGAATACGGTAGGTCATATTATGATACCAGATAGCGCTTTAATAGAGCTTGGTCTAAAATCCGAAAAGAGCTCTTTTCGCAGAAAGAGAATTTCACATACGAAAAGAGATTATTATTCTGTTACTGGTGAATAAAATGGATAAATAAACACATATTAACGTGTGTGTCACAATTTTCGAATTGTAACAGATGTTTTGACCCATTTGAAATAGAATTATGTTGTACAAGGAAAAATGACGAAAGTCAGTCAGTCAGTCACCGTCCGTCCGTCTGTCAGCCAGTCAGCCAATTTCAAACACTTTATTGCTAAAGATATAAATATTTTCAATACTGGTATAGTACTATCCATCTGCATCTAGGCCACAACACTGGGAGGCGCTCTGATCATGGCCCGCTCTAGTCCCCTAACTAAAAGAAAATTTGATCAGTTAAATACATAGATTTATTGAGTCGGTGTGCTGAACACCCGGCGAAGTCCAAAATCCTCCCTTTCCGACCGAAATTTAAAATGATATGCGAGGAAATATAAAGTTACTATAATCACAGATGGCATAAATTGAATAAAAAATCTTGTATTTTTGTGTCTTTTTTAAGAACAGAAGAAAAGCCGTTACTTCACCAAATGTAAACATTATAGAAATAATTGTATGTAACTAATACTAGCAAATAAAACAGATGTGTGATTCAGGAAACCTGTTCGATCATTGTTTTTTCCATACTTAGCAACAGAGACTGATGAAAATATTTTATAAACCAACTATTTTGAAATATTACCTGAATCATGCCTGCTTTAGCAAAATAGTTTTTTAATCTATGTAAAAAGGTCACATTGGGTGGCTGACGTAATTGTTTGACTGGCGTTGAATTTTCCCCTTTGTCAGCGACACAAGTAGACACGGCATTGAATAAACAATTCCCATCACCCGTACTATACAGTGCGACTTTCTTGGTGCTGAAGTACTCTCTTAGTATTGCATTTGACACTGGACACTGCTCAAAAGCATCCACGCGAATGTTCGTCACAAACAGCAACTCTCGGCGCACAACTTTTTTTGTAATGCTAGTAACAAAGGGCATTGTCGCGAAATGGCAAACAGATCATGATCTGCACTAGTCACAAAGGCAGAATATTGAAGTCCACATTGTCATTTTTTCCTATAAAAACACAGATATATATCAAGTTGTTTAATTTGTTCATTGCGCCTGACCACAGCTGAAATTTCATTCTACAAAATCACCCTTCTCATTTTATACAGTTTAAAATTATATAATTTTTAAATTACCACCTAATACTTAGCGACGACATACAATCAATGTTTGTATTTTCTGTTTGTTGCAGGAACTGAATAATACGGACGGACAGACAAAATATTTCGCGTAACAGTCACTCAAATACCGCGTTATCATGCAGGACAGTGAAGTAAGCTAGAAGTTGGGATTGGTTATTGGGTATTCAATACAAGTTAGCTAGCCATTAGTTGCGTTTTTGCGTAAGTTAAGGGCATCACTGTAAGCTTCGAATAACCAGCTAACTGGGAGTTGGGTATTCGCAAAGAGTAAAGCCAATATCCAGCTGGATTCGAATACCCAGCCAGCTGGTAGTTGGGTATTCGCAAAAAGTAAACCACCCAGTTGGGAGTTGGGTTTTCGAAAATCGAAAAACGAATACCCAGATAGCTTCGAATAACCAGCCAGCTGGGAGTTGGGTATTCCTGTGAAGATCTTCTTTTGGTACCAGCTAAAGGTCATGCGTTTAAAGATTGTCGTCATCTTAGGTTAGACAGATAGATAGATTTAGATAGATTTATTTCGGTATGGAATACATATACATGGATATTTAAAACAACATGTACGGTACAAATATATAACATACATGAGAATAAATAAGCCATGACATGCACACCAACACCAAGGATAACACAAAAAAGAGAGACTCTTATTTCCATTGTGGTCCCCTGTGTTGGTGGCATGACATAGAGAGCCTTTAACCAATGCAAATAAAATACTATCAATTAAATATTATCGCAGTTAGATTTCACTTATTTTAACACAGTTTGACTAGAAGTTACAGCATTGTAACACATTATTCAAGTTAAAACAGAATAAATATACTAGGAATCAAATGATAAAATTAATAAGCATTAGATATTTTAACTTAAGACAAACTACAATAAAAACAAATTATCATTATATCACAGTCACAAAATTAAACCTATTACTAAAACATTTGACAAGATACTAAGACGCAACTATAAAAAAGTAGGAATGAGAATAAGAATGAGTATCACTTAGACTAAAATAAAAATGCACCATTTCATATTGAGTGTGTTAAATGATAGACGAAATGAGTTGAAACCATTCCTATACCGAAACAACCTGATGTAAATTTAAAAACTCATATAAAAAGTCTTGAAATATTACAAACTGTCCATCACGTACTTCTTAACAGATATTTTGAAAGAAGGTAACCTGCCAATGCTAGATAATTCAGCTGGCAAACTATTCCACAACGAACAACTCACAAAGCAGAAGGACTTGGAACCAAAACCTTTGACCTTTGGGATTGCAAATGCACCCTTGTTACTTAACCTGGTCTTATAAGAATGAACAGTGACCTGTGGGATGAAATATTCTTCCATGTAATCAGGAGCCAGACCATTTTTTACTTTAAAAACATGACAAAGGATGATCTGATCTACACGTTTATTGACTGGTAACCAGTTGAGTGAGAGAAAGTGATTTGGACCAATATGTGACCTGGCATCAAGATCAAGGACAAACCTAATCATCTTATTCTGAGTTACTTGAAGTTTGTTTTTAAGGAACTGGGATAGACCGGGATACCATATTGAGCAACAGTAATCAAAATGACATTGGATTAAGGACATAACTAGAAGTTTCCTAGTATGTTGTGTAAGGTAATCCTTTTTACGATATAAATATTTCAAACGTGCATTAGCATTCTGCAACACCGACCTAGCCATTGCATCAAAAGATAATGATTGATCAATGGTTGCTCCGAGATATTTGACCGAAGAAGTTGGTTTAATAACTGTGCCATTACATTTAATATTAAGGGATGAATTTGACCTTAGTCTATGTTTAGACCCAAATAAGATTGACTCAGTCTTGCCTAAATGTAGTGATAACTTATTATCCACCAGCCACTGACTAACAAGATGCAAATCTTCTTCCAGGGCATGTTCAACATCAGCCATACATTTACCTGAAACCAGAATTCCTGAGTCATCTGCATATAATAACAACTTATTTTGACTACAGCTGACATGTCATTAACATATATTAAAAACAAAAGAGCACCAAGAATTGACCCTTGTGGAATACCACATGTAATCCGAGCGGCAGATGAATGTGTACCTGAAACATCAACAAGCTGCCTTCTATCAGAAAGATATGATCGAAACCATCTCAAAATATCATCACCAAGACCAGCCGCACTTAATTTCATAAGAAGAGTTGAGTGGTCTACAGTATCGAATGCCTTTTGGAGATCTATCAGAACCATTCCAATAAAATTACCTTTATCCATTTGCATTCTTATATAGTCTGTCAAATGAATAAGACACGTGTCTGTAGAAAACCCATGTCGGAAACCTGATTGAAATTTATAGAACAACTTATTTGATTTAAAATAGGACTCTACCTGGTCATATACAACCCTCTCAAGAATCTTGGTAACAATGCTCAAGATAGAAACCGTGCGATAATTGCCAACAGCGGTTTTATCATTTTTCTTAAAAATAGGAATAACTCTAGCAGACTTGAGCTCATCTGGAACCACACCCTGTATAAGAGACAAGTTAATAACATGTGTAAGAGGCTGAGCAATAATTGAAGCTCCATCTCTCACAAAACGAGCAGGGATACCATCTAATCCAGTAGCTTTGTTAGCACTGAGCTGTGCTAAGTACTTAAGTACCTGTTTTTCAGTAACTAGTGAAAATGAAAAACTGTTTGGAGATACACCTAGCCTTGCATAAAAATAGGTAACAAATGATTTACCATACTTATTTAACCTAGCCGGTAGTTTTTCAACAAGCATAGAGGCAACATTTGTATAAAAAGTGTTAAAAGATTCAGCAATAGACTCTTTATCAAAACATATATATCCATCAATATTAAGACATAAAATTGCATTAGAAGAAGACATAGCTTTCTTAGATGGTAAGCCAAGATTCTTAAGAATTCTCCATAGTGACTTACTAACTCCATAGTGTTATACTAACCTACAACTTGAATGGATTGACTGTTTTATCAATTATCACATAATTAAATCAAAAAGTCCTCTTTTCGTATGTGAAATTCTCTTTTTCCGAAAAGAGCTCTTTTCGGTTTTCAGCTATGGGATATTTTTCGTTCGTACGCGGTTATCTCCCTGGAATAAGAATTTAATTACTAAAATGACAAGTTTGTTATTTTATACCACGTATATCTGCTACTTTTTCATGTCGGAGACTTCCAAGAATAGAATAGTCAGTAGTACAAATGAAACATGTATTTGGAAGAAAGTAATATGCTTTTAGCAGCATACAGCAAGCACTTGGAAGAACGACACATGCGATGACGCATAATGGAGTAATCAGAAGTACAAATGCATCATTACTAAGTAATCAGCACAATCACAATAGAAAATAGCAAATATATAACAGGCATGTGCAATAAAGATGCATGCAAGTGGAAGAAGAAACATGCATGTGGAAGAAAGAAACATGAAATTAGCATCATACAACATACACTCGTAAGAATGACACATGAGATGTCACATGCATGTAAGATGTAAGAAAGAAGACAAATGAGCATGTAGTGTTCATAAATAAGAATGTCATCTAGACCCATAGACTTATGGCGGTGATTCCCTTCCATACGTTACGTCATTACCTCAATACACAGGATTTTTGCATGCCACGACACATTTATTTTATGAATATTGTCAAAATTAGTTTAAATATCTTTATTCATACGATGTAAATGAAGGGAACAGCTTTTGTTTTTATGTTTTTAAACTGATTTCATGTTTACGACTTTAAACGCGTTCAGGCATTTGGCGCATGCGCACAGAAGCCAACATACCACCTTTATTTATTTGTAAAGTGAATTCAAGTCAAGAATGAAATTCTATTTCTTATTATTTAGTGCTTGACCACTCTTCTGGAATATTGCGCAAAAAAGATAGTATTTAACACGACTTTCTGATGATTTCAAGACTCGCGCCCTTTGACATTTCTTCTTTATATTTCATTGCGAAGTTTGTTTCCAAGTAGACAATGTAAAACATGAGTGATTGGTGTACGTCCATTCCGGTTTCCCGCGTTGCCGACTCAAGGTGTGAAATGTTGGTTTTGAATTATTCGATAATATTATGTTTTTGGAATTAACATTTGGCACAATGCCGACATTGAATCCATAGATGTTGAAATTTTGTTTAATATACCGTAAGATTTTAAGATTGATTTAACTCCTGTCACAACACATTTAAGCACCATTGCCTTAAATGACAAGGTCCAGTTTCATGATAATCAAATAAGCAATGAGTTCTGTAGACACAGAATTGCTATTCCTAGGTTTTCACCAAAATGACCCGAATTCTTTTTTTTTATGCCCCCGAAAACATTTCGGGTTGCATATAGTAATCGACTCGTCCGTCCGTCCGTCCGTTCCGTACTGAAGGGAATTACTTGAAACTTCAAACAGTGATAGAGCACGATGAGTAGAGGTGCATTGCCTAAGAACCATAACTCAATTTGCCTAATTTTTTAAAATTATTATCCCCCTTTGTTACATTTTCTTGACTTTTCTTGTCCGGAGCATAACTCCAAAAGTACTGAAGGGAATTACTCGAAACTTAATACAGTGAAAGAGCACAATGTGGGAAAGTGAAGTGCCCAAGAACCTTAACTCTATTTTGCCTATTTTTTAAATTTTCCCCCTTTGTTACATTTCTTGACTTTTCTTGTCCGGAGCATAACTCCAAAAGTACTGAAGGCAATTACTTGGAACTTAATGCAGTGTTAGAGCACAATAAGTGGAAGTGCAGTGCCCAAGAACCATTACTCTATTTTGCCTAATTTTTTAATTACCTTCTTCGTTACATTTTCTTGATTTTTCTTGTCCAGAGCATAACTCCAAAAGTACTGAAGGGAACAACTTGAGACTTTATACTTGAAATGTAATGAAGGAAATTCCTTTAAATTGCAGTTAATGTGAGAGGACACTCAGGGGAAGTGCAGTGCTTAAGAACAATAACTCTGTGTCGTTGTTTTAAATTGTCTCCCTTTATTGATTTATCTTGTACAGATATAATCTTGTACAAAGCACAACTACAAAAGTGCTGAAGAGAATTACTTGAAACGTCATACAGTAATAGAGCACAATGATAGAAAGTGTATTGCCAAAGAACCATAACTCTACCTTGCCTTATTTTTAAATTATCTCCCTTAGTTACATTTTCTTGTCCGGAGCATTACCCTAAAAGTACTGAAGGAAATTCTTTTAAATTGCAATCAATGAAAGAGGACATTAAGGGGGAAGTGCAGTGATTCTTTGGTATTTTAGGCTGTTTTCGAATGCAGAAAAAGATTGAATGAGGATTTCAGATCTACATTTTTAGGATGATAATTAGTACAGACTCTATTGTTGCAGTGTCTTGGGAAACACAAATGAAACTTTTCAGTAATTATAAAAACATGAAAGTTATTTCTGTCTGCTGGCAAATTACATATTTTTGCTGGGAATGTTAAGTAAAATGTATTCATGTCGTATATTAGGGTTTTATCGTTGGTACCGGTTTCCCACACACCCCCAGAAAAGGTTAGTTATTTTAGGTTTCGGCGGATAGTGCAAGATACAGAAAGCGTCCCAATTCCATAGACACCGCTGGTTTTTTAACATGCCAGGTGTATAGCACCCATACATGGGACCTCGGTTTTCATCCGAAAGACTGTAAGTAATTTTAGTTGGTCATCCCCGGGAATCGAACCCGCTACCTCGATATTACAAGTCTCTTGCTCTACCGATTGAGCTAACCGGGCTGACTAGAAATGTATTGAAAGAATAAATACATATTTAAGATATAAACAAAATGATACTAACCAGTACAACTCGGAGATTATCAACTTCTATTGTTGGCTAATTATTACTTTCAATGGAAAATGTGCAAACAACAGAATGATGGTCTGTTTAACAGAAACAAACAATCACATTATATAACAATTGAGAAGCTAAATAGATTTTAGATCATTTGTCTGCAGTCAGTTGACATGAATTACTCAATTATGATAGATGCCACTACAGTGTTGTTTTTGTCTTGATTATGAAAACACCCTTAGCTCAACCTTCTCAATTTTTGAAAGGGTAAATGACAAGATAATACTAGTCATGATGTGGAAAGTAATGCCCAAATCCTGCAATGACCAATTACGTGTGATAAACAGTTTTGATTGATTGTGGTTTGATTATACTATGAACATTGAAGGATTTTAAAATAAATTGGCACAAATGTTCAGCACATGGAGATAAAGGGCAAGGTCACAGAGTGTGAGACACCCCTTCGTGGGGCATTTCTCTTACAAGTGACATCTCTTGTACTATTGTTAGCTATAGCGACCATGTTGCTCAGTCAACAGGAACCATTTGAACATATTGAAGAGAGCTAAAAGCCAAGATGATTCTGACCAAGTTTGATGATATTTTTTTGTAGTAATTTATGAGTAGAAGTTAATTGAATCAATTGTGGATGACGGACGGACGGACGGACGGTTGACGGACATTCATCGATCCTAAACGCTCATCCTTAGCCAGTGATTACGGTTAGTTTATAAAATGTTTTTTATGGCATATCTGTTATTATATTTCTATGAAACTGATATAAGAAGGTAGGTTTTAACGTGTACATCTGGTATACATGAGGTGTGAGAAATAGCGAATAAAGGTTATGTCCAGAAATGGGTCTTCTTTGGGAACAGAACAGTTTCAACTTACTTTGCGTAAATTTCACCATGAACCTAAATGATTTTATGAAAGCAAATTATAATTAAAAAATAGAAGAAATAAAAAGTTTATTCACACAGTGGTCAAGAAGAATTATTACCCCCATTGGTAAGAATGTTGTAATTAAAACACTGGCATAACCAAAAACAAATTAACTTATTATGAGTTTGCCAGATCCCAGTTTGGACATTATCAAAAATATACAAAACCTTTTCTTTAAATTTCTGTGGAATTCTGGTCCAGACAAAGTTAAAAGAACAGTCATTACGGAGCCTTATGAATATGGAGGCATCAGAGTGGATAACCTGGAAACATTCATGTCAGCACTTAAAGTCACTTGGTTAATAAGATATCTAAGTTATAATGTAAAATATTTCAAATTCATTAAGTCGACATACCCATTTCTTGAGGATTTTACTAAATTTGGATGTGATTTTATAAAAAAAAAATTGTACGCTGTAAAAAACATGTTTTGGAATAATGGTTTCCAAGGATATATAAAGCTGAGCACACAACATCCAAAATCCTGGTGTGAATTATGTTCCTTATCAGTTTGGCTTAATAATATGTTTACAATAGGGGGTATCGAGCTATAACTTCCCAAGGTTCTTGAGAAAAGGAGTGACACTAGTAAATGATTTTCTGGATAACAACGGTAACATTCTCTCCTGTAACAAATTTTCTAATTTGTATAATATTCAAACAAACTTCCTACAATATCAAAGTATCATTGAGTCAATAAGAGTCTTTCTAAATAAGTTAAGATTCCAGCATTATGCCATTAAGCAAAAAACACCCTCTTCGGCCACTGACAGTAAGAGTTATTAATAGCAAAAAAAAACGCTGTAGCGTAGGTGCAGTTATGATTATATGTTAAAACAAAATGTTTTCCCTGTTTCTAATAGGAAATGGAGGGTCATAATGAATCTAAATAATAATTTCAATTGGAACTACACATACAAATCCCCTTTTGTTGTAACAAAAGATCAAAAACTACAATGGTTTCAGTTTAAAATAAATCACAGAATAATTGGTACAAATAATCTGTTTAAAAAAATGGAGATAAAGAATGATTATAGATGTTAATTTTGCCACTCACACACAGAAACCATTATGCATTTGTTTTTGTTTTTTTTTTGATTGTCAAATATCATATTCCTTTTGGGAGGAGGTTAAAAGATGGATAAATACATAATGTACAAATGTTGACACAAGCTGGTCAATAATAGACATTATGTTAGGAAATGAAAATTTTAATATAGCAACCATAAATATAATCCTGATTGCTAAATACAGCATAAATCTGTGTAAAATGAGAACACCATTCCTAATGTGCAACTGTTTATTAACCTAACTATGTCTGAATTGTACGTAGCACAGAAGCTTAAGAATAGGAACAAGTTTGATAAAACGTGGAATGACTATATGTCATTGCTTGATAATGATGTTTGAGTGTGTCAGCGGGGTCTGGGGGTTTCAAGTAGCTGCACTGTCTCGTTTATTTCTTTTTATTTAGAGAAGATATACGTAAGGCTGAGGATATCTCCTACAGGACTTGTACCTTTTTATCATCTATTTTTATCTCTTTTTGTTAAAATAAGTTATATTCATGAGAAGGTCAAACAAAACTTAACTCATATATAATGTATGATCATGCTCAACAGAGTTGTCTCCCCTACACAATTTTGTTACAATTTACTTCCTGTGTTACGAAGTACTAAACCTTGCATTTCGTTCAATTTCTGCAAGGAAAATTCTTTAAGATTACTAAAAATGTAAAAGTAAAGATGAACAGTTTCTCAGAGAAAATATTCCCTACTTGCAAATGTAACCTTGCCTTTTTCTTTTTTTTTCGTCGGCAAGGATTTAGGATACGTCATTAATTTAGGTTTTAATAAGTTAGTAGGAAAAATAAATGTAACATATTTATGTTTTGTACATGACAGGAAATTTTGTTGATCTTTTTTCTTCCCTTACAGCGCTACAGTCGAATTTCAGTTGCTATAGTATTTACTTCAACTCTATACTTCGGTATAATTACCCATTGTAGAAAAGTGTTCAAGCGTATATATAAAATAAATGGGGTTACCCTGACTTAAGAGGCCTGAATATTGAAAAATCATGCCTTTTGAAATCTGAATTTTAGCCGGTGTCGTCTATGGTCATGTGTCTTTGTAATTATGATAATTTCACTTCCATGTTTATGTTAATTGCATACATTGTACACAGAGATTGTAAATAAGTCTTGTATCTTCGTAAAAAAACCAGAGCTGTCTTGTCATGTACCCTTTCAAAAGTTAAGAAGGTAGAGCTAAGGGTGTTTCATATAAACAAAAACAACACTGGCTCCGCCCGTAAGTCGGGGGTCTCCTGAATTAACATAGGCTTATATAGGAAACACTTGTCTAAAACCAAAAGGCCTAGAGCTTAGATATTTGGAATGTAGCATTGTGTAGTGGATCTCTATGAATAGTGTTCAAATCATTACCCCCAAATCAAAACTGACCCGTCCTCTGATGCGATTGTTGACCCTGTATTATAGCCAATGGTAGCCAGTTGAATAATATACGGCCATCTTGGCACTCTTGTTAAACATAGAGTAATATAAGGAAATCTTCAAAAATACTCCTGTCAAAAACAGCAAATCTCAGAGCGTAGCTATTTGGTGTCTACATTTTCTAGTGGATCGCTACTAAGTTTGTTTAAATTATGCCTCTATGGTCTAAATTGACTCGCACTTTGGGTTCAATATTTGTAAATATTTTTAACTTCAAAATTCGTCTTGTCTAAAACAGCAAGGTCCAGAGCTTAGATATTAATGTCTGGAATCTAAAACAGAATATTTTAAGAAACAGTGATATGCAATCTCAAGCTTCCCCTCCTCTCTGGAGGCCTTGATAGCTCAAAGGTTAGGGCGTTTACCTCCGGAACGGGAGGTCCCGGGTTGGAATCCTAGCCGGAGCATGAGGTGTGTCTTTGGGCAAAGACACTGATATCACACGTGCTTCGGTCTACCCAGCTGTAAAAGGGTAGCAGCGATGAGAAAGTCGCTACCTCTCTCTCTCTCGCGTGATGACATCTGGAATGAGTGTTCGAGAGCGATTTAATAAGCTACGGAGCTTTCTTCGTTATCAAACTAAGCTTCCACTCCACGCAAGCTACATACACACCAAGTTTCATTGCAATTGGCCACTACTTACTCGAGTTATTGAACGGAAACCATTTTCCAATTTTAAGTTCCAGTGACCTTAACCTTAACCTATGCATAAAACTGCTTTGAAATGTTTGTAAATAACCTGGTTTACAGTGACATTTTCCATTTATTTTATCCCCCCCCCCCCAAAAAAAAAAAAAAAAAATCGCTATCGTAATGTACTGTATTACGAAGACTAACTGTTAAATGAATTTGAGATGCTCCCTTAAAAGTACTGCTAATCCGTTGTCCACGTTCACTTCGGTCATACGATAAAACATGTCTACTAGGCCTATCGCATTACTTGGCTGAGGTTTGTAGCCATACCCATTCTTTTAAGGTCTGATTATCATTGCTCGAAATGTATGGCTTCAGGCGTGCAGACAAGCACAAATGTAGCAGGTTTTCTCACGACGTGGCCCAAAATCTAATCTGATTTTGCCTCTGCCTAAATTGAAGGAGACAGTCCTGATATACACATTGTTTCAAGGTTTCGTGGTGTAAATAGAAATATGCAGACTTTAGAGTGTACATAATCTTAGATATAGCAGGTTTTCCAAAGACGATGCCGAATTTCTTATTTAGAGGGGCTGTTACCAGTCTAAATATTATGCCCATGTACATTCCTTTAATGTTTAAACATTATCACTTTCAGAGTGTATGTATAATTGACAGTTCTTGTTGTTTCACACCATGGCCAAACTTCTGGCTTGATTTGATCCATTGTAAAATTTAGCCGAGATCTGGCGGTTGTATGCATTCCGTAAGTTTTGATGAAGATTTTTTCCAAAGGAATGTTTTAATTAAAGTGTACGTAAGCTCTAATAAAGCAGTGTTTCCCATTTTAGGCACTGAGGTTGTGACACTTATTTTGTGCTTAACTGAATTCCATGCTCAGAATTTGAATCAATAGAATATTGTTACGTTTTATAAATTCTGCATTAGAGTGTCCGAAAATATTCAAAATGGCATTTAGTTTTTACGAATTTATTTTAGTTCGATTACATAGAAAGTTTCCGTAGCTTTTAAACTCGCTCTCCAACACTCATTCCAGATGTTTTCACGCACGCAAGATAGAAGTAGCGAGTTTTTTATCGCTGCTACCTATTTACAGCTGGGTAGACTGAGGCACTTGTGGCATCGGTGTCTTTGCCAACATACTAGCCTAAGAAGCTGGACTTCTAAAGGTGTTTTAATGGCTTTACTGATTCTTATAATGTACGGTACTAGAAGTTAAAATGGTTTGTGTTCAATCTCATCTAGGCATGAAAAAGCTTTACAAGAAAAGTATTGATGCGAAGCATCAAAGACGCGGCAAAATGACTTTCAATGAGCAAAATAATAATACCAGGAACTACATAAATGGTATGGCGTGAGACAGCTACTCTGAACTATTGCTTCATAAAAACACGTCCTTCCCCACTGTATTTCAAAATATCTGGAGGCCTACAATAGTTATTCAAAACAATAAAACTTTTATAGGAAACAATTCATTTACTGTGACCCCTTTACTATTTGTTCGGAAAAACAACTCTGACTTCATTAATGCGTTAAAATCTTCGGTATACACTGTAACAACACATGTCTTTAAATGCCACCAACTAAGCCTGCCAAAGGTATCGTGATGTATATGATTAAGGGGGGTCACTGGTGAGGTTTTGGATTTTTTGCACTTCCGGAAATTTACATTTGTTATATTTCAAAAAAGATGAATTAACTGGAAAAACAATTATGTATTAGTAAACTTAGGCACAATAGGAATATTTTAGTGTAAAAAAATTGAACATTTTTGAGAAAAATGTTTTGACCTCACATTTTGTGACTAAATTGACAAATTTTGTCATATGCCAAAATGGGGGTAGGGGTACAAAAATAGTCATTTCTCAAAAACCATTTCAGATAATATTAATTGAAACTGTATTACAAGAAGGATTGTTAGGATATAAAAACACATTAATAACTAATTTGTTTTACAGTTCTTTGTTGCAGACCTATGCCGTCATATCTCAAAGCTCGTCGAAATCTAAAAAACACATTTTTGTCAGTTTTTATTGAATTTCTTTCTTATATGCACATTGACCCCCCATTTGTTATTTTGGGATTCTAAAACAAAGGTTTTAATCAAACTGTAGGCAAAATATCTAAAAACTTTAGTATTCCTTTATCATGAAATTCTCATTTATAAAAAAAAAATTTTTTAGTAAAGTGGGTGGGGTAATAATAAGGAGCGTAATATTTATTCAGATGATGATAGAAAAACCACTATCTCTAATTTTTCATTCTAAAGTCTGAAATACTACATTAGAAGAGATTAAAATGTGATACCCATTCTGAAACATACACCACATACATAATCGTTTACAATACGGCAATTCTAGCTAATTCTGCATTAAGCACCTTATCTGATAGTGTATCACTTAAGACTAATATTGCGAAAAAGTAAAGTCATTGACCTATCATTATTTTCCCAGAAATTAACTAGCAATATGTTAGTCTTCATAAAAAACAGGGTCAATAAAATTTCTTGTTATTTTGAATTTCAGCAGTGCCCTCCCCCCCCCCACCCCTTAAAAATGTCAAAAACTTTTAACCAAAAAAACGTAAAGGGGATAAAAATCAAAATGCGAATTTTATGAACGGGGCACCAATTCCACTCTCTGATAAATTTCGACTTTATACTTTTCTTAAGAAAAACAGAAGAAGAAAAATTGTGATTTGAATGGGATTTGAACTTTACGTGTAAAATCAGAAGGCCATCGACTTTATCAGGCCTAGTGGAGCCCTTAATCGAAAGAACCGAGCTATTCTGTGCGTCCACATTTCATCAATGTTTGATTATGACTGCTCACGGCATGACCCAATATCTAATCTGATTTGACTTTTGAAGTCCCAATATTTCCCAAGCACGTAAATAATTTTAATGATAGAAGGGACACGCAAGTTTGGTAGATTTACAAGTCTTTGTAATGGTACAGAAAGGGCATATATATATAGTAAAAGATAAAAACAGTCTTTTACTATAATCAACTTTTTTCCGGCACATTTTTTGTATTTTTCACGTATATATATATGATGGCTTTGGACCTTTTCATCGTAGGGAAAAAGTTGCCGCTAAACGCCCTTTAGCATTTTGCTTAGATTGGGCTAATCTTTTATGCAAGATATTTTCGCATCTATGACTCTTTACTTGTATTGCGTTTTAATCAACAATCATGTATATCATTGGTCACAGTACATATCCTTAACATAGATTTCGCTTTTCTAAGGAACTTGACTAAAATATTTTAGGCCAGGCATTTCTCGACGCTTTATCACATTTACTTAAACAATGTGCAAAGATCGAAAACTGCAACTTTTATTCAGTCATGGGCATTAACTCCGGAAAGTTAAATAAAAGTGAAATTAAGCTTGAACTTATTGTTTGTTTTTTTTTTATCTTATTTACGATGCTTTTACGTATAATAGGAGATAAGTATGCTAGGACTAAGTATATAACTATAACACCGATAATTCTGGTACTTATAAAAACTCCCGTTCAATTTGTACATCACACGTTCTTCTTTGAGTCAGTGGTAAAAATATATTAAAGTGACATTATGCGCATCTTACTGCACAAAGTGTATTTTTGGTGACAGTTTTATAAAAGCAATTTTCGGTTGCTGTGCATTAAAATGTGATAAACTAATGATAATGCCGCATTAGTATTTGCAGTTGGTGCTTTAGAAATAAAAAATTGGACTAATAAAATAATAACATCTTTCTTGGCGGTGATCTCCCTTGTGTTATTAGTGTTGTTGCCGGTAGATATTTCGGCAGTGGAAGGGAAGCAACTCCTGCATGCAGTTGTTTATTTCTTAAATTGACTCTCATAGTCAAAATAAGAAAAGTAATATTTGGAAAGTTATTATTTCGTACTGGTAGCAGGAAGAGTTTGTTGTATTGGGTTAAAAGCTATTATTTCCTCTGCCCTTTGTACACACCTATTTCAGCTGGATTTTTACTTGAAAAAAATGAGCATAATGTTACTTTAAAGCAGTAACTAAGTTGTTAAAAGTCCAGCGTTGTAATCGCATCAACCTATATTTCGGACAATTCGAAACCTGCGATACCAGGTATTAGCTCACCTGGCACAAGGGTGACCTATCCGGACCACTCGCCGTCCGGCGTCCGTCCAGCTGTCGTACGTCGTCTGTCCACCATCTATTTTAAACGATATCTCCTCTGCAACCACTCGGCCAATGTTGATGAAACTTGACATGGGTTTCGCTGCATGAAGCTCTTCCACACCTGTTTAAAGAATTCCATTCCATGCAGACTCTTGTTGCGAAGGCAACAAATAGGAAAAACTTTAAAAATCTTCTTCAAAACCACAAAGCTTAGAGCTAATATTTTTTATGTATGGCAGTGTCTATTTATTTTACATAGATATATAATAAAACATATTGTCAGTAACTGTTAAGCATACAACTTAGATGTTGGGTGTGTAACATTGTGCAGTGGTCTTTTGTCAAGTTTGTTCAAAGCATGCCCCAGGAATCATAATTGGTCCTGCCCGTGTGGTCACTTGTTTTACATAGAGAAATATAGGGAAAATCTTCAAAAGTCTTCTTGCCTAAAACCACAAGTCTCAGAGCTTAGATATTTGGTGTGTACATTGTCTAGTGGATCTCTAATAACTGTGTTCAAAGTATGCGTCTATGGTATGAATTGGCCCCATCTTTCGGGTTCAGTATCTTTAAATACTGTAAACTTTAAAACACGTCTAGTCAAAAACCGAAGGCCAAGATCTTAGATATTTTGTATGTAACATTGTCCTAGTGGTCCAGTAGGACCAGAGCTTAGATATTTGCCTAGGAGCAATGCCTAGTGGTCTTGTACCAAGCTCGTTCGAATCAAACTCCTTTGGTCTAAGTTAGTCCTGCCCAGGGGCCTTTTGACCTACTAACTAACTGTGTTGTGTTTTAAACTACAACATTAAAATTTGAACTATTTGGACAGTTTGCATGCGGATTTCAGCTAAAACCTCTGATGACCTTGACCTACTGACCTACTTTCTCTTTCTGAAACTACATCAATGAAAGTCGGATAATGTATACAGCTTTGCATATAGATTTCAACTTAAACATTGTTTGATCTTGACCTTGACCTACTGTTCTACTTTCTAGTTTTTTTGAAGCTACAGCAGTGAAATTTGAACCATATGTACAGGTTTTAATGCAGATTTAAACTTTGACCTTGGCTGACCTTTACCTTTGACCAAGGTTTTATTTTCTAAGCTATTGTGAGGAAATTTGGACCATTTGTTTTACAAACTTGTTTCCAAAATTCCTATGACTGACTATATTAATGACATTTTGACTTACTTTCATATTTTTAAGTGCAACGATACTCAGGTTCACTTCTTTTATAAAGACTTATAAGGAAATGCTTTAAAAATCTTCTTGTCAAAAAGCATGAGATCCAGAGCGTAGCTAGATGTTCTTTTGCATTGCCTAGTGGTCCTCTTCCAAGTTTGCCACAATGGGTCAAAATCCGTCAAAGTTTCAGTTTTTTAAAATCGTCTTCACAAAACTTGCAAGGTTTAAGAGCTTAGATATTTTGTATGTAGCTTTGTCGAGTGGTTCTCTCCTACGACTCTTCTAATTATGACACTCGGGTGAAAATTCGCCCACCCTTTCGACTATAACGTTCTTGTTTTTGAAGCTACAGTAGTGAAAATTGGTCAATTGGACCATTTGTTAAGTCTTGCAAATATAATTATTTCAACGCTTACCTACGATAATCTTTTGACCCACTTTCCTGTTTAAAGCTACAGCAATGCAATAAGGACCATATACAGTTTTGCAAACCAAGTACAATATTTGACCAGGTTGACATTGCCTGATTGCATGATTTTTTCCATACTTTCTTCTTTGTGCAGCAACAGTTAAACTATTTGGACCATATGTGCAGTTTTGTGAACGAGTTTCAAAGTTTTGGTGTTATTTTGCCGCATCTTTTTCACATTCTCGTACATCCAGAGCATTCGTTACATAATTTCATGTTTGTCTGAAAGGTTGGCAAACCACTGATGCATGAGGATGCTTTTTCATTGATAACCTTGAATTTGATGTGATTTTAAAAATGAGGTATCGTTTAGATACATTTTGAAAACGTAACAATGGTGCTTTTACTTTGTTTTCTACGACATATTCATAAAAGTATATCCCAATACCGATTAATATTATATCCGAAATAATTAGGGATTTAGCAGTTTATTGATATGGTTGTCAGACTATTCCCCCCAAGACAGTTCCTCCCAAGACGTTTCCTCCCAAGACTCCCCCCCAAAAAAAAAAATAGGGGTGAAATGTCTAGCAATATGAAGACTCCCCCCCCCCGCCATATATTTCAATATTAATAATAAATAAATGATTATTAAAGAAATGTCTAAAATATAAATGAATGAATATTTATATAAAGATATTCTTTGAAGCAAATGAACACATTAGTGTAACTTGTATCATAATGATTATTTTGATGTAAACACTATGATGCATCCCATGTGTGATAAGTCATGTAAGACTTTTTTTCCTTATGAAATTGAAAAGTGTGTACATTAAAACTACATCTGAGTAAAACTTAAAAGATATACCGGTATTGGAATGATGATAATAATAGGATGATAAAGTGAGTGGTACTACAAGTGTTATAATATGATATTCAAATTTAGACATAAAAAAAAAATAATTTCATACCGTCATATTGAAAACTTTGTCTGAAAATAACGTATATATAAGTCCAAATATGATGCACATAAAAAAAAGCAATAAAATTTTGTTTAAATTATAATAATGGCATTTACCATACATCAATCAGTTACACTGAAATTATCTTTTACACCTCAGCATGCTCAGTACAATGTTGCTACAAACATTTGATACTTTACCATGATTAATTGATTGATGGCCCTTAAATGAGCTTTAACACCTTTAAAGGTGTTTTGCAATCAACAATTAATCACCCTTGATTAATAACCAATAAGTTTAAGTACGGGTTTGTTGTCCATTGATTAAAATCAAAGGTGCTCATTTTTTAAATTTGCTTTTGGAATAACATATTAAAATAAAATTCATTTTGATGCAAAATCTTTTTAAAACCTGTTTAAATGTAATAATTATAATGTTCATTATCTTATTGTGTCTCATTTTTTACACACTGTAACATTTTTGTCAAATGTGCACATTCATATGCCATAATGAATTTGAAAACTTGCTTGTACATCAAATAGGAATGAAATACGGGTTTAGAGAGGTGGTCGAGTGGTTATTGCTCTTGAATACCAATCTATCACTACTCAAATCTGTCGCTGATAATTGAAATAGTAAAATTAACAAGTAGGCACTGTTATCCAAAGGACGCGTAAATAACCTTATTGATGAATCACATACTGGTACTGACTTTTGAGATTTTCAGAACAGGTGTGGCTGTCAGATCATAAAAGGTCGAAACAATGTATATATAATATATACTGTACGCAAGGCGCCGTGAAAAAAGCATTTATATTAATGGTAAGTATTTTTCTTTAATGCACGAAAATTAAAACACTGGTGAATACGCGAACTTTTCACTGCGCGAAAATTACAAACAAACCTCACAAAGTTGTTGCTTGGATGATCTTGTACCAAATGTGCTCAAACGGTTGCGCTCTTCTTCACAAAATGGCCGCCAGAACAAAAATAGCAGAAACTTTAAACGACATCACCTTATTGACAACTAGGCTAATTTTAACGAAACTTCACAGGAATTTTGCTTGGATAGTCCTCTACGGGAACGGTCTACTGCATAAAATAGTTGCCATAGCTAAAATAGAAAAATCTTTAAACAACATCTTCTCCTTAACATTTTTGCCAATTTCAACCAAACTTCACTGGATTGCTCAAACCTTTCTGGACCGATGCACAAAATGACTGCCAGAGGTAATTAGTATCGTATCATGAAATACGCAGATCTGATCATGTGTTGCACTCAGATGAGCGATATAGGGCCTTGATAGCCCTCTTGTTTGTAAGTGCATTCGTTTGTACCTTAAAGTTATACACAGTGATCAAAATTTTTCTCTTCAGTTAAGTAAACAGGTCGTATAAAAGAAACGTTGTTAAAACGCACGGAAGGCGACATATTTTATAATCTTCATAAAGATAACGACAAAATATACATGTAGTGGTGAACAATGAAATACAATACAAAATGTACAATACACATTTTATTCTGAGTTGGTATTGCATATATCAACATTATAAACATAGGCAGTATCCATCACAATATTACAATGAGGAGTATTCTTTGCAGGAGGATCCCAGAAAACCAGGAACTTCAAACGACAGAATCAACAACGATGTTACGAGTTCACCTGCCGCCTGTGTCATATCAAGACCATCTTCTGCTCAATTGCCTGTAAGTTCAATGTTTATGTCTTTATTGCTGAATTGTTCGTGTAGGTTCATGAAGACCTAAGTATCCTTAACTGACAGTTAATGGTGATTGCAGAAGGTTAAGCACACAGTGGCTAAAGTCCATCCGTTAGCCCATTAGTGTCACGTCATAAGTAACGCAATATACCTAACTACTAGACCTTATTTGCTTAAATGCGAATGCAAATGTTTATGCGAATGTCAATATATTACGGTAGATATCGAGGGGTCATTTCAGGTGTACCGATCATATAATTCATCTGTCTCTTCAACGTCAGACATTTGTATATTACATATTACTCATACGAAAAGTATGAGTGTTTGCCATTATCAGAAATAAATAAGAAAAAAAACATACCGTACGGCACAGCATTTTGAAAAAGATCAATATAAATAGTTTCACTAATTTCTTTATTACTTTATTGGTATTAAAAAAGAAGAGGTAGTATCAAGAAAAGCGCGGGAGCCGTGAATTAAACCTAATACCCATCACTGCTGTCACTTGACACTATCCAATATCTTATATTAGGCATTATTTCGTCATAAAACGCCTATACAACGTTTGGTTACAACGGACCAAGGGCACCAAAAGATATTCTAGCATGGTTCCTTTGACGAGTTCGTGCATTAATTACAGCAGGCATATATGTAGCCCCATCAACGGTCATATCGTCCTCATCTTGTCAATTTGAAATTCATTTGATTAATTGAAATTAATCAAAATTTAGCAGTCGCTGTGATATAAAATGATGTTACTAAAGTTATGTAAAGACTAGGATAACAAACAACTGATAGTTAAACGATAAACAACTACACTGGCTCTTACTTTTTTTAATACTAAGAGTATTTGTTTTGTGTAATATTATATCCTCTACAAAATAAGAAACTTCCGCTAAGTTTGCTTGGACATTGCTGGATGAAAACAAAGTGGTGGAATCATTGTTATAAATGCGTTTAAAGAGTGTTCCATGATGCATCGTTTAGTGCAAAAAACGATGGCCAAAGGTTAACAGAATAAGGGGGAAATTTTGACCAAGTGAGGTAGGGACTATAAACAAAAATAACACTTGATAACGGGTATGACCACCTCTTGAGTTGACCACTGCAGTGTATCACCGGCGCATAGAATTGACTTAAGTGTTGATTTCTGCCTGTGGAATATTGTTCCATTCTTGAATGAGCGCTCGACGAAAATTTTGACGTTAGCAGGTGGGTTGGGACCACGCCTCACTCGTCTGTCTAGAATATCACAGACGTGCTCGATTGGGTTGAGATCAGGACTTCGTTTTAGCAGGCCAGTCATCAATGAAAAATCATATATTTATTCCATTACAACGCCAATATCTTGATTTTTCAGCATGATAATGCCACATCTAATACAGCTATAGATACTGTAAATTTTCTTATAAGAAATAACATTGATTTCATTGACGACTGGTCCGCTAAAAGTCCTAATAAGAGGTGGTCATACCCGTTATTAAGTGTTATTTTTGTTTGAACCCCTACCTCAACTTGGTCAAAAGTTCCCTCATATTCTGTTAACCTTTGACCATCATTTTTTCACCAAACGATACATCATGAAACACTCTTTAAACGCATATATGACAACGAGTCTCCCGTTTTGTTTTCGCCCAGCTATGTTCAAGCAAACTTAGCGGAAGTTTCTTATTTTGTTTAGTATACATGTAGTACGTAACAGTTCAGTTCGATATGGAGTCAAGAAGCACATTTCATGCATCGCGTTATAGAATCTTCGTTTGGTCACTAATGAATCTTTTTAAAAGCTTATTCGGTTACTGGCCGGGTGTTGCTAAATATTCGGCATTTTATTCCCTGCGCCGACAACAGGTCTATGTTCGTTCCCATGATTAACGTGAACATCCTCGATTGTCGCAATATTACAATTTATTCGGCACTAAAAACCATCTTATTTCGTGATTAAACAAATTATTTACACTGAACATATAGGGAAAATGTACAAATTTTAATATCAAAAGTAGTGAATATATTTTACTTTCAATATAACGAGACTTAATTCCTATTATAAGTTTTCTGTGTATTAATTATCAATCTGCATCATACTATTATTTAAGTGTTTAATGACATATAATAGAATATAATACTGAAACCTTTTATATATAACGTAGACTATTGCTCATTTCTCATGGTTTCTTCTAGTTTTCGATTAAACAAAATGCTATTTCAACACAATGACTTTCAAAAAGAGCGGTGTCGTCTTCAAATTATCAATTAAGAAAATCTGAAAATCCACAACATCAATATCGTTTAATTAAAGCCGCTTATATATCACACCTAACACGTGTTAAATTATTTTGAATATGCTAAGTTGGACACGTGATAATTCTGCTTTTAATCAAAGAACCCATCATATTGTTTGATCTTGACATAAAAAAATACAACTACTATATATATTGTTATTATTTACAATAACAGATTATGATGTCAATTTCGTTAACTATAGAAAAATATTATATTTCATGAAAATATATTCCTTGAAAGAATTAGTCAATATTACAAAATGTGTACAGGCATTTGTCAAACAGCTACTTAGTTTTGGACAAAGTTTAATACATAAAATCTATATTAGTTCAATGCCGAGCAAGGTTGCCTTTATATGATGTTTTCTTGAATTTCGTAAATGGTAATCCTTAAAAATTGAAGCAAAAATAGCAAACATTAGCTATATTTGTAGAGGCGTTTGTGTAATAATTACTTTGGATTTAAGTTTTTTGGTTCTAAGTTCCGTAAATTATATTCCTTGAAAAAACAACAACAAATAAGCAAAATTGCCTTAACTTGTAGAGGCATTTTTGTTATAACTACTACAGTAACTTTTGGTTAATGTATCATATATATCTGGAAACGTTAGAAGGTCTTCTTTACAATGATACTAGTTTTATATCAGTCGGGTGAAAAATGTTGTCTTTGGAACATGTTTTCTGATTTCCGGGTTTTACATTTTTTGAAAAATTTCAACAAAAATAGCAAAAAATACCGTACTTTGTAAAGATATTCGTGTAATAACTACTTAATTTGGGTTAACGTTATACATATTTGGAAACGTCAGAGCGTCATCTTCACAATGATACCAGTTTTACATCAGTCGGACAAAAAATGTAGCTTTTATAGCATGCTTTTTGATTTCCGGGTTTTCCTTAAATATTTTCGGGGTCTTCCAATATTTCCGGGTTTTAAACTTGTCCCTTGAACATCGGCTGGGTATGTGCACATGGGTGCCTTTAAGAACAGTAATCAAATTTATAATTTGTTGAGATTTCAATAATTACAATCTGTGTGCCTCATTTCAAAATTACTCCCATTATCTGGAACTTCGCATAATGGTTTCTAGGGACACTCAGAATTGTTTTTGTATAAATTTTAAAATTGTTTGTGTCCCTTTGTAACCTTTTCCTTTGTAGAACAATAAATACATGAACTAATTTGAATAAGCTGAAATTTCACTATATTGTAAGAAGCATGATTTCATCTAGGTTAATTTGATTTGTCCCCTCCGTTATTTTGAGGGTTGGATGTTTCTTCGTCTTCCATCCATCGCCGTATTGAAATGAGTAGTATGTTTTGCAGGAGTATTCCAGAAAACCAGGATCTTCTAAAAACAGATCGAACAACAATGATGCGAGAACACCTGCCTACGTCACACCAGGACCATCCTCCGACGTAGATGCCCCTCCTCGATTGCTTGTAAGTTCAATTGCTGAACTTTCTTGTTTCAGTTTATAATGTCATGATTATATCTGACTGACAGTTTATGATGCTCCCAGATTGATACGGAAGGGATATTGGTCGACGTCCGTCTGTAAGTCCATGATACTTTGATTTTTAGTAACTTTTTCCATGTTTTTGTACTTGGAAAATTTTCTGACATTTCGATGAAAAGTATCACAAAACTTTCTAAGTATGAACACAGAGTTGACCATGGGCAATGTCCATGCTATCCCTCCTATCATCCATGGACCATCCATGGACAGTTGTCCATGGACGGACTTGACTGCTCCATGGTTTTCCATGATTTGACCATGGATATCCATCCTCTAGCCATGGACAAAAAGAAATTATCTCCTAGCTACAGAAAGAACAAGGAGGAACGCATAATACAATTTTTAATGTCCACAGGTTGTGTCACGAATAACATGGATTCAATTAAATAAATCTATAAATAAATACTGAATCACTATTGTATTCAATTAAATAAATGTGAAACTGCATTAAGTGAGAATCACAGTTTAAGTCCATATATGCAAATAACCCGCATATTATCAATGATCAATAGTTTATAAGTGCATATGGTCAAGTGTTTATCAGTGCACAACTAATCTAAGAATACACTTATACATGTCGCAGTTCACACTCACTGAATCTGAGATCCACAATGCGTCCAGAAATATCATTACATGTATCTAAATCACATATATATAAAGAAAACCTGAAAATAATTGTCAATGATAATTGAAACAAATATCATAACAAATACAATGAATTAAACAAGGATAAAATGAATGACAAAAAAGAATGAACGAAGTGAAAAAGAAAATGTAAAGAAAAGAAGAGAAAAGAAGAGAAAAATTAATTTTTTATAAAAATTAAACAAAACAAAAATGACAACAATGTCAAAATAATATGGGCAAGTCAAAGGGCGGGTTGGGAAAAAATGGTATGACACAACCAAACAAAAAACTAACAAGTGGCGCGAAAGCTTTGTTAAATTTCTTAAATAGCTAAACGTAACCAATGAAAGAGAATATTACATGTACATGTATATCAACCAATGAAATCTTGACAAAGAAATCAAAGGTCCGAGAAAAGTTTTACGCAATCAGAATAAAGTAGTAGCGATGTCGTCGTTAATTAAATATTTTAAAGTCTTTAAAATAAACCAATGTCTATGGTATTGGACAATCTGTAGCCGGGTTCACAGGATCTGTAATTCTTTCACCATGGTTCGAAGTTTTAGTTAATTCTGTTTCAGACACATATCTAAGGCACATATCAGTCTATAATGTTCACAAATTAGTTTGCTTGAAATACTAAAGGTAAATTTTCACAAGTATTACAAAAGAGAGTGTAAACAATGTGCAAAGATCGAAAACTGCAACTTTTATTCAGTCATGGGCATTAACTCCGGAAAGTTAAATAAAAGTGAAATTAAGCTTGAACTTATTGTTTGTTTTTTTTTTATCTTATTTACGATGCTTTTACGTATAATAGGAGATAAGTATGCTAGGACTAAGTATATAACTATAACACCGATAATTCTGGTACTTATAAAAACTCCCGTTCAATTTGTACATCACACGTTCTTCTTTGAGTCAGTGGTAAAAATATATTAAAGTGACATTATGCGCATCTTACTGCACAAAGTGTATTTTTGGTGACAGTTTTATAAAAGCAATTTTCGGTTGCTGTGCATTAAAATGTGATAAACTAATGATAATGCCGCATTAGTATTTGCAGTTGGTGCTTTAGAAATAAAAAATTGGACTAATAAAATAATAACATCTTTCTTGGCGGTGATCTCCCTTGTGTTATTAGTGTTGTTGCCGGTAGATATTTCGGCAGTGGAAGGGAAGCAACTCCTGCATGCAGTTGTTTATTTCTTAAATTGACTCTCATAGTCAAAATAAGAAAAGTAATATTTGGAAAGTTATTATTTCGTACTGGTAGCAGGAAGAGTTTGTTGTATTGGGTTAAAAGCTATTATTTCCTCTGCCCTTTGTACACACCTATTTCAGCTGGATTTTTACTTGAAAAAAATGAGCATAATGTTACTTTAAAGCAGTAACTAAGTTGTTAAAAGTCCAGCGTTGTAATCGCATCAACCTATATTTCGGACAATTCGAAACCTGCGATACCAGGTATTAGCTCACCTGGCACAAGGGTGACCTATCCGGACCACTCGCCGTCCGGCGTCCGTCCAGCTGTCGTACGTCGTCTGTCCACCATCTATTTTAAACGATATCTCCTCTGCAACCACTCGGCCAATGTTGATGAAACTTGACATGGGTTTCGCTGCATGAAGCTCTTCCACACCTGTTTAAAGAATTCCATTCCATGCAGACTCTTGTTGCGAAGGCAACAAATAGGAAAAACTTTAAAAATCTTCTTCAAAACCACAAAGCTTAGAGCTAATATTTTTTATGTATGGCAGTGTCTATTTATTTTACATAGATATATAATAAAACATATTGTCAGTAACTGTTAAGCATACAACTTAGATGTTGGGTGTGTAACATTGTGTAGTGGTCTTTTGTCAAGTTTGTTCAAAGCATGCCCCAGGAATCATAATTGGTCCTGCCCGTGTGGTCACTTGTTTTACATAGAGAAATATAGGGAAAATCTTCAAAAGTCTTCTTGCCTAAAACCACAAGTCTCAGAGCTTAGATATTTGGTGTGTACATTGTCTAGTGGATCTCTAATAACTGTGTTCAAAGTATGCGTCTATGGTATGAATTGGCCCCATCTTTCGGGTTCAGTATCTTTAAATACTGTAAACTTTAAAACACGTCTAGTCAAAAACCGAAGGCCAAGATCTTAGATATTTTGTATGTAACATTGTCCTAGTGGTCCAGTAGGACCAGAGCTTAGATATTTGCCTAGGAGCAATGCCTAGTGGTCTTGTACCAAGCTCGTTCGAATCAAACTCCTTTGGTCTAAGTTAGTCCTGCCCAGGGGCCTTTTGACCTACTAACTAACTGTGTTGTGTTTTAAACTACAACATTAAAATTTGAACTATTTGGACAGTTTGCATGCGGATTTCAGCTAAAACCTCTGATGACCTTGACCTACTGACCTACTTTCTCTTTCTGAAACTACATCAATGAAAGTCGGATAATGTATACAGCTTTGCATATAGATTTCAACTTAAACATTGTTTGATCTTGACCTTGACCTACTGTTCTACTTTCTAGTTTTTTTGAAGCTACAGCAGTGAAATTTGAACCATATGTACAGGTTTTAATGCAGATTTAAACTTTGACCTTGGCTGACCTTTACCTTTGACCAAGGTTTTATTTTCTAAGCTATTGTGAGGAAATTTGGACCATTTGTTTTACAAACTTGTTTCCAAAATTCCTATGACTGACTATATTAATGACATTTTGACTTACTTTCATATTTTTAAGTGCAACGATACTCAGGTTCACTTCTTTTATAAAGACTTATAAGGAAATGCTTTAAAAATCTTCTTGTCAAAAAGCATGAGATCCAGAGCGTAGCTAGATGTTCTTTTGCATTGCCTAGTGGTCCTCTTCCAAGTTTGCCACAATGGGTCAAAATCCGTCAAAGTTTCAGTTTTTTAAAATCGTCTTCACAAAACTTGCAAGGTTTAAGAGCTTAGATATTTTGTATGTAGCTTTGTCGAGTGGTTCTCTCCTACGACTCTTCTAATTATGACACTCGGGTGAAAATTCGCCCACCCTTTCGACTATAACGTTCTTGTTTTTGAAGCTACAGTAGTGAAAATTGGTCAATTGGACCATTTGTTAAGTCTTGCAAATATAATTATTTCAACGCTTACCTACGATAATCTTTTGACCCACTTTCCTGTTTAAAGCTACAGCAATGCAATAAGGACCATATACAGTTTTGCAAACCAAGTACAATATTTGACCAGGTTGACATTGCCTGATTGCATGATTTTTTCCATACTTTCTTCTTTGTGCAGCAACAGTTAAACTATTTGGACCATATGTGCAGTTTTGTGAACGAGTTTCAAAGTTTTGGTGTTATTTTGCCGCATCTTTTTCACATTCTCGTACATCCAGAGCATTCGTTACATAATTTCATGTTTGTCTGAAAGGTTGGCAAACCACTGATGCATGAGGATGCTTTTTCATTGATAACCTTGAATTTGATGTGATTTTAAAAATGAGGTATCGTTTAGATACATTTTGAAAACGTAACAATGGTGCTTTTACTTTGTTTTCTACGACATATTCATAAAAGTATATCCCAATACCGATTAATATTATATCCGAAATAATTAGGGATTTAGCAGTTTATTGATATGGTTGTCAGACTATTCCCCCCAAGACAGTTCCTCCCAAGACGTTTCCTCCCAAGACTCCCCCAAAAAAAAAATAGGGGTGAAATGTCTAGCAATATGAAGACCTCCCCCGCCATATATTTCAATATTAATAATAAATAAATGATTATTAAAGAAATGTCTAAAATATAAATGAATGAATATTTATATAAAGATATTCTTTGAAGCAAATGAACACATTAGTGTAACTTGTATCATAATGATTATTTTGATGTAAACACTATGATGCATCCCATGTGTGATAAGTCATGTAAGACTTTTTTTCCTTATGAAATTGAAAAGTGTGTACATTAAAACTACATCTGAGTAAAACTTAAAAGATATACCGGTATTGGAATGATGATAATAATAGGATGATAAAGTGAGTGGTACTACAAGTGTTATAATATGATATTCAAATTTAGACATAAAAAAAAAATAATTTCATACCGTCATATTGAAAACTTTGTCTGAAAATAACGTATATATAAGTCCAAATATGATGCACATAAAAAAAAGCAATAAAATTTTGTTTAAATTATAATAATGGCATTTACCATACATCAATCAGTTACACTGAAATTATCTTTTACACCTCAGCATGCTCAGTACAATGTTGCTACAAACATTTGATACTTTACCATGATTAATTGATTGATGGCCCTTAAATGAGCTTTAACACCTTTAAAGGTGTTTTGCAATCAACAATTAATCACCCTTGATTAATAACCAATAAGTTTAAGTACGGGTTTGTTGTCCATTGATTAAAATCAAAGGTGCTCATTTTTTAAATTTGCTTTTGGAATAACATATTAAAATAAAATTCATTTTGATGCAAAATCTTTTTAAAACCTGTTTAAATGTAATAATTATAATGTTCATTATCTTATTGTGTCTCATTTTTTTACACACTGTAACATTTTTGTCAAATGTGCACATTCATATGCCATAATGAATTTGAAAACTTGCTTGTACATCAAATAGGAATGAAATACGGGTTTAGAGAGGTGGTCGAGTGGTTATTGCTCTTGAATACCAATCTATCACTACTCAAATCTGTCGCTGATAATTGAAATAGTAAAATTAACAAGTAGGCACTGTTATCCAAAGGACGCGTAAATAACCTTATTGATGAATCACATACTGGTACTGACTTTTGAGATTTTCAGAACAGGTGTGGCTGTCAGATCATAAAAGGTCGAAACAATGTATATATAATATATACTGTACGCAAGGCGCCGTGAAAAAAGCATTTATATTAATTGTAAGTATTTTTCTTTAATGCACGAAAATTAAAACACTGGTGAATACGCGAACTTTTCACTGCGCGAAAATTACAAACAAACCTCACAAAGTTGTTGCTTGGATGATCTTGTACCAAATGTGCTCAAACGGTTGCGCTCTTCTTCACAAAATGGCCGCCAGAACAAAAATAGCAGAAACTTTAAACGACATCACCTTATTGACAACTAGGCTAATTTTAACGAAACTTCACAGGAATTTTGCTTGGATAGTCCTCTACGGGAACGGTCTACTGCATAAAATAGTTGCCATAGCTAAAATAGAAAAATCTTTAAACAACATCTTCTCCTTAACATTTTTGCCAATTTCAACCAAACTTCACAGGTTTGCTCAAACCTTTCTGGACCGATGCACAAAATGACTGCCAGAGGTAATTAGTATCTTATCATGAAATACGCAGATCTGATCATGTGTTGCACTCAGATGAGCGATATAGGGCCTTGATAGCCCTCTTGTTTGTAAGTGCATTCGTTTGTACCTTAAAGTTATACACAGTGATCAAAATTTTTCTCTTCAGTTAAGTAAACAGGTCGTATAAAAGAAACGTTGTTAAAACGCACGGAAGGCGACATATTTTATAATCTTCATAAAGATAACGACAAAATATACATGTAGTGGTGAACAATGAAATACAATACAAAATGTACAATACACATTTTATTCTGAGTTGGTATTGCATATATCAACATTATAAACATAGGCAGTATCCATCACAATATTACAATGAGGAGTATTCTTTGCAGGAGGATCCCAGAAAACCAGGAACTTCAAACGACAGAATCAACAACGATGTTACGAGTTCACCTGCCGCCTGTGTCATATCAAGACCATCTTCTGCTCAATTGCCTGTAAGTTCAATGTTTATGTCTTTATTGCTGAATTGTTCGTGTAGGTTCATGAAGACCTAAGTATCCTTAACTGACAGTTAATGGTGATTGCAGAAGGTTAAGCACACAGTGGCTAAAGTCCATCCGTTAGCCCATTAGTGTCACGTCATAAGTAACGCAATATACCTAACTACTAGACCTTATTTGCTTAAATGCGAATGCAAATGTTTATGCGAATGTCAATATATTACGGTAGATATCGAGGGGTCATTTCAGGTGTACCGATCATATAATTCATCTGTCTCTTCAACGTCAGACATTTGTATATTACATATTACTCATACGAAAAGTATGAGTGTTTGCCATTATCAGAAATAAATAAGAAAAAAAACATACCGTACGGCACAGCATTTTGAAAAAGATCAATATAAATAGTTTCACTAATTTCTTTATTACTTTATTGGTATTAAAAAAGAAGAGGTAGTATCAAGAAAAGCGCGGGAGCCGTGAATTAAACCTAATACCCATCACTGCTGTCACTTGACACTATCCAATATCTTATATTAGGCATTATTTCGTCATAAAACGCCTATACAACGTTTGGTTACAACGGACCAAGGGCACCAAAAGATATTCTAGCATGGTTCCTTTGACGAGTTCGTGCATTAATTACAGCAGGCATATATGTAGCCCCATCAACGGTCATATCGTCCTCATCTTGTCAATTTGAAATTCATTTGATTAATTGAAATTAATCAAAATTTAGCAGTCGCTGTGATATAAAATGATGTTACTAAAGTTATGTAAAGACTAGGATAACAAACAACTGATAGTTAAACGATAAACAACTACACTGGCTCTTACTTTTTTTAATACTAAGAGTATTTGTTTTGTGTAATATTATATCCTCTACAAAATAAGAAACTTCCGCTAAGTTTGCTTGGACATTGCTGGATGAAAACAAAGTGGTGGAATCATTGTTATAAATGCGTTTAAAGAGTGTTCCATGATGCATCGTTTAGTGCAAAAAACGATGGCCAAAGGTTAACAGAATAAGGGGGAAATTTTGACCAAGTGAGGTAGGGACTATAAACAAAAATAACACTTGATAACGGGTATGACCACCTCTTGAGTTGACCACTGCAGTGTATCACCGGCGCATAGAATTGACTTAAGTGTTGATTTCTGCCTGTGGAATATTGTTCCATTCTTGAATGAGCGCTCGACGAAAATTTTGACGTTAGCAGGTGGGTTGGGACCACGCCTCACTCGTCTGTCTAGAATATCACAGACGTGCTCGATTGGGTTGAGATCAGGACTTCGTTTTAGCAGGCCAGTCATCAATGAAAAATCATATATTTATTCCATTACAACGCCAATATCTTGATTTTTCAGCATGATAATGCCACATCTAATACAGCTATAGATACTGTAAATTTTCTTATAAGAAATAACATTGATTTCATTGACGACTGGTCCGCTAAAAGTCCTAATAAGAGGTGGTCATACCCGTTATTAAGTGTTATTTTTGTTTGAACCCCTACCTCAACTTGGTCAAAAGTTCCCTCATATTCTGTTAACCTTTGACCATCATTTTTTCACCAAACGATACATCATGAAACACTCTTTAAACGCATATATGACAACGAGTCTCCCGTTTTGTTTTCGCCCAGCTATGTTCAAGCAAACTTAGCGGAAGTTTCTTATTTTGTTTAGTATACATGTAGTACGTAACAGTTCAGTTCGATATGGAGTCAAGAAGCACATTTCATGCATCGCGTTATAGAATCTTCGTTTGGTCACTAATGAATCTTTTTAAAAGCTTATTCGGTTACTGGCCGGGTGTTGCTAAATATTCGGCATTTTATTCCCTGCGCCGACAACAGGTCTATGTTTGTTCCCATGATTAACGTGAACATCCTCGATTGTCGCAATATTACAATTTATTCGGCACTAAAAACCATCTTATTTCGTGATTAAACAAATTATTTACACTGAACATATAGGGAAAATGTACAAATTTTAATATCAAAAGTAGTGAATATATTTTACTTTCAATATAACGAGACTTAATTCCTATTATAAGTTTTCTGTGTATTAATTATCAATCTGCATCATACTATTATTTAAGTGTTTAATGACATATAATAGAATATAATACTGAAACCTTTTATATATAACGTAGACTATTGCTCATTTCTCATGGTTTCTTCTAGTTTTCGATTAAACAAAATGCTATTTCAACACAATGACTTTCAAAAAGAGCGGTGTCGTCTTCAAATTATCAATTAAGAAAATCTGAAAATCCACAACATCAATATCGTTTAATTAAAGCCGCTTATATATCACACCTAACACGTGTTAAATTATTTTGAATATGCTAAGTTGGACACGTGATAATTCTGCTTTTAATCAAAGAACCCATCATATTGTTTGATCTTGACATAAAAAAATACAACTACTATATATATTGTTATTATTTACAATAACAGATTATGATGTCAATTTCGTTAACTATAGAAAAATATTATATTTCATGAAAATATATTCCTTGAAAGAATTAGTCAATATTACAAAATGTGTACAGGCATTTGTCAAACAGCTACTTAGTTTTGGACAAAGTTTAATACATAAAATCTATATTAGTTCAATGCCGAGCAAGGTTGCCTTTATATGATGTTTTCTTGAATTTCGTAAATGGTAATCCTTAAAAATTGAAGCAAAAATAGCAAACATTAGCTATATTTGTAGAGGCGTTTGTGTAATAATTACTTTGGATTTAAGTTTTTTGGTTCTAAGTTCCGTAAATTATATTCCTTGAAAAAACAACAACAAATAAGCAAAATTGCCTTAACTTGTAGAGGCATTTTTGTTATAACTACTACAGTAACTTTTGGTTAATGTATCATATATATCTGGAAACGTTAGAAGGTCTTCTTTACAATGATACTAGTTTTATATCAGTCGGGTGAAAAATGTTGTCTTTGGAACATGTTTTCTGATTTCCGGGTTTTACATTTTTTGAAAAATTTCAACAAAAATAGCAAAAAATACCGTACTTTGTAAAGATATTCGTGTAATAACTACTTAATTTGGGTTAACGTTATATATATTTGGAAACGTCAGAGCGTCATCTTCACAATGATACCAGTTTTACATCAGTCGGACAAAAAATGTAGCTTTTATAGCATGCTTTTTGATTTCCGGGTTTTCCTTAAATATTTTCGGGGTCTTCCAATATTTCCGGGTTTTAAACTTGTCCCTTGAACATCGGCTGGGTATGTGCACATGGGTGCCTTTAAGAACAGTAATCAAATTTATAATTTGTTGAGATTTCAATAATTACAATCTGTGTGCCTCATTTCAAAATTACTCCCATTATCTGGAACTTCGCATAATGGTTTCTAGGGACACTCAGAATTGTTTTTGTATAAATTTTAAAATTGTTTGTGTCCCTTTGTAACCTTTTCCTTTGTAGAACAATAAATACATGAACTAATTTGAATAAGCTGAAATTTCACTATATTGTAAGAAGCATGATTTCATCTAGGTTAATTTGATTTGTCCCCTCCGTTATTTTGAGGGTTGGATGTTTCTTCGTCTTCCATCCATCGCCGTATTGAAATGAGTAGTATGTTTTGCAGGAGTATTCCAGAAAACCAGGATCTTCTAAAAACAGATCGAACAACAATGATGCGAGAACACCTGCCTACGTCACACCAGGACCATCCTCCGACGTAGATGCCCCTCCTCGATTGCTTGTAAGTTCAATTGCTGAACTTTCTTGTTTCAGTTTATAATGTCATGATTATATCTGACTGACAGTTTATGATGCTCCCAGATTGATACGGAAGGGATATTGGTCGACGTCCGTCTGTAAGTCCATGATACTTTGATTTTTAGTAACTTTTTCCATGTTTTTGTACTTGGAAAATTTTCTGACATTTCGATGAAAAGTATCACAAAACTTTCTAAGTATGAACACAGAGTTGACCATGGGCAATGTCCATGCTATCCCTCCTATCATCCATGGACCATCCATGGACAGTTGTCCATGGACGGACTTGACTGCTCCATGGTTTTCCATGATTTGACCATGGATATCCATCCTCTAGCCATGGACAAAAAGAAATTATCTCCTAGCTACAGAAAGAACAAGGAGGAACGCATAATACAATTTTTAATGTCCACAGGTTGTGTCACGAATAACATGGATTCAATTAAATAAATCTATAAATAAATACTGAATCACTATTGTATTCAATTAAATAAATGTGAAACTGCATTAAGTGAGAATCACAGTTTAAGTCCATATATGCAAATAACCCGCATATTATCAATGATCAATAGTTTATAAGTGCATATGGTCAAGTGTTTATCAGTGCACAACTAATCTAAGAATACACTTATACATGTCGCAGTTCACACTCACTGAATCTGAGATCCACAATGCGTCCAGAAATATCATTACATGTATCTAAATCACATATATATAAAG
Source organism: Saxidomus purpurata (assembly GCA_022818135.1). Classification (NCBI taxonomy): domain Eukaryota; kingdom Metazoa; phylum Mollusca; class Bivalvia; order Venerida; family Veneridae; genus Saxidomus; species Saxidomus purpurata. Next base: position 160,038 of record JAFMSR010000045.1, read on the forward strand.
AAAACCTGAAAATAATTGTCAATGATAATTGAAACAAATATCATAACAAATACAATGAATTAAACAAGGATAAAATGAATGACAAAAAAGAATGAACGAAGTGAAAAAGAAAATGTAAAGAAAAGAAGAGAAAAGAAGAGAAAAATTAATTTTTTATAAAAATTAAACAAAACAAAAATGACAACAATGTCAAAATAATATGGGCAAGTCAAAGGGCGGGTTGGGAAAAAATGGTATGACACAACCAAACAAAAAACTAACAAGTGGCGCGAAAGCTTTGTTAAATTTCTTAAATAGCTAAACGTAACCAATGAAAGAGAATATTACATGTACATGTATATCAACCAATGAAATCTTGAGAAAGAAATCAAAGGTCCGAGAAAAGTTTTACGCAATCAGAATAAAGTAGTAGCGATGTCGTCGTTAATTAAATATTTTAAAGTCTTTAAAATAAACCAATGTCTATGGTATTGGACAATCTGTAGCCGGGTTCACAGGATCTGTAATTCTTTCACCATGGTTCGAAGTTTTAGTTAATTCTGTTTCAGACACATATCTAAGGCACATATCAGTCTATAATGTTCACAAATTAGTTTGCTTGAAATACTAAAGGTAAATTTTCACAAGTATTACAAAAGAGAGTGTACCAACTTTGGAAAAATCCTGTTCTTCGCATTTAATTTGCAATCCATGTTTTCCAATACAGTTTGCACGTGCTGGGTTGAGGTAAACATGAATGTTCACAATATTCAGATCTGTTTAGTACTCTCCCCAACCTGGCCTATTCATCACTTGACTCCTTTTGAACCTCACTGTCATACTGAAGCTTACATTGATCCGATTGCTGTGCCGGTGGTTGTGTCTGTATTTGCTCAGGTAGCACGTCCCTTCAAGACAAACACTTATCATTCGGAAGAAATGAAACATCGCCTTAAGATGCAGATTTCCATGAAGTAATTTTGTTTTGTTTTGGAGGCAATTATGTGGCGTCCGTATGGCCATTAGTGCAGCAAATACTTATATAAGATACTACCGATTTACCCATAGTATCCATATTTATCGAGTCAGATCTGGCCTAACTGATATGTTAACTTTGTTCTCAAGGGCAATGTCCTCATCTATTACGGGGTCTGCACTTGTGTTTGCAGGTTTATCATTGTAAGCAGCTGCTAGTTTTTCAGGATGCTGTTTCAGGACTTCAGGGATATCGTTGTGCTTCGTACCTGTCAGGGAATTTGTTCTGTGTGATCATACTGTTTGCCTTCATTGCCGCTGGAAATGTTTTAACTTTGCTTTGGCAATACTTTTCACGGTAGTTTTTAGCTCGACTTTTCTATGAAAAGGGGAGCTATCCTACTCGCCCCGGCGTCGGCGTCACACCTTGGTTAAGTTTTTCGTACCACCCCACTTTATTTCAAAAGTATTAGAGGTATGGCTTTGAAACTTACCATACTTGTTTACCATCATAACCTCCATCTACAGACAAGAGTACATAACTCTGTCAAGGTTTTTGACAGAATTATGGCCCTTTTTTTACTTAGAAAGTGTATTGAGCTTGGTTAAGTTTTTCGTACCACCTCACTTTATTTCAAAACCATTGGATGTATTGCTTTGAAACTAACCATACTTGTTTACCATCACGACCTTCATCAACAGACAAGAGGACATAACTCTGTCAAGGTTTTTGACAGAATTATGCTCCTTTTTGACTTAGAAAATACATTGAATATGGGTAAAATCCACTTATTGCCTTAACCCTTTGAGATATTGCTTTGAAACTTTTAATGCTATTTCACATCATTACCCCCATCTGTACGCAAGAGAAGGTAACTCTGTCAGGGATTTGTTTTAAAAATTAAGGCCTTTTATTGACTTAGAATCTTGGTTAAGTTTTTCGTACCAGTCCACTTTTTGACTGAACTGTTTGAGATGTTAATTTGAAAGTTGGAATACTTGTTTACCATCATGATTCCCAAACATGGGCAGGAGAAGGTAATTCTGTCAAGGATTTTATTTGAATTATGGCCCTTTTTGACTTAGAAACTCAGTTAAAATTTTCATTCTTGTCCACTTGTTAACTTAACCATTTGAGATATTACTTTGAAAGTTGGAGTACTTATGTACCATCGTAAGACCTATCTGTAAGCAAAAGAAGATAACTCTGTGAAAAATTTTCTTGATTTGTACTTAGAAATTCCTGGTTAAAGTCTTGTGTACCCTTAACAGTCAAAGTTTTGTTTTATTGGCAAGCACTAAAAAAGTCGAGCACGCTGTCCTACTGACAGCTCTTGTTAAAGAGGGCCATAAAGTTTTTCTTGCCTCATAAATTTCCTAAGTGTAATCACTGAATATCACTGAAAATCCATGAATAACAAACAACAACGATCATTATGACATGTGTGAATTGGAATGACAACATCTCACCTTCGCTTTGGACCGCAGCACCTTTGATCCGTCGGCGACTTTCGCACTTCGAATTAACGAGTTGACAGTAGTCTCGGTATGTCAAATTTTGTCTTAAAATGAGTTGGAGTACATAAATAAAGAAGGAAATTTGACGGGACTTGAGAATTTCTTCGACTTAAACGGAATTTCGAGGTAAGTGAGTTTGAGATACCGAGACTCAACTGTATATATCATTCAATAAAAATATTTATCTTCTAAAAATGAAAATATTGGTTCTATATGGGCAATATATTTATTCAATAAAAATATTTATGTTGGCAAAAAAAATAAATTGTTCTATAAGTGTAATATATTTATTCAATAAAAATTAAATGTTGGCTAAACATATTTATGGACTACAAATATATATATGGTGTATAAAAATAGTTATGGTCAAAAATGCATATATACATATACATGTAAAGTGTATAAAATTATTAAAGGACCAAAATACAAATAAGGTGTATAAAAAATATTTATTGGCTGAAAATATAAATATTGTGTATACAAACATTTACTGACAACAATTTATTTTATGTTTTCCAGTGAATTATAGAGTTTTCTCAGTGAAATAAAAGTGATAATCCACAGTTTTGAAACAGTGGATTACCATTTTTATTTTTCACTGTTTTTGCAATCTTTAACCCGGATTTACGTCAAAAAGTATACCGAGCGTAATTAATGCTGGAAACCATGCGACGATGACGTCGTCAAAATGACGTCATTTTTGCTATGTTTTCTGATGAGGTTTCCCGCGATTTTCGATATTTTATAGAAACAAACTCAACAAAAGTAGAGTTTTAACCATAAAATAAACAGAAAAATTGTTGGTATCCGTGTAATATCACGTTAATTTCACTCGTGAACACCAAAAAAGTTATTTTCACTCGTGGCTGCGCCACTCGTGAAAATATCACTTTTGGTGCCCACTCGGTGAAATTATAAGGTGATCTTACACCGAAACCAACAATTATCCTCTCTATAAATATTGTGTATAAAAAAATAAAAGAAATAAAAAGTAACTTTATTGACTAAAAAACGCTAATTTCTTTGGAAATGACAATTAAATTCAACAGTACCTACAGTATACTACAGTACCTACAGGATACTACTGATAATACAGTACCTACAGTATATTACTGATATTACAGTACCTACAGTATACAATAGATATTACAGTACCTACAGTATACTACAGTACCTACAGTATACTACTGATAACACAGTACCTACAGTATACTACAGTACCTACAGGATACTACTGATAATACAGTACCTACAGTATACTACTGATATTACAGTACCTACAGTATACTATAGTACCTACAGGATACTACTGATAATACAGTACCTACAGTATTCATCTGATATTACAGTACCTACAGTATACTACAGTACCTACAGTATACTACAGTACCTACAGGATACTACTGATAATACAGTACCTACAGTATACTACTGATATTACAGTACCTACATTATACTACAGTACCTACAGTATACTACTGATATTACAGTACCTACAGTATACTACAGTACCTACAGTATACTACAGTACCTACAGGATACTACTGATAATACAGTACCTACATTATACCACTGATATTACAGTACCAACAGTATACTACAGTACCTACAGGATACTACTGATAATACAGTACCTACAGTATATTACTGATATTACAGTACCTACAGTATACAATAGATATTACAGTACCTACAGTATACTACAGATATTACAGTACCTACATATATTACAGTACCTACATATATTACAGTACCTACAGTATACTGCAGATATTACAGTACCTACATATATTACAGTACCTACATATATTACACTACCTACAGTATACTACAGTACCTACAGTATACTACAGATATTACAGTACCTACAGTATACTACAGTACCTACAGTATACTACATATATTACAGTACCTACAGTATACTACTGTACCTACAGTATACTACATATATTACAGTACCTACAGTATACTACATATATTACAGTACCTACAGTAAACTATAGATATTACAGTACCTACATATATTACAGTACCTACAGTATACTACAGTACTTTCAGTACACTACTGATAATACAGTACCTACAGGATACTACAGATATTACAGTACCTACATATATTACAGTACCTACAGTATACTGCAGTACTTACAGTATACTACATATACTACAGTACCTACAGGATACTACATATATTACAGTACCTACAGGATACTACATATATTACAGTACCTACAGTATACTAGAGATATTACAGTACCTACAGTATACTACAGTACTTACAGTATACTACTGATAATACAGTACCTACAGGATACTACAGATATTACAGTACCTACAGTATACTACTGATAACACAGTACCTCCGTATACTACAGTACCTACAGGATACTACAGATATTACAGTACCTACAGTATACTACATATATTACAGTACCTACAGTAAACTATAGATATTACAGTACCTACAGTATACTACATATATTACAGTACCTACAGTATACTACTGATACTAAAAAACATACAGTATACTACAGATATCACAGTACCTACAGTATACTACTGATATTACAGTACCTACAGTATACTACAGATATTACAGTACGTACAGTGTACTACAGATATTACAGTACCTACAGTATACTACTGATACTACATAACCTACATATATTACAGTAGCTACTGTATACTACTGATATTACAGAACCTACATATATTACAGTACCTACAGTATACTACTGATATTACAGAACCTACATATATTACAGTACCTACTGTATACTACTGATATTACAGAACCTACAGATATTGCAGAACCTACAGATAATACAGTACCTGCAGTATATTACATATACTACAGTACCTACAGTATACCACAGATATTACAGTACCTACCGTATACTACAGATATTACAGTATAGCGAGAACCTACAGTATACTACAGTACCTACAGTATAGCGCAGTACCTACCGTAAATTACATTTATTACAGTACCTACTGTATACTACAGATATTACAGTACCTACAGTATACTACAGATATTACAGTACCTACAGTATACAATAGATATTACAGTACAGGTCTACAGTATACTACTGATAATACAGTACCTACAGTATACTACAGTACCTACAGTATACTGCTGATATTACAGAACCTACATATATTACAGTACCTATTGTATACTACTGATAATACAGTACCTACAGTATATTACATATATTACAGTACCTACAGGATACTACAGATATAACAGTACCTACAGTATACTACAGTACTTACAGTATACTACTGATAATACAGTACCTACAGTATATTACAGTACCTACAGTATACTACAGTACCTACAGGATACTACAGTACCTACAGGATACTACAGTACCTACAGGATACTACATATATTACAGTACCTACAGGATACTACATATATTACAGTACCTACAGTATACTATAGATATAACAGTACCTACAGTATACTACAGTACTTACAGTATACTACAGTACCTACAGGATACTACAGTACCTACAGGATACTACATATATTACTGTACCTACAGTATACTATAGATATAACAGTACCTACAGTATACTACAGTACTTACAGTATACTACAGTACCTACAGGATACTACAGTACCTACAGGATACTACATATATTACAGTACCTACAGAATACTACATATATTACAGTACCTACATGATACTACACTACTTACAGTATACTACTGATAATACAGCACCTACAGTATATTACAGTACCTACAGTATATTACAGTACCTACAGTATACTATAGATATAACAGTACCTACAGTATACTACAGTACTTACAGTATACTACAGTACCTACAGGATACTACAGTACCTACAGGATACTACATATATTACAGTACCTACAGGATACTACATATATTACAGTACCTACAGGATACTACATATATTACAGTACCTACAGTATACTACAGATATTACAGTACCTACAGTATACTACATATATTACAGTACCTACAGTATACTACTGATATAACAGTACCTACAGTATACTACAGATAATACAGTACCTACAGTATACTACAGATATTACAGTACCTACAGTATACTACAGATATTACAGTACAGGTCTACAGTATACTACTGATAATGCAGTACCTACAGTATACTACAGATATTACAGTACAGGTCTACAGTATACTACTGATAATACAGTACCTACAGTATACTACAGATATTACAGTACAGGTCTACAGTATACTACTGATAATACAGTACCTACAGTATACTACAGATATTACAGTACAGGTCTACAGTATACTACTGATAACACAGTACCTACAGTATACTACAGTACCTACAGTATACTACAGATAATACAGTACCTACAGTATACTACATTACCTACAGTATACCACAGATACTACAGTACCTACAGTATACTACAGATATTACAGTACATGTCTACAGTATACTACTGATAATACAGTACCTACAGTATACTACAGTACCTACAGTATACTACTGATAATACAGTACCTACAGTATACTACAGTACCTACAGTATACTACTGTAATTACAGAAGCTACATATATTACAGTACCTACTGTATACTACTGATTAAACAGTACCTACAGTATACTACAAATATTACAGTACCTACAGAATACTACTGATAACACAGTACCTACAGTATACCACAGATATTACAGTACCTACAGTATACTACAGTACCTACAGGATACTACTGATACTACAGTACCTACATATATTACAGTACCTACAGTATACTACTGATAACACAGTACCTAGAGTATACCACAGATATTACAGTACCTACTGTATACTACAGTACCTACAGGATACTACTGATAACACAGTACCTACAGTATACTACAGATATTACAGTACCTACAGTGTACTACTGATATTACAGTACCTACAGTATATTACATATATTACAGTACCTACAGTATACTACAGTACCTACAGTATACTACATATATTACAGTACCTACAGTATACTACAGTACCTACAGTATATTACAGATATTACAGTACCTACAGTATATTACAGTACCTACAGTATACTACATATATTACAGTACCTACAGTATATTACAGTACCTACATATATTACAGTACAGGTCTACAGTATACTACAAATATTACAGTACCTACAGTATACTACAAATATTACAGTACAGGTCTACAGTATACTACTGATAATACAGTACCTACAGTATACTACAGTACCTACAGTATACTACAGATATTACAGTACAGGTCTACAGTATACTACTGATAATACAGTACCTACAGTATACTACAGTACCTACAGTATACTACAGGTACCACAATATATTACAGTTCGTACAGCAAACTACTGATGCTAAAGTACTTACAGTATACTACTGATAATACAGTACCTACAATATACTACAGGCTATACAATATTTACAGTACCTTCTGTATACTAAAGTACCTACAGTATACTGCAGATACAATGCTACAGATAATAGTCCGCCTAGTTAGAGTGGTTAGAGTCGCTGACATTAAATTACTGTAACTTCTCATAGATTGAGGGGCATAGGTTCATGGCCATGCTAATTATAGACCATATATTTTTTATAGACTACACCATATATATATTTAGATCATAAATATTTTTATACACCATATTTATATTTTAGTTTGTAAATATGTGTATACACCATATTTATATTTTCAGCCATATATTTTATACACCGTATTTATATTTTAGTCCATTGATAATTTTATACACTACACATATATATATATTTTTTTTTTTAACTATTTTTATACACCATGTATAAGTAAGAGTTTATTAAGTCAAATTTTAACAATTAAGAAACCCTAAGGGAGCGAGCGGTAGCGAGCAACCAGGGTTTCTTAATATTTAAACATTGACTTAATAAACTCTAACGCACTAAGTGTTTATCCTTCTGTAAATCTGCCATGGATTGCCATCAATTTAGACAGTGGAAAATGGTGGAGTATTGAAACAAGCATATTTTGTTGGAAACAATGAAAAAACAGCAAGGCAATGAGAAGGTCTATCAATTTTCACTAATTTCCACTGTTTTTCACCAAGTGCCACCATCGGTATTGAAATGCCACTGTAATTTTGCCACTGTTTGCCATTGTTTCCTTCAATAACCTCAGTGAAAATCAGTGGCAGAAATGCCATTGTTTTCCACCAAGTGCCACCATCGGTGGAGTATTGAAACACTTTCCATCGAATGCCACTGCAATTTTGCCGCTATTTGCCACTGTTTTCCATCTATAACGTCAGTGAAAATTGTTGGCAAAATGCCACTGTTTTCCACCGAGTGCCACTATCGGTGGAGTATTGAAACATTTTCCGTCGATTTTCATGGCACATTTGCCACCATTTGCTAGCTGTAACACCTGGGAAATTGGTGGAAAATTTACCATCGATTTCCACCAAATGCCACCCTCTTCATGTTCTTTGAATTCTGTAATTTTTACTAAAATTAAAAAAAAGATTCAAAATGAATTGAAATTTATTGAAAAACAAGAAAGTTATAAAACCTTTAAACAAAATTTACATAAACTGCCAACAATGTCTTTCTAAATGTCTCAGTTTTTCATAGAATTCCATGACGGTTTAAGTAAGTGTCTTATTATGTTTCTGACACTGTCGTCGCACCTTCCTGGCCATTGTTACTTTACACAATCTGTGGTTTTCTTCTCCCAGCTGAACACATGTTCTGAAAAACAATTAAAAACTTGTTTCTACAAAGCAAATGCATACTGCAAACAAACAAGTAATTGGTATCTGTTCTTGTGGCGTTGTGAAAGTTCAACTTTAATTTAAATTTGCAGGCCCTTATCATTTATAACAAGACGTTGTAATTTGTTGTATCATGAGCACTTATATTGGGATACAGTAAGTCTGTAACAAATATTCAGAATGACTGTAGATATCAATTAACATCTAAGAATCCAGTTAACACTGCCGAGGCCTGTATTGTGTTAGGTAACACAGTGAAATGAGGCAACTATTTTGTAACTAATGAAAAATTGTAGTTATCAATGTTTACACTCAAAATAAGGTGATGTACATACCTCTTAATACTACAAGCCTATCCTGGTCCAAGACTGGTTTGCTTTCATCTCCAGATTTTAGCCTATCAGTATTCCAGCCATTTCTGCATGGTGAAAATTAACCTGGTCTGAAGAGAACCATACATGAGGTTAAGAGTATTCCAACTGGGAGTGAAAATGTCATCAAGTTTACTGGCAATTAAGAGTTTCATATTATTTTAAAGATTCTGGGTTTTGTTTATTATCTAAGTTACCAAAAAATGTCTATGCATTTATCTAAATTGCAATATTACAATGTATTATTATATCTCTATTATGGTTTTATTTAATGAAAACATTTTACTTAAAAGCTTCAATAATTGCTACTCTAGAAAATATACATTATATCGTAGGTGGCCCTGTTTTGGTGACGGCCCTGTTTCAGTGACCCTTTGAAAGCATGCAGTCATTTTTAATTGCAATATTTTGGATAACTATTTATACCTTGGTTGTGAACTATACCATTTAAGCTTTCTTCAGATTGGAAGAAAATGTGCTGACAGAGACAGTTAAATCATTGGGTTGATATTTCCAGGGTAATCCCACTTTTGAGGCCTTTTAATGCCCCCGAAGGGTGGCATATTAAAATCGCACCGTCTGTCTGTCCGTCTGTCTGTCCTTCCGTCTGTGCGTCCCCACTTACAATTCGTGTCCGGACTGTAACTGTCATGCATTGAAGGATTTTAAAATAACTTGGCACACATGTCTAGCACATCAAGACGACGTGTCGCGTGCAAGACCCACATCCCTACCTCAAAGGTCAAGGTCACACTTTGAGTATGAAGGTTATGGAATCCTCTATATATGCACACATTCGTGTCCGGACTGTAACTTTGTCATGCATTGAAGGATTTTAAAATAATTTGGTACTAATGTCTAGCACATCAAGACGACGTGTCGCGTCCAAGACCCACGTCCCTAGCTCAAAGGTCAAGGTCAAACTTAGAGTTTGAAGGTAACGGATTCCTCTATATATGCATATATGCACACATTCGTGTCCGGACTGTAACTTTGTCATGCATTGAAGGATTTTAAAATAACTTGGCACAAAAGTCTAGCACATCAAGACTATGTGTCGCGTGCAAGACCCACGTCCCTAGCTCAAAGGTCAAGGTCACACTTAGAGTTTGAAGGTAATGGATTCCTCTATATATGCATATATGCACACATTCGTGTCCGGACTGTAACTTTGTCATGCATTGAAGGATTTTAAAATAATTTGGCACAAATCTAGCACATCAAGCGGATGTGTCGCGTGCAAGACCCAAGTCCCTACTCAAAGGTCAAGGTCACACTTAGTGTTTAAAGTAATGGAAAATTGTATGCATGGTTACTCTGTCATGCATGGAAGGATTTTAAAATTACATAGCACATTTATTGAGCACATGGAGAGGACACAGACTGTGAGGCACCTCTTTCAGGGGCATTTGTCACTTGTGAGGGACAGCTCTTGTTTATCCCCCCGCCAAAGGCGAAGGGGATATTAGAAATGGTCTTCGTCTCTGCGTGCGTCCGTCCGTGCTTACATTTGGATACTTAGGTGGCTATAGGAACAATAGGTAACAGTAAATACTCTTTGATGTCATTCATTCCGTAAGCTCTTAGGTGGCTATGTTTTCTCTTACGTGGCTAAAATAACAATGGAGAGAACAAAAGAGTAGCCACATAAGTATCCATATGTTAGAACGTCCGTCTGTGTGTCCGTCCCAATTTTTTCCGGAGTATAACTCCAAAAGTACTTGAGGGATTTTCTTCAAACTTAATACACTGACATAGCACATTGGTAGGAAGTGCAGTGTGCAAGAACAATAACTCTACCTTGCCTACTTTTAGTCAAATAGAAAAATATCATACCTATACTGATAATGAACATTAATATAATTTTGCAAACCTTCTCTTCATTGCCTTATTCTTTTTCCACTTACTTGAAAACTGTACTCAGCATGACCATAACTATACGGCTTTTTAAGGATTTCCTCTCACCAAGTAAAATGTATGAAAGTACAACCTTCAGGTAACTTCTTCCCGGCGAGGGGATTAACCATGTGTAACATGGCTCTTGTTCTTATTACTTTTTAGCTTGACTACTCAAAGAATAAGGAGGCTATTGCACTCGCCCCGGCGTTGGCGTCTGCGTTGGTTAAAGTTTTTTATAAAGTCAAATATCTTGAATACTACCAAAAGTATTGACTTGAAACTCAAACTGTATGTTTACTTTACCATCAACATCTACACCTGAGGAAACAATCCCCATAACTCTGTTTTGATTTTTGACAGATTTATGCCCCTTTTTAACTTAGAATTTTTGGTTAAAGTTTTTTATAAATCTTGAATACTACCAAAGGTATTAACTTGAAACTCAAAGTATGTGTCCACCATGATTTTTGACAGATTTATGCCCCTTTTTAACTTAGACTTTTTGGTAAAAGTTTTTTGTAAATTCAAATATCTTGAATACTATATAAGGTATTGACTTGAAACTCAAAATATATGTTTACCATCAACATCTACACCTGAGGAAACAATCCCCATAACTCTGTTTTGATTTTTGACAGATTTATATCTCTTTTTAACTTAGAATTTTTGTTAAAAGATTTTATAAAGTCAAATATCTTGAATACTATCAAAAGTATTGACTTGAAACTCAAAGTATGTGTCAACCATCAACATTTACACCTGAGGAAACAATCCCCATAACTCTGTTTTGATTTTTGATAGATTTGTGTCCCTTTTTAACTTTGAATTTTTTGTTAAAGATAGAATACTATCGAACGTATTGACTTGAAACTTAAAATGTATGTTTACTGTCAACATCTTCACCAATGTTTTTGATTTTTGACATATTTATGCCCTTTTTAACTTAGAATTTTGTCACAGTTTTTACCAGACTAATATGGAAATACTCAAAATGGCTTTCTTTTGAAATGTCATAGAATAATTATGCAGCGGTCATGCTTTTTTAATTCTATACATATCAATTTTGAAAAGTTACAAAATTATTCATGATCAAATATACAAGGATTATCCCCCCCATCCTCCCTCCAGTTGGCTTGCAGAATCCAGAGTAAGGCTTTGAATGCAATGTACATTTACAAAGGTCTTTGAACAAGTTTCATATCTTTGACCTTAATTCTTATAGACAATTACACAATACTCCTGTTCTTAGACAAAAACCCCATTTTACCAACAAGCTTTCGAAAAGTCAAGCTTGCTGTCATGTGACAGCTCTTGTTTACTTTTTCAAGTTGAGATGTAGATCTGTGGTCAAAAACATTATTTCAACTAATTATCTTTCCCCAAGTGACTGTTATATTGTTTTCTTCCTGTTTGTATGGAGATATAGCTGACCTATAAGAACTTCTTGATAAAAGTTATGTTCAAAGTATATGATCTGCTTATAGTTTTTAAATGGAAAAATGGCTGGTCTGAGAAGTATTGACTAACTTTCAGATCTGATTTTATTGAAAGAAGTTTCTAAATGTCTTCATATATTTATGAGATATGGTAAACAGATTCTTATTGCATATGACAACTAAATATCATTACATTTTTATGTAAAGAAAATCATTTTTGGCCCACTCATTGAACCCCACCCCTTGTGATTCATAGTATTTATAATGCCGTGTAACCATCAAATTGCAATGTGCTCTGTATCTCAATATAAAGAAGTCTCACGCTGGTTATTAATTATTTTTTGTTCAGTTTGTGACAGTAAACTTCGAGCAAATGCAAATTACCGGCTATTTTCACTAGTTTACAAATGAAGTAGGGGTCACTGAAATAGGTTCGGGTGAGTATCTGTAGTGCAAAACAGGGTAGTCTATGATAAACATCATTATATAATTTTGTTGGAGTATTTTCCACTTTATTATACATCACACAAGTAAAGGACTAATAACACAAAAGTAATTCATAAAGAGAATAGGTCTTCCCCGACAGATTTGGTAATTCTGCCTGAAGTATTCTTAGGGTCACTGAAACTGGTCCTTCGAGGATACATGAATCAAATATTCAAAATGTGTGCCACTCATGTGTGCATAAGCTGATTTTTCAAATCCTCAGTTCACACAAGTGATTTAAACCATCATTTTATATTTAGATTAATAATTATTTTTATACAAATGATATTGTCCTGTTCAGCACAAAGTTCACAAAAGTATTCCTTCCACATGTAAATATTTCTTACAAACACTTGTTCAAACACTCTCTAACATTCAAATCAACAAATCAAAATGACCGCTTCCTGTAGAGTACTGGCTGATAAATCCTGCTTACTGTAAATTGATACTGAGGTTCCAGGTGGTGATAGTACAGAATGATGTTGAGTGTTATCTTTGCATGCTATCTATTTTTATGATCAAGTTCCCTGAATGACCCCACATAGATTAATTAATTACCTTGCCTCCGAATGTAAAGGTCAGTTACAGTACTCAGTTGATAATAAAACAAATGAAAAAAGAATTGACTTATAGACACATGCTTTTCTTGCTGTTCATGCTTTTCGTCTCTTATTATAGTTTCAAGTAAGTTATTTAGAAACAATTGGTAAATTCATGAAATTTGAACAATAGGCATAATTTTAAACAACTGCATGTACATGCACATTTAGACTCTCAAACTAAGTATGAAAATCCCTACTAAATATAGCACAAAACATTTAGATTTATATATTGATTGATAATATAAACAGAAAAGATTTTTTTAAGTTGGCAGTACAAAATTTTCCAAATATCATACTGAAGCATTGTCATGATATATATATATAGCATTTTAAGATTTCACTCTGATTTAATGTAAGTTTTGAAATTGTTTACAGTCAAACCTATGAACAAAGACCACTCTCTGGGAAGAAGCTCACTTAGTGATCTCTGTTGACAGGTGGTCTTTATGCACAGGATATAAGACAGTGTCTACATTATATTGAATAGTGCATGGTTTCCCCCAACTGGTCTTTAATAAGAGGGTGGTCTTTGTTTGGAGGTGGTCTTTAACATAGGTTTAAATGTACAACTAAGTCCACAACAAAGTGAAATTCCAAATTATGATAAACAGAACAGGAAAAATTATAGATTTAATTTAATAGCTGTCTCATATTTAAAATTTAACGATGAAAAATTCAAATTGAATAGTTTTGTACCATATCTTATTCGGACATATATCTTTGTTGCATTGTATATACACTGACCTGTTATTTCTGATTTATATGTAATATTTGGCTTAAAGAATGAAACTCCTCAAAACTGCTTTGTGTCTGAAATGTCTAGGTCAAAATATAGTCTAAGTGTTTTCCACCGTTTGCCACTCTGCAAAATTTCTAAGTCCAGCGATTTAGCTTATAATTTGTACTGCATTAGAAAAAGTCAAAGTGTTTTCCACCGTTTGCCACTCTGCAAAATTTTTAAGTCCAGAAATTTAGCTTATAATATGTACTGCAGTCTGTGGTTTGCACCGTTTTCCATCCCTTAAACAAACTAAGTCCAAATTTACATCGAAAGCCACTACTATTCCATTGAAGATGGTGGCATTTTTTACACCGATCAATGGAAAACGGTGGCAATTTCAAAAACACCACCGTTTTCCATGTCTTTCCATCCATTTTCACCATTTTTTCACCAAATACCACAGTGGAAAATGATGGCAATCCATGGCAGATTTACAGAAGGGTAACCTAATTTTATTTTTTGCATAGCCACCGACATGTATTGTGTTACGGACCTATGTGTATATAAGTCTGTGTTTGTGGGCGGAGCTTAAGTGCTTTCTATAGCGAACTCTTAATAAATTCAGTGATTTCATTAGGTAGTTTTAATAAAAAAGAAAGACGTTTATTCGAAAATCTGAGCGATTCGATTGGTGGTCAAATACGGTCAAACACTAAATATATATTTGTAGTCCATAAAAACTTATAGCCAACATAAATATTTTTATTGAATAAATAAATAAAACTTATAGAACAAATATTTTCATTTTTAGTAGATAAATATTTTTATTGAATAGATATATTTGATATAGAATATTGCAATGCTTCTCACGCCATAGTTGCCCGACACTTTACCTCTAGGTCAAAATTTTTGGAAGGTGATTATTACGTAATAATACATATGTTACTATAATTAGTAACACTTTTGTATAGAGAAAGAATTTTTATTCAGCCTCCCGAAGTATAATCAGCTTTTGGCCCTGGCCACGCGCAGGACTAGTATTGCATAACTGCCCAGTGCAAACGTGACATAATTTAACGGAAAAAACATGGCTGACACTGAATGTAACTTCAACGTACACTAGAGTCTCTAGCTAACAGAATAATTTATTTAGATGATAAAATAGTCAGAAAGCGCGTTGTGAATCGCCATGTTACCGAAGAAAAAGCTCATAACTTCATAGAAAGTAAAATATAAATCTACAATAGTGAAAACAAAGAGCGACGTAAAAATGATATTGTTGAATAAGAATGATATATTTTTTATATTTGAATTCCGTCTTCCAAGGTATATGTTTCTGCTTTATGCAGTGCCAAGTCAGATCGACTTACAACAGTTGAAAACAAACAGACATAAGATATATATTAATTTATTACCCTTCCATGCAATTTGCGGTCTTCTGATTGGTCAACGATCTCTAAATAGATATTGATATTTACGGGTAAGCCAGTAATATACACTTGACATATCCCGTCACTGCACCCCATGCTAAACGTGAGCTTGTTTGACGCGTACAGTACGTCAATGTATAAGTCCGTGCTGATTTGTGACGTCACGAAGTGACATTGAGGTATCATAAAGGGGATTTGAATAAATAAATAAAACATAAACGGAATCTTTCAATATTAAAGAAAGGGAAGGGTAATAAAATTGTTGTTTTTTTTGGGGGGTGAAATATGGAGATATATTACCCGCTCGACATAATATTACCCTCGACTACCGGCTCGGGTAATATAAGTCTAGGCGGGTAATATATCCCCATATATCACGCCAAAAAACAAATAACAAGTTTACATTGTACGCACTTGTGTATTAATCAGTTGAGAAAGTCTGATCTAAATATAGATATTATGGTTCTTATTTTCGGTACTTACGAAAAATCAGCTAGAAGGTGTTAGTTTTCTTGTCGGTAGCATAACTTGAAAACTATTAGTTTTACAGACAACTACTAGAATTTAA
Source organism: Saxidomus purpurata (assembly GCA_022818135.1). NCBI lineage: Eukaryota > Metazoa > Mollusca > Bivalvia > Venerida > Veneridae > Saxidomus > Saxidomus purpurata. The sequence continues at coordinate 176,787 of JAFMSR010000045.1, forward strand.
TACAACTTCATACAATGGTGAAACACAGTGAGAGGAAGTGCAGTATACAAGAACCATAACTCTATCTTGACTAATTACAGAGTAATTGTCCTTTGTTACTTTTCTTTGTCTGGAGGATAACTTGAAAACTACTAGTTGTAATTCAATACACCTTCATACAATCATCAAGCACAATGAGAGGAAGTGCAGTATACAGGAACCATAACTCTATCTTGACTATTTACAGCGTTATTGCCCTTTGTTTCTTTTCCTTGTCCGGAGCATAACTTGAAAACTACTGGTTGGAATTCAATAAAACTTCATACACTGGTCAAGCACAATGAGAGAAAGTGTAGTGTACAAGAAACATAACTCAATCTTGACTATTTACAGAGTTATTTCCCTTTGTTACTTTTCCTTGTCCGGAGCATAACTTGAAAACTACTAGTTGGAATGCAATACAACTTACTTCATACAATGGTCAAACACAATGAGAGAAAGTGCAGTGTACAAGAACCATAACTCTATCTTGATTCTTTAAAGAGTTATTGCCAAGAACCATAACTCTATTTTTACAAGGTATTCTGTCACTAATAACTTCTTCAGTTGACAAAAGCAGTCATATGGGGGTACTAATCACATTTAGTGATAGGTCTAGTTCTTGTTAATTGTACCTGCATACTTAATGAATTAAGGTAGTTCGCGCTGTTCCTCGGCCAAAATAAAATTTCATCAGATTGACCTGAAACTGGGAGGGATGACACTAGGATGTTTTAGTTGTTTCTTCAATTCTTCTATTACCGCATATTAACTTCACACATATTCGTATTTGTGCTCTCGATCGACGCCGCGAAATACATTTTCTGACTGAAATCGTATGTTTATCAAATGGAATACAAATTATCTTCATACTCTTTTTTTCCAACAAATTTGGCAGCTACTTTTCTTCAGAAGTAATAAAAAAATCATACATGTAGATTAAACATGAAACATATATTGCGACGTATTATTTTATTGCTGAAATGTTGACATTATACTCGCAGGCGAATGAATCAATGAATGTATCGATACCGAAAACTGTAAACTGAAGCGGCATGATTAATTTTTCGTCAATTTTATGGATTAATCTTCGAAGAAAATTTTGTTAAATTTTGAAAGACTTCTGCCAGGACTATATACATAATTTGACAAAATCTAAATGCAAATACGACCGCCTAAGGACATTTCGGCGTCAGATTTCTTCCATTTTACGGAGTACAGTGACATAAAAGGCGCATGAATACTGCAAAAAGTAAGCCAAAAGGGTATCAATATTTTTGGCTAATTTTGTAGATAAATGCTTGTTGGATGCTCGTTGGATACATTGTTAATTTTTTAAAGACTTTTACCAGGGCGTATAAGCTAAATTCACATTTATGCGTACATTTGTACGTCCGCTTGATGACATTTGGACGTCGTTTGTCTACCAGCGAAATGTACAAACAAGTTAGTTCAATACATTGAAATATACCAATCGAGAGAGAATATCACCTTCTAAACAGCACATTTTAAATTTTCATTTTACGATATTTCTGAGCCGAGTTATAAAGAAAAACGCACGATATAGCACTAACACAGACTGTGTCGCTAGGTGGCGTCTTAACGTCATTCTGTTGCTAGGTAGCCAACGTCAAAATTAAATAAAAGATGTGGTTCTGTAACGGTCGTTACTTCAGGTGTAATCCCTACAAGTTTCAGGTCAATCTGATGAAATTTTATTTTGGCCGAGGAACAGCGCGAACTTCCTTAAACTTGACTTTTTACCAGTAAAAATTCTTATTTGAAAATTTTGTTATGTTGATAATGTCTGAAATAGATCTATTAACAAAATGTATGTTAAATTCATTCAGGATGTTAAAAGAACCCTAAATCAATGTAACATTATTTTGCAGTCTTTGGGCAATGATGTAATGCTATTTTGATTTAAATTCGATATGTCTTTCAAGTTTTTCCATAGATATGTAGGATTTTTATTGCGTTTGATTGCATTGTTAAGAAGTTGTTCTTACTTTTTTTATCACTGATGACACTTTGTTTCAAAGAATTTTATACTGATCAATATTTCCAGCTATAAGACATTTATCACTCTCATATACAATTGATTTGATTTCATCAGTAAACCACTGGGGCTGCTGCTCACGTTTTACCCGTTTTTTCTTTCAGTGAAGTGTGTGTAGAGAACGCATTGTCAAGGATTTTATAAAATATACTTAAACTTTAGTTTGGATAAGTAATAGCATCTATTTGCTCAAATCCTGACGACGCTAATTCTATCTGAAACATTTGCACATCAACATTTTTAAAAGATTCGTGTTGTATTAGTTTATGGTTGGCAGTCCATTTAACTTGATTAATGTTACGATACCATTTACACTGACTTTATTTACTGTTTTGTTGTTATTGTTATTAGCTCGACTATTCGGAGAATATGGAGAGCTATTACAGTCACTTGTGCGTCGGCGTCGGCGTTGCTTCTTTGGTTAAAGTTTTGCCTGCTAAGTACTATCATGCACATATCTCAGTAACCACTTATGATATTGACTTGAAACTTTGTTCATGTCTTTAAGGGTGTCATACAATCAAGGCAGATAACTCTTGTATAAATTTAGTACAAATTATGGCCCTTGTTTGACTTTGAAAATTTGGTTAAAGTTTTGCCTGCTAGGTACTATCATGCACATATTTCAGTAACCACTTATGATATTGACTTGAAACTTCGTTAATGTCTCTAGGGGTGTCACACAGTCAAGTCAGATAACTCTTGTATAAATTTGATACAAATTATGGCCCTTGTTTGACTTTGAAAATTTGGTTAAAGTTTTGCCTGCTAGGTACTATCATGCACATATCTCAGTAACCACTTATGATATTGACTTGAAACTTTGTTCATGTCTTTAGGGGTATCATACAATCAAGTCAGATAACTCTTGTATAAATTTAGTACAAATTATGGCCCTTGTTTGACTTTGAATATTTGGTTAAAGTTTTGCCTGCTAGGTACTATCATGCACATATCTCAGTAACCACGTATGATATTGACTTGAACTTTGTTAATGTCTTAAGGAGTGTCACACAGTCAAGTCAGATAACTCTTGTATAAATTTAATACAAATTATGGCCCTTGTTTGACTTTGAATATTTGGTTAAAGTTTTGCCTGCTAGGTACTATCATATACATATTTCAGTAACCACTTATGATATTGACTTGAAACTTCGTTAATGTCTCTAGGGGTGTCACACAGTCAAGTCAGATAACTCTTGTATAAATTTAGTACAAATTATGGCCCTTGTTTGACTTTGAATATTTGGTTAAAGTTTTGCCTGCTAGGTACTATCATGCACATATCTCAGTAACCACTTATGATATTGACTTGAACTTTGTTAATGTCTTAAGGAGTGTCACACAGTCAAGTCAGATAACTCTTGTATAAATTTGATACAAATTATGGCCCTTGTTTGACTTTGAAAATTTGGTTAAAGTTTTGCCTGCTAGGTACTATCATGCACATATCTCAGTAACCACTTATGATATTGACTTGAAACTTATTTTATGTCTTAAGAGGTGTCACACAGTCAAGACAGATAACTCTTGTTTAAATTTAATGCAAAAGATGGCCCTTGTTTGACTTTGAAAATTTGATTAAAGTTTTGCCTGCAAGGTACTATCATGCACATATCTCAGTTACCACTTATGGTAGTTATATCAAACTTAGCAATAGTGTTCAGGGGTAAATTTTGTATCAAACAATTAATTTACCAAAAATTAAATCTATAGTTATAGATTTTGACTTTTTTTATGATTCAACTTTCCTAGTTTATACTTAATAGTTAGCAGAATTTTGTTTTGCTATTACACTGATAAAAGTTTTGTTTTATTAGCAAACACCCACAATAGTCTAGCTTGCTGTCTTATGGACAGCTCTTGTTTTGTTTACACAGTGACGTCATCAATTAAGAGAAACTGTGACGTCATTTATCTATACCCGTTACTAATATTTTTCGTAACTTGAACCATTATTGCGTACCCTGAAAATTCGATCCATTTCTATAAATAAAATTCCTGTTACATTTACTTGAAAATTATAAATTATTAAATGTTTTGATGAAAAATCTGAAACACCTCATATACACATCATGAATGAAAGTCACATTGAAATAGCGTCTTTACAGTGTTCGCGGGAGGTAACTTCAACGGCTATATCTATGTACGTAGCACGCAAGTGTTAATTACGTTGGATGAAATTAGTTCTCTCATTTTCTTCAAACGTTTCTAATAAGTCGTGTTAGAATCGAAATAATAAGTATCCAAGTTTGATTTATGGTAGAATAACCCTCGTTTGTCGTTCTTATGCGTAATATTATATCACTCAGGCCTTTGGCTTTCGTGATATATTCTTGCGCATAAAAACTCCAAACTCAGGTTATTCTATGATAAACCAAACATGGATACATATTATTTCTAAAATCAAAACGTCTTGTATATGATATATCATTGTTCAGATACACAAGAATACCACCTCCTTTTTGTGTCGCCCTTTCGTTGGCTATAACTTTGCCATTTCTTAAGATTTCTCCATATACTTTCAAATTATATTGAGTTATACCCCTCCGCCAGGGTGAGCTTTTCTAATGGATGATTGTCCATCGTCCGCCAACATGTTGATTTAAATGACATCTCCTCTGAAACTACTGGGCCAATGTTAATGAAACTATGCAGGGATGTTCCTTGCATGAAGCTCTACCGAAATTGTTCAAAGAATTCCATTCTATGCAGAACTCTGGTTGCTATGGCAAAAAAATAGGAAAAACTTTAAAAACCCTCTTTTCTGGAACCACAAGGCCTAGAGCTTAGTTATTTGGCATGTAGCATTGTCTAGTGGACCTCTACCAAGATTGTTCAAATTATGACCCCGGATCAAACTTGACCCCGCCCGGGTCTCTTAGTTAAACATAGGCTTATATAGTAAAAACTTTAAAAATCTTCTTCTCTGAAACCACAAGACCTAGAGTTTAGATATTTGGCATGTAGCATTGCCTAGTAGACCTCTTCAAAGTTTGTTCAAATTATGCCCCTGGGGTCAAAATTGACCTTGCCTGGGGGGTTGACTTGTTTTACAAAGATGTATATAGGAAAACCAATTTGGTATATATCATTGTCTAGTGATCTTCCACCAGGCAAGTGGAATTGTACTAAGGTGAGAGATATAGGGCTATGTTGGCCCTCTTGTTATACTTAGATTTTGTCACAAAATTTTAACGTTGGCTGGTATATATAGCCATTTCTTGACTAAACTATTTACAAATTATTGACTTGTTAAACTTAAACAAATGGTTAAGGTTTTACAAGCAAGGATCGATTAAAAACTTCAATAGGGTATGTAGGGGTATCAGACAATCAGGTAAGATAACTTTTGTGAATGAATTTACTACAAATTATGGCTCTTGTTGAACTTAGAATGTTTGGTAAAAGTTTTGCATGCAAACTGAATTTGGTTAAAGTTTCATGTGCAAGCTACTATCAGGTATATATCTAAGTTACCATTTGAAACATCTTAAGAATATTCATGGGTCTAAACAATCAAGTTAGATTACTCTTGACTGAAATATTTACAAATTTATGTAATTTGTTGAACTTATAAAATTTGGGGAAAGTTTTGCATGCAATGGGATTGATTTGAAACTTCATCAAAGTGACCAGGGGTGGCTGATATTCATGTTAGGCAACTCTTGTATGAATAAATTCTAATTATCGCCCTTGTTTGATTTAGATAATCTGGTTAAAGTTTTGTATGCAGAGTACTACCATGCACACATCTCAGTAAACCACTTATGGGATTGATTGTAGCCTCGCCACCAGGCTAGATAATAATCTATTTTATCAAACTCTAAGCAAAATATTTTCAGCCTTTTATTCTAACAGGGCTCGATAATCTACATCTTACATTTTTGACAGCAAAGGGAGTTAATTGAGTAAGAAATAGTAAATGTAAGGACCGAATGCCAGTCTAGATTGATTGATATAAAACTTTAATTCAGTCGTCAGGAATAACAAACAATCAGGTTAGATACATGTAAAGAGTAAATTAAGTAGAGGACCACTGTGAAATTTAGTTGAAATTGACACTACACAAAAACTATCCGTATTTACTTGGATTAACATTACTGTAATGGTGTACTGTAAGTGGATATAATCACAGCACAGAGTTTGAGTAAACTTTGAGCTTCAGCTTTATATGACAGAAAACTTGGCGTAAAGTATAGAAATTACGCCACATTTCCATGGGTTCTTCGAAAAGAGGGGTTAGCCTACATGTATGAAAGAGTTTTATTCATAATCTCCAATCTATAGGTTGTATAAAGCGAACATGTAATACCCAAATTTTTCATGCCCTAAAACTAATCTAATTAGACACCTCTGCTGTAAAAATGCCAATGGAACTGAATTCTCCGATTTTTTGCTGGTGTTTGGCCTCTATTTTTGCAATTGGACAACTCAACGAGGGAAATTTAATGCAGCCCCATGATATGTTTGTTTGTCTCTCTCTGTCTCTCTCTGTCTCTCTGTCTCTCTCTCTCTCTCTTTCAAATTTCCCAACATTTATTGTGGCGAATCTGTTTTAATAACAAATTTACTTATTTCAGGTCCAGAAACATTGCACAAGAACAACATTTACAGTATTTTGCTCAAAGAAGGATGTGTCTGGGGTAACGTTGATAGTTCAAAATCCAGAGAGAGTTGTTACAGAAATACCATTATGCAAAGTGCAAAACTCAAGAACATTATGGAAAGTTTCAGTGCAATTTAGACCTGAGGACGTTCAAAAGGATACAACGTACTATTACAAAGCTTCAAAATCGAAATTTTTGTCCTTTGCAAGTTATAGTCCTAATATTCCCTTTCGTCAACATTCGGAATACAGAGATACTTTTGAAAAATGTTACTCAGCAGAATGTGTAGCAGCACATGTAATTGATATCATATTCGAAGCAGACACAGCTTTCAAATCGATAAAAGACAAATGCATGGAAATAGAACAATTCAGATTAGATGGTGAGGTCCAAGAAGCCCTTAGTATCGTAACTAAAACACTGAACAAATCCAGTTCAACCAAAGCACTGCTTTTATTTGCTGTAACATTTGGCTACTTGTGTAAACAACGCAAAATATCACATGACAGTATAAATTTGCCTCCAGAACTATGTAATACAATCCTCGCTGCGCTGTCATCACACACTATGGAGAACCTCACAAAATCAGCACAATCCTACATGAACCAAGTCTGTTTAGCATTAACAAAAACTTCAGTTAGAGCTGAAAGCTGTGTTATAACAAATCTGAACATTTGTTTCGAGTTTCTAGAGCAGTTGGATACCTTTAGTTTTTTATATCCGTTTCAACGTTACTTCATATATGTGAAAATATGTTCTAACAAGGTGCGAAAACTCATGCGGACTATATACAGGGTATCACCACCATCTCCCCAGCCAGGAAACACACATGATTCTATTAAACTTCTCGTTGAAAATCTAGACTTCAAATTAGCTTTTGAAGTTTATTTGGATTTTCAAAAAGATGATGATCCCAAGTTAAAGCATTGCGCAGAAAAAATTAAAGCGTCTCTGCACGAACGGATTGAAAAAATTGATTCATTACTTAATGATTCTGGTGGTATATCCGTTTTTACACACCACTGGGAAAGCATTTATAAGGCAGATGAGGATAGAGAAACGTTTAGACATCGTTTTGAAGATGCATTGATCAAGTATCTTAACCGAAACAAAAGAACTGTCACAGGATGTGAAAATGACATTGGAGACCTTGTTATGAAATTCAGATTATTTCAAGATCAGCTGTCTCAGTTAGAACTCCTGAAAGTATTGGCTGGTGCAAGGGATGAAAAGATCAATTTTCTCTTTATTAAACTCTTGGAATTTGTTAAAAGTGCAGATATATACTGTAAGCTTGGAGGAGAAGTTTTCAATAACTGGTATTTTTCATGGTCTCAAAATTTCAATCAGACATCTAGTCTTGAAGAAATTGGCTCAAGGCTCTCACTCCTCCTTAAACTTCCTCATTTTCAGGATGATAAAGGAATGAATGCGATTGTGCACACCATAATGTCTCGAGAACTTTCAAAATTGAAATTTTGCGAAATAGTGAGAGACCTGGAAGCAATTGACAAGATGTCGATCGAATTGCCTTTACTTGGACAAATAGTGTTAGGACACGTTTCGGAAAAACTAAAAGTACATTCACAGCATGCAAAAGTTCTTCACTTACTTGTTGATGAAACAACACAGAAGATAGTACTGACAACAAGGTGAGTGTTAATAAATGTAATGTAAATGTTTTTTGAATTTAGATGTAAATCCGTTTAACCCGAGTACCTTCATTTATTTTCAAAGTACAGTCAAACCTGTCTTAAGCGACCACTTAAGATAAATTGCTATCTTCTTAAATTTCAAGGGGGGAATATAAAGTGGTTGCATATGCCAGGTTGTTGCTTAACTCAGGTGGTCACAAGGGCAGGGTTGACTGTACACATATTCCAAGAGTGAAATAACCTCTAGCAGCCATTTTCATTAACTTTCTTTTATTGACAAATGTGAAATGATTTTTTGATCATAAATCAATAATCTGGGGAAAACACATTTATATATCCTCTGTCTACTAGGTGGCACAATGTGTATACTTGCTTTCTGTCTGTCGGGTTGTAATGGCGTCTGTATTATTATTATAATGGACAATTTTATGTTACAATGGTTTCCAATATGGAGCAACACAACGCAAAGACCAAAAAAACAACATCTTTACAGAGCGAGGTAGTGATTTAATATATACATCAGTTTCGGTCCACTAGGACAATCATCAGAATGAAAAAATACAAACATGTTCTCTTGAAGTACCAAACTTCTAGGTTCTTTCTGTGACGTTTGTAGTTAGAAATAGGTGGTATAATACTAAAATAATATTATTTGTTTTAGAAAAACATGTATGCAAATATTGTAGTACATGTACAAGTCACTATGCTTTAATATGGATCCATTATTACTTGAAATTACCATATATAAGAATACAATACATAATGCCATGGCGCACCATAACTTTCATCAAGATTGACTAAGTTGACTAAGTATTGCCCTTTAATTGTTTTTTCTTCTTTATTCAATATGAAAACATTAAAAATCTATTTCTCTAGAACTGGTTATTAAAATTTAATTGTATTGGCTCAAATAATTTAATTATCTCTTCTTATATCCACCCCCTACACCTACCCAATCCCTGCCCTGTGAGGGATAGAGCCAGCTTTTTAAAAATGCTTCTTTTTTCTGAAAAGGCTGTCAGAATTTGATTATATTGAGCAAAAGTAATCAACTTTGTATTTCTAAGAATTTAAAATTTAGTAAATAGATTTTTTAGAAATGAGGCCCTCAGTGGGATGTAGCTCTTTTCTTTTAAAATTATTACATAAAGAAACTTAAGAATTTTTGTTTTCTGAAACTAGTGGTGCTGATTTAATTTAACTTACAAAAACTTAGTTCTGTATGACTGTAAGATGCAGAAAAAAGAACTTCCCCTCAGAGATGAGGCCCCAATGGGGTGGTGGAATTTTTTTTAATGCTTCTGAAAAGGCTTGTAAGAATTTGATTTTGTTAGGCACAAACAGTCAACTTTGTATTCTCTAACAATAAAAATTGAAACTGGATTTTTACAGAAGTTAGGCCCTAACGGGGACGTAGTTCTTTTCTTACATACAGTAAAATCCACTTTTAAGACCACCTAGGGGACTTTGGGGACTGAAGAAAGTGGTTGTAATACGGCATAGCGGGGTGGCCGTTTTTTCGGTGTACCAATAAACTATAGAGAAAAATATTCCGTTCCATCAAAAAAATGCCCGTAATAGCGGGTGGTCTTAATTTCGGAGAGAACGTAAAGCGGCTTTTTACTGCAATTATTGGCGCCGCCAAGGAAGGCAGTGCTAGTATTGAATAGGTTTCAATTTTGTACTATGGGGTTGCATAATCAAATACCGTATTTCCCCGCCTATAAGGCGATCCGCTTATAAGACGACCCCCCTACTTTGTCATGGAAATTGTGTGGTTTTTTAATAGACTCATTTATAAGACGAGGCAATTTTTAAAATGAAACCCAGTTACTTTATTTCCTTCAAGTTCGTATGATTTCTAAGTTAATAAGTTAATTTTTTAATCGCCGATTTTTTTTAGTATTATAAACCAATCTGTGTATTGTCAATTCGGATATTGATTTTTTGTGACACTTTGAAAAGATAATTGTGTAAATATGTGCCATTGGCTGATTAATCAATTATGAAAACATATGACAGCTTGTATATAATTATTAAGAGTGCCGAGGATCCCCCAAAGTAGCGACAATTACGTCGTAGTTTAAAGACAAAAAAGGATCGAGATGGCAATAAAGTCAATTAAAAATTATTTTTTCATTCCCATTGTTACAATTTCTTGGGAGTTATCACAAAATGTTTGCAAAAAATAAGCAAACTTTCGTATTTATAATTAAGTTGACAAAACCGCGGCGACGAATTTTACAAAAAAAACTTTCGGCCTTTTGTCTAAGCCTCTCGCTCCTTTTTTCTTTTAACAACGACGTAATTTTCGCTAATTTGGGGTATCCTGGGCACTCTTATTAATTATACACAAGCTGCCAGATGTTTTCATAAATTGATTAATCAGCCGATGACACGTATTTACCGGACGCAATTATCGTCTCAAAGTGTCACCAAAAATCAATATCCGAATTAACAATACACAGACTAGACTGATTATCGGGTTTCTTTACAATAAACGCTGTGTAAACGCTTGATTCAGATATCAATTTTAGGCCGCTTATATCATACCGGAAAAAAACAAATATGACGGAAAAAGTCTGCACCAATTATTTTCGCCAAGTTTACCTTCAGATTCTTTAAGTAATTGCAAATGGCGACATTTGCGATCGACAGCGGAGGTGAGTTAACACAATGAGTTAACACAATAACGTAATTCGCCAATGTACGGTACCGGTAATTGTTCGACTGTCGTCTGCACATAGACACTCGCGGGACGACATTCAATATTGCCGATTTCATCACAAATGTATCTAGGATTGATTTTTTATTTTTGGTTGATTCTCCAGGCCTTGCTTATAAGATGAGGACCCGACTTTGAGGCAAATATCGGGACTTTATTTCCTCGTCTTATAAGCGGGGAAATACGGTAGGGAGCAGTCAACATTATTTTTAAAAATATAAATTATGTTTTATGTATGAATAAAAGACTGAAATGAATCATTAAATTGTATCAAGTCATTACAAAAACAATACAATACAAAAACATATGTCTTTTACCATTATTATAAAACTTTGGACACATTTAATAGGTATTTAATAACTTTTCCACAAACTTGTAGGCTACCGTTTTTTTATAGTTTTGTTTACGGACCTCACGACCCGATTCATCAAAGCTCAGAAAAAAAGTTTCGGTGAATGTTTTGCTAACTTAAAACATTCAGATTTGTTAAATACATGGCGTCCACGTGAAAACTCAATGAAAACCCAATTTACTTACTACATATTAAAGTGATACAGAAACTGTAAAAAAAAACGTTTTACTAAACTATAAATACGTAGGGCCTACCATTATTTGTAAACAAAACAATTTATCAGCCAATGACAGTTATGTAAAATGTATACGTCACAGCATCTTCCGACATTCTTGCTTGAGTGTACATATTGCTTCGGTAATTTTTCCACATGAGGGAATTACTGGCATATCTGTTTTACAATTAGTTCTTTTTCACGATATTTAAACCCGGTGTAAATTATACTTGCAAAGGTTAATAAAATATGCTTCCTATACCGGTCTGTAGTCAGTGAATTGTAGGAGGGTCTATGATTATAAATAGTTTTGTCTATCAGTTCCTTGGTAACATGTACAATGAAGAATATGCATGCAGCTCGCTTGTTGTTTTCAGTTGGAAACTTTTATAAAAATCAACAATTATGCAAGGCAAAAAATGAAAATTTTGTGGAGTTTGCAATTATCAACACTGTTTAAAGACTTTAGATAATATATGCATTTGGGGAGACTGTCAAAACAAAAAACATATATGTATGGAGTACTGTTGAAACCAATAAACAATCACTGATAAATTAACTAGCATTTGTTACCAGGGGTTTTGAAAAAACAATATGGAAGGTTGTAGTAGATTTATACTTGTTACTAATTAATAATTTATTTTTATAGATCAGTTTCATAAACGAAATAGGTGATGCTACAAGAGGTAGTGATCACTTTACAGTGAACTTTCTGTTTGATAATACAAACTATGTGCTAGTTATATTAAATTCCTCTCTATCTGGGGTTATGACCAGGGAAATTCAAATAGTTGACAATTGAGTTTAAAAATAAATTGTAAGTATACTTCGCTGACATTTACTGAAAAAATGCAACAAAAGCAACAGAATATGACAAAATACAACTGTGAATATTTTGAACATTTTTATAAAAATAACAATTTGCATCTATTCACCTTATATGGTCATGTAAGAATCGAAATAAAATTCTTTTCAGCATCGTTATCGTCTAATAAACAACTCTTTGTTGTCTGATGTGCAGTTATAAACCACTAGAGCCTCCGACCTTCGTGGCTAGATACTGCGTATCAGTACTCCCAAAAATTGTTTATTAAATGATGAACACCACTGGAACAGATATTATTTCATAAGTATATCACTGTTTATGATAATTCATCATTTTGATAAGCTTCCAAACTGCAAGACAGTATGCAAGAAAATGTTTCTATCATAAGGCATTTTGTTAAGATGGAAATATCAGTCACTTTAGGAAACTGTTTTGCAGGAGCTCGACAGAGCCTCATTCCTCCAAACCAGTTACCCTCAGTGACGGATATTTCAATCTGAACCTTATGCTCCTTACAGAACTATTATTATACCCACGGTCAGTTGCATTTTCCTTGAACATAACTTGAATACTACTGGTTCGAATTCAATACAACTTCATACAATGGTCAAGTACATTGAGAGGAGGTGCAGTGCACAGAAACTGTAACTCTATCTTGACTAATTACAGAGTTATTGCCCTTTGTTACTTTTCCTTGTCCGGAGCATAACTTGAAAACTACTTGTTGGAATTCAATTCAACTTCATACAAAGGTCAAGCATAATGGGTGGAAGTGCAGTGCACAATAACCGTAACTCTATCTTGACTTATTACAGAGCAATTGCCCTTTGTTACTTTTCCTTGTACAAAGCATAACTTGAAAACTACTGGTTGGAATTCAATACAACTACATAAAATGGTCAAGCACAATGGGAGGAAGTACAGTGTACAAGAACCATAACTCTATCCTATCTAATTTCGGAGTTATTGCCAAGGACAATATCTCTATTTTAGTTTTATTTGCAAGGTATTCTGTTACTACGAATTTCCTCAGTTCATAAAACAGTCATTCGGGGGTATTAATTACATTTAGTTATAGGTCTAATTAAATCTTAAAAAGTAGATAGTCTTCGTCAAATTCATACTAAAAGCATTACATAACACATTCAGTACATTAGGACCTACATCAATGCAATCATGACGGACCTCGTTTCAGGATTAATGCTATAAATAGTAACTAGCTGTTTTCTGGGAATGCCACATGTTTACTTTTTGAAGTACAGAGCATAATGTAAGAAAATCAACCAGAAAGAAAACATTCTGATGAAGTAACATACTTTTTACACATATAAACAACTGTCCGGATAATTGAATGGACGTTGCATATTTCGGGGACGTTTAACGGGTTATTGTCTTACTCAAATTGAACTTGAAAACATATTCTGTGACCTCCGCAAAGTATAAGGATGTGTACAGTTGAGACCGAAGTTCATTGTGTGAAAATTTTGTATTTCTATCTGCACTTTTGGCAGAATAACTTAGAAAAAAGTCCCGTTTCTGTCCGATTAATTGAAAGAAACCAGTAGACATATTTAGCATGTATGATTGCTTATTTTTCTACCAAGACTGTTCAAATCAAGACTCTTGAATAGCGAACAGTGCAGATCATGATCAGACAACAAAAATGAATAGCAAACAGTGCAGATCATGATCAGACAGCAAAAAAATGAATAGCAAACAGTGCAGATCATGATCAGACAGCAGAAAATTGAATAGCGAACAGTGCAGATCATGATCAGACAGCAGAAAAATGAAAAGCGAACAGCGCAGATCATGATCAGACAGCAGAAAAATGAATAGCGAACAGTGCAGATCATGACCAGAGAGCAGAAAAATGAATAGCGAACAGTGCAGATCATGATCAGACAGCATTTTTACATTTTCGGTCCATAAATGTGTTGTAAATCATGATACACAGGTCCTGTCAACACCTGCAGGTCTGTTATTTGCCCCGAGGAAGAGCAATAAAGGTGTCAGATAATCCGACTGGCACTTCCTTAATCTGTCGATAATTAGCCTACCCACTTGGAAAAGACCGATTCTTGATTGCTTTGTCGGTTATTGTAACAGTTGTGTTTCATTAACTCGGGACCCCCCTAATAAATGAAGAATCGGTCTTTAATTGCTTTAATTTTTTTGAAAGTGGATGTTCACTTTATTAATTATTTTGAATGATTTTGAAAGTATATGTTCAGATTAGAAAATGTTAATTTTATAAAGCAATTTGTAAGTGTACTTTATTTAAGCTCGACAAAAATAAATGTGGTAGACCTATATTTTCCAGAATACGATTGTAATTTGTAAATCGTCGGATCGGTACATATTTTTGCAGACTCTTTTCACGGAAATAAATGAATATTATGCAAAAAAATATTTCATGGCTAATTATTACACGACCTTCGAAGACCGGAGCCGGAGACCGGCTATTATTACCTCCCATCGCACAGTGCAGCTGTAAACATTTTCTCGATAAATTTGGCTGAACTCGTCAGGCATCAGTTGCTTGTTTTTCCTTTCGAAATAAACGTAAATAAACTTCAAACATGATAAAATATTGATCAATTTCAACAGGAAATGAATTTGTAAAAGTAAGATCGTGTATTTTGAGTATGACATCACTGTAAAACCACATAATAAAACAAGTGAGTAACTTTCGTTGTATTGCCGAAGTGGGTGGGGTAACATGATTTGTGACATCAATAACGTCAGAGACTCGGCCCGGACCGAATGAGCTGACCATCTTATCGAAGCCCTGTTTATCAAGATAGAAATTTCACTAAATATTAATAAAATTATACTAATTTACAGATTACAAGCTGAAATTGTACGCATTGTCATCGATAGATATGCACTTTCATCAGAGGATACCATTGAAAATGAGACATTCTCTTCCATCATACGAGACGCTGAAATCTGGTTAATGATATTTCATGCAACAGGTGAACAAGATGAAGTAAAACTTGTGCAGTCTCATAAAATGTATCAAAGAGCCCATGAGTGTATACACCGCATGTTTTCAAGAGTACAAAGTGGAGACGTAGGGTACAGCTTTGTAAAAGTCGTAGATTGCGACAAACCAGCAAAAAGTGTTCTTTCTTTGGTAGCCCAAGACAACGACATCGAAGCAATGTTGGTTGATCTTAGAACCAAACATGAACATGAACGCAAAAACATGAGTTGCGTATTACAAGTTCTGGAAACAATTGACGTTAAATCGTCATTTCTCCCTGAAAACTTCAGCTCTTTGATAAATACTGTCAGGCACATGAAGGACAATTTCGAATGCGGAAAAATCACTATGAAGCAATGTGATGAAATATGGTCAAATTTACACGACATAAAAATGCATTGCAAACATTTGACTGAAGTGATATCGTCCGACGCTTTCTGGAATATTTTTTGTAGTTGGAGAGGGAATCTGTCAACAAAAGAAAACACTGAGTTAAATACATATCCGACGGCCTCTAGTGATGAAACAAACAAAGATAGTGTCGAAGCAGAACGGGAAAGATCAATATCTTCAGAGACAAAACGAGTGGAATTGCATCTTTCGATGACGTATGTTAAACAGTTGGATGAAGATGGACTGAAAGAATATAAGACGGCTTTAGAGAGTCTGCAGGAAGGAACTTCAATAACCATGACAGATGTGAGACACATATTTGGGAAAAGTGCAGACGTAGACAAGGAAAAGAAAATATCAAACAATTTCCTGAAAACCCCGGTGCCAGAGTCTGTTTGGATTGCTTTAGAACAAGTTTATTCAGGTTCAGATGTAAGTTCCAAAGTAGAGGTAATGAAAAAATGTTTACAAGCTTTGGACGTTAAACTATCAACTGAAGAAAAGTTGAATTCTGCATTTACATCATTTGAAAAATTGATGGCAGAGTCGTTTGCGGAATGTACCTTTGATGATATCAAGACTGGCATGAATACAATTTTCACACTTGTAAATAAACTGTCGAATGAAACAATAGATATAATGTCATCAATTGCAAATTCATCAGACTTGATCTGTTTCTTGAGAGACATAGTTAATGAGGATCTACGCAATTTAATTGATGCTGTTGAACCCATTTCTGAGCAGTATGTTCGAGAGTCAACAGTATCGGGTCTGATAGAAGCTAAGAGATACCTTATGCCTATTATGACCTCAGATTACACAAATCGATGTTATGACCTTATCTTGGCATTAGAACAACAAACAATTGACTGTGAAAACATTGTTAATTTACCAGGTAAAATTGTTGATTGTAGGGACAACTTCCACAGCCTGATGTATTTATACAAAAATGTTGCAAACCGTGGAGAACAAGCAGAGGAAGTTATGAAAAGCATTATTGATCGAGCGGAATTCAAGTACACGTTTGATGAAAAAAGTAATACGCTTGTAGTAGACGTAAGTTATACTCAGGCTGAAAATAATTCTGCTGTAAATTCCAAGGAGTCCAAGAATGAGACAACTGTAAAGAAAGATAAATCTTCACTAAGTGATTTAAGAAGCAGAGCTTTGCTGCTTAAGAATACAGAAAGGGATGAATCAGTCAATCATCGTCTCACTCGGACAGAGCTTGATCTTTTTATTAAATACGTAGATGAGTGTTTCACTCTGTCTGATATTTTGTTACGTTTACACTGTTCTGGACACAAGGACTACATAACTGTGCAAGAAGTTTTCAAACCTTCAGACCTTAAAACAGTAATAGAGAGTTTAACAAAGCTTAGGTCTGTGTGGTTAAAAATCTTACGCCAGAAAAGAAAAGAATTCTACCTTTTAAATTTTGTACACGGATCCAACTTACATCTCCTCTACAGATATTTAGAACGACTCGATATATCAAGTGATATGAGTAAATTGGGTATAAAGGAATCAGTTGAAACATTTTTTCAATTTCTTCACCCAGACATGAACATCGAGAAAATACATGCCTATTACAAGGAAGAAAAGAAATCGTGTGTAATGTTAGACGACAGAACAATGCTTCATTGCATAGGAACTGTACTACACCGAATATTTGCAAAGAGAGGTAAAATACAAATGGAGTCTAAGATACTGCGTAGTGAAACTTCTGACAGCGGCAACCGCGACACACGTTTCAAAATGACTGATGTTGTTCAAGACGGCAAACCTTTAGTTGCACAATTAGATGAGGACAGTGCATACACAGTTAAAACAGTCATCGCGTTGTACGCACTTACTGGAAATCAGTCACTTCCTAAGTCACACCAAATACTATTTTGCACTAGAGAGACAACTTCAGATGAGCTTAAGCTTTTGATAGAAAGATGTCTAGGTGAAACTGAATTCTGTGAAAGTCAAACACTTTTCTGTGTTGTGAACGTCGAAATGCTTCCAACCTTATTACAGTTTTCATTACTGGAAACACTAAAAAATGTAAGAAAAAGAAGTAAACATTTCTTGCTCGCAGTTGTTTGCAGAGGGTCAAAATATCATCCAATAATAGAAGAGCTCGGCGAGTTTTTGACAACTGTCACACCAGCAACAGATGTAATTATTAAAGATGTTTTCATTCAGGAGTGTCCAAATGTTGTTACAGTGACATCAGACCTTCCTGGCCAGGGCAAAACAACTTTCATCAACAAAACTGCTTATTACTTGGAAAAGGCTGTAAAGGTTCTTCATATAAGTGGACCAGTCCGAAAACTTGAACTTATTGAACGCTTACGCTGTCTTCGTTTACGAAAATATGATTTGCTTCACATAGACATTTGTGATATTCACAATCCAACTGAAATTGATACATTCCTTTTTGAGCTTATCACACTAAAGTTCGTTTCCTGTGATAAGGTTTCAGCTGGTTTGAAAACGTCCTACGTATATCTAGAAATTGCTAATACATTTAATGATAAGCTGAGAGATAGTCTTGAGACAGCAATGCTTTTCAAACGTGAACATTTGGCTTGGAGAAACTTTGATAATTTTGCTGTCAGTTGTGAAATACAAAGTCCTGTTCAGGTCGTTTGCCGTTACCTTCATTATCTCAAAGAGAAATTGTTGGATAAACAGGATTTAGTGATATCACAACAAGAGGCCAAACCTTTACCGACGTCAAAATGTCGAGAACTACTAAAAACTCACTTTGGGAACTCTCGAGATTTGTCGTTTCCTATTGTTATAACTGCTGTAAAAGTATTGGCAAGTCAGCTGAAAAAAATGGCTTGTAGTCCTTTTTTCCAAATCAGTCGTTTGAAAGAAATGGTTGGACATAATGAAGTACAAAAAACAAAGTCTTCTCTGGTAGATGCTATGATTAAAAGCACGAATGAATTTGCTTCGCGCTCGGTGAATGTATGCTCAACTCAGCAAAGGCCTTCTTCATGTTCGAATACTGAAGCAGTTTTAGATAAAGAAAACACAGAGCAAGCCATGCTTTTATACAAAAGAGTAGAGACAATGATAAGATGGGAAAACAGCAATCACCTAATGTTTGTTTTTCATAGTCAGAACATGCAGACTATCACCCCGATATATTCTGATATCATGAAGTTACCACTAAGTGTAAAAGATTTATTTGAAAGACAGATGAAAAAGAAATTGCAAGACTATAGAAACATGAGTCAACGGGAGCTTCAGAACATATTACAAATGGTTTCTCGAACAAATCCGAGGACATTACCAAGTCAAAAGTTGATTGAGATGGCAAAATCATACGCCCTTACTCCTGACAACTTACTTAAAATGGTTATTATAATGCTCAGAATCAAGGCTAATGTTCCGGTTGTTATCATGGGTGAAACGGGATGTGGAAAAACGTCTCTTCTGCGGTATCTAGCGGATATATGTGAGATACCCTTTAAAACCATGAACATACATGCGGGTACTTCCGAGGACGAAATAATTCACATTATTTCCAAGTCCAGTCAAGAAGCTAATTCAAAAGGAGAAACGTGGCTGTTTTTCGATGAGATCAATACATCGACTAGTGTTGGACTTATTAGTAATATTATCTGTCATCGGAGATGCCTCGATAAAGAATTGTCTCCAAATTTGAATGTTATGGGTGCCTGTAATCCTTACAAGCTGAGGTCACCGACAGCAATTAATTCTGCCGGACTTACAGGAAAACTTAAATCTGACGAAATGTCAAAATTTGTGTATCGCGTCCATCCTCTGCCTGAAACTGTGTTTGATTATGTTTGGGACTTTGGAAGCTTGAGCGTGAAAGATGAATTACTTTATATTTCTAGGATGATTGAAGGTGTGTTTCATGACAGTTGTTATCACAAGCTATTTGTAGATACATTATCGGAGTCTCAAAATTTTGTTCGACGGAAAGAATCGTCAGCATATGCAGTAAGTCTGAGAGATATTCATAGATGTAAGCGACTGGCAAGCTGGTTCTTAAAAATGCTTACAGTCTTAAAACCAG
The DNA here is from genome assembly GCA_022818135.1 of Saxidomus purpurata. Taxonomy (NCBI): domain Eukaryota; kingdom Metazoa; phylum Mollusca; class Bivalvia; order Venerida; family Veneridae; genus Saxidomus; species Saxidomus purpurata. The sequence continues at coordinate 196,676 of JAFMSR010000045.1, forward strand.
AACCCAAAGTTCCTTACACATGCGCCTGTCAGACTGAAATAAGAGCCATTGTGCTTGCTTTAGCTCACTGCTACCACAGCCGGTTTTCAGATAAAGGCATAAGGCAGGAATTTAGAAATATCATTTGTCGGAAATATTTGGATGCTCAAGTAAGTCCCAATGTCGATAAATCAACTGATTACATAAAAACTATTATTGCAGAAGAACAAATCGATATACTCTCTAGAATGGAAGTTTCAGAGGGTATTGCTAAGAATGAAGCACTAATGGAGAATGTATTTATCATTCTTGTATGTATTTTCAACAAAATACCTATATTTGTAGTCGGAAAACCTGGTTGCAGCAAATCTTTAGCCATCCAGGTTATCAGAAGCAACATAAGGGGCAAAGATTCGCCAGACGATTTTTTCTGCAAATTGCCTCAGTTATATTGTGTATCTTATCAAGGTTCCGAATCTTCTACTTCAGACGGTATTATAAAGGTTTTTGAAAAGGCTGAAAAATACCAGATGTCCAATAGTGCTGAAAATGTTTTATCCGTGATTATTCTTGACGAAATTGGTCTTGCCGAGGTATCAAGATTTAATCCACTGAAAGTTCTTCACAGCTTGCTTGAATCGGAAAGGGATCATGGTCCGAAAGTTGCTGTAGTTGGTATATCAAACTGGACGCTAGATGCATCGAAAATGAATCGTGCTATACATCTATCAAGAACAGATATGGATAATGAAGAGCTCTATGAGACAGCAAAATCAATAAGCAGCTCTTTTTTGGAAACAAGTATTCCATTCAGATCCAAACAGCTACGTTTTCTTGAAGGTTTGGAAGAAACTGAACCGAAAACTCTTCTATCAAAGGGACACATAGAACCCGTTTTACAAACAATTGCAAAAGCATACTGCATCTACATGAAGGAACTTAACCCCAGATTAAAAAACTTCCATGGACTTCGTGATTTCTATGCGCTTGTAAAATATATAGCAAGAAAATGTGTAAACACAGAGCACAGTCTTGACGTTAAAACATATCTTTCTGACATAGTGATTGATGGCCTTGAGAGAAATTTTGCCGGCCTTCCAGATGGGACAGAAAGATTAATTCAGGTATTTAACGATCACCTTGATTATAAAAAGGCATCTCATAATCACATACTTGATATGATTGCCGACAATGTTAATGATCCAATAGCAAGACATTTAATGTTGATAACAAATGGAGATTCTGCTTTAGGTATTGTTGAAAGGCATTTGAGTAGTAAAGGACGCAAGAAAAAAACAGTAATCTTCGGTAGTCAGTTTGAAGATGACCTAACTGACGACTATAATTACCGAATTCTCAGCAAAATAATTTTGTGCATGGAGGAAGGTGAAGTACTCATTTTAAAAGACTTAGAAAATATTTATGGTAGTCTTTACGACATGTTGAATCAAAATTACACTATCATTGGCAAAAGAAAGAATTGCAGAATTGCTCTCGGGGCGTACAGTAATCCATATTGCCATGTCGCAAATTCATTTCGCTGCATAGTATTGATGGATGAGAGCAAAGTGAATAAGAGTGACCCACCTTTTTTAAACAGGTTTGAAAAACATCACCTAAGGTTTTCAGATATTGTAGATGAGGAGCAGAGCAAATTAATACAACAATTGAGTCATTGGCTTCATGATGTTACACAAATACCTGACACAGTCTTTAACTTCACCGATGTATTGCCAGTTTACAGTGAAGACCTTGTAGCTTCACTTGTTTGGAAACTAAGCAGTACTCCGTGTAAGTCTTCCGTTAATGCTAAGGAGTGCAAAAAAGCTTTAATGATGCTTCTGAATCCAGCAGCGATTCTTCGCCTTAGAAATGCAAAAAGTGATGAGATAAGGGCCAATTCGGAAGATTTGAAGGAGGAATTCTTTCGTTTGCCTCTGCATAGGGGACTGGAGGAGTTTGTGTCTTATCAGATCATGGATAATACAAATGACATACATGGTATTTTATCTATTGTATTTACAAACAGCAATGTTCACACAAAACTTCCAAAGAAAGTACAACTTCCAAAGAAAGTACAACTTCCAAAGAAAGTACAGCATAAAATGGTTCAAGTCGAAAAACTTGGATTTTTTAAATCTGAGAAACAGTTGACGCAGAGAATAGACCACTTTTGGTCCAGTAAAGACACTGCAGACATTCTGATGATTCAGTGTAGCGCTGTAGATGATGAAAAACACATACTACTAACAAAGTCTATAGTAGAGCAGTGCAGAGCAGAGTTTTTAAGGAAACCGCAGTCGGTAGCAAAACACGTTTATCTTGTTATACATCTCGACAGAAGCAAGGGAACGTCTAAAATAACTTCTCAAATTAATTTTGTTTCGGAGTGGAACTTAGTTATGCTAGATAATCTTGACTGTCCAAAGACATCGTTGAAGATGTTGTGTGAAATGTCGCCTTTAGAAGCTGTTAAAAGAAAAGAAAATTTACATGATTGCTTGACAGAAGAACTTCTTTGGGCTTTTACAAGAATCCGATATGGCCCCTATGGGAGAAATATTGAAAGTATAAAGGAGATTCTCAAATTAATGAAGAATTCATCTGAATTCATGCAACTTCTTGAGACTGCAATCCGGAAAAACGTGTCAGTGTTAGATACAGAAGAGAAAGACTGGCAGGTCCAAGTTGCATGTGATATTCAAGCATTGCGAAACTCAGCAACGTTCATAGAAGCCCTAGAGCAACGTATTATGCGTATCATAAAGCTACCCCTAGCAAAACTTATTTACTGTATGGAAAAACATGGTATCATCGATTCTTTTTTTATTCTCACAAATAAAGAAAATCGAAGAAAATCCTGGGAAAATGTTTTTGAAGATGATCGCTATTTTTGTTTGGATAACATACCAGACAATGCTGATCAACCAGAATGCTATGTGTGCAGCGCATACGATCTATCATTACAGATGCCGTTTAGCAGGAGCATATTCTTCCAGATAGAATCAGAGAAAGATTGGTTTTTAGATGAGTTGTCCAAAAAAAAGGTCTGGTTAAATTTGGAACCTGGAGAAAATTTGCCACTGGATATGTATCAACGGTTATTGAAACGCCATGAAAAATTAATTTCTTTTAATATCCCCGACTCGAAACAATTCTTTTATAAAGACTCAGAGAGAGACTACTTTATTGATTTTTGTAATATCGTATCAATGCAAACATATCCCAGCATAGATCGCAAGAAACGGATGGATTACATGAAGTGGATTATGTTACAAAAATCAAGTATTGCTTTCAAATGTCCTCTCGAACTCTTGGTTTCTTTGCACACAGAAAGCTGGCTCAACGCTTCCTTATTTAGGGCTGAAATGCAACTGTTTGGGATATGTGAAAAAGTTCTAAATGAAAATGACATGTCAGATATAATGGATTTGAAGCATATTAATAAAAACATGTCTGATAGTGAAGATGGATGTGAAAAGAGTGGGAATTCAATCAGAAACAGTTCCGTGCCAAGTATAAGTTCTATTCCAGCTGAACAGCATTCCGATGCTTTACAGTCCTCTGATATATCAAATATAAATCATGAAGATATTCTTGTTCAACATGTTTGTGAAAAAATGCTGCCGACAGAAACAACTTTAAAAGCGTATGGCGGTGTAAATAATTGGCAGCGAAAAATTAACACTGTACTCGTGTTAGCTGCTAAAGTTTCAAACCAAAGTAAGCAATTACACTCATTGCGTGTCTGCAATGACTTTGCAAGTAGCATTAATACACTAGGGCAGACATCAAAATGGTTAGAGAAAACAGGGACATTACTGACAATTGGACACTCTCTAGATTCAGAGAAGGTATTTCTGTCCATTTTCGACTTTGTAGTTAGTGGTTTGAAGGGTACCAACGAAAATTCGGTCGAAGAGTATTACACGTTGTTGTCATCGTACTTCGTGCGGTGCATTGATTATAATTCTACTACTGAGGTTCCAGAATATCTTTTTGAACATATACTGACGGGGAAATTATCAGAAGATCTTGTTCCTTACTTGAAAGGACCTTTCAGCAAAGTGTTTGATATTGAAGAGGATGAATTTCTTAATTTGGTGGGAATAGATCAAGACAAATGGGAAGATTCGGATTCAGAAGATTCATCTCATGATATTGACGAAAGATTCAAATCCGATAATGAAACAAGTGATTCTTCATTTAAACAAAGACTTTTCGTCGATAAAGTAAAACATGTACTTAGACGACTGTCACAAAATGGTGAGGAAAATTCTTCCCTTGTTCTTCTCTTCATTGATATTTTGCAGAAGCTCTATGAAAAACAGATGAGGACATCTCCACAAAGTGTTCTGAGTCCTGATATACTCCTCACTTGTAACAAAATAATGCATGAAAATTCATTTGGGTTAGAATATGTGGCAGCCATTTCCTTCATAAAGGCGTTTTTCTGTTACATAAAGCAGTATAACCTGATTGACACAGAAAATACTAGATGTGAATGGAATGAGATAGCGAATGTCTTGAAACAAGGGAAAGACCCTTTTGTTAATAAGATCCTATTCACTGAACTTCTTAAGACATTGCATCTATCATCAACTCTGTGTCAGACGTTGTCTTTGGTTGACAAGGAAGCTGATTTACACAGACTTTCAAAACAAGTACTTTGGGATACAGATCATCTCAGCTTCTGTTTTGAAAGGAGCCCTTTATGTTTAACAATAGACAGTTCATTACATGAACAGATTTCACACTGCAAAGGAGACGTAATACGAGCAGAATTTAAAAATCAAAAGCTTCTGATTTCCACTTCCAAAGAAGATGGCCTATTGGCGTTGTTCTCTTTTGCTGCAAGGGTTTTTTATTTTCCAAAATTTTACGAGCCACTGGCAGATACTAAACGAACTCTTGCTTCTTCTATTACAAAGGAGTACTGCCTAGAAAAAGGAAAAGGGACTGACGTCATAAAACTTTTGATGAGTGAATCTAATTTCAAAGTTTCAATTTTCAATATAAATGAAAGACTGACTCACAGGGAATATTGCATGGTGTCGTTCTTTGTGACCTTATATTTGATGCTTCTTGCAAAGAATGAATTCATAACAAGACCTCCTTGTCCATTTTTAATTGAGTGTTTGGTCAGTCCAAAAGCAGTCAGTGAGTATTATCTGCCAGGATTTTATGACAGTGACTATGGAGCAGAGGATGCTTGTGGCACCTTTGCATATGTATGTGGTTGTGGCTACCGTAGATCAGTCGCACATAACAGCCAATCTTATTCACGATACACTTGCTCATCATGCCTTCAGACACCACAAGTTAACCAGGCTGCTCTGTTGTTATGTTCCTGTGGTTACCGTACAGTATATGTAAATCATACTAATGAGAAAAATGTCAAATGCGTCATTTGCAATAAAGAGTCCGAGGCAAAACTAACAACTTTTTTTTCTTGCAAATGTGACTTCAGTACTATTTATGACCAATCTACGATATCAGAAGATGACAAATGGTGTTTGTTTTGCTTGGATAATGCAAGGAGTACTGATACACACAATACAAATGACCTAAAGTTTGGATATTCACAGAAAAGAAATGTAATCTGGATGATGCATGGATATGAACAATCAGGATTTTCTGTAAGGGGATTGCATCCGGTCACTGTGCATATTTTACAGATGCTTGTAAAGGGCTGCTTGTTAGGATCCTATGCATTTGGATTTACAGATATCAAACAAATTGGAGAAATCATTGGCATGACTGATACTGATGCTCATTCACTTTGGATTGAAATTCAGCACCACTGGAATAGAATTTCTTTAAATCTAAATTTAAATGAGAATAATCTAACAGTTTTTCTACACACTATATTGCGAGAAGCAAGAAATAAATTATGCGAAGAGACTTGCTCCCTCTCAACAAGAGAAAATCGGCGCAATTTTGAAGAAAACATGGACAAGTTGATTATTGATCATATTACACAGGCTTCTGATTTAATCAGAAAAACTGTGCGAGAACATGAAAAACTACACTGTGCAAGAGAAGAGGCAATAGAAATATCATTGTTTGAGGCAAATGATCTGACACATTGTGAAAAAAAAATGCAAATTGGGCGTTTCTTATTTAGGGCTCAGGGCTGTCCGACCAAAGAAAATTTCATCTCCGAATTTTATATGCGAAGAAATAAATTTCCATTTTTGAATTTGGTACTGCACTATGAGAGCTATTTCAAGTTACCCAAACATATTTTCAATATTATTCAATGGCACATGACAATAATCACCAGAGCAAACTATATCATGAAAAAACATGACTGTCTTGAAATGAAAGTGGAAGATTTCATTTATAACAATCAAGAACAAAACCATACAGAAATGAATAAAATTTTTGAAAATTTTAAAATGAGCTGGAATGAGTTGATGAAGCTTTTACAATTTCACAAAATATCGCAAAAGATGGACGTTATACACAAACAGAGTAAGATGAAGGGTTGTATGATCTATGGGAAAGAGAGCATACTTTATGAAGTAATGAAAGTTTTAGTTATTTTTCAAAACGATATCCTTGACAAGGCACTACAAATGGCCAATTCAAGTCCTGCTCTCAGCTTTCTTCTAAGGGATAGCAATATCTCTGCAATTCCATGTGTCCAAATAACAGAAGTTAAGGTCGATGATCTTATTAACTTCAATCTTGAATGGGATAGAATACATGACAGTGGAATGATTTATAGAGAGTCACACTGCACCTTAAGTTACGGACAAGGGGATAGAGTTACTTACAATTTCAGTACTATCGAAAAAGCTGTCGCAGTTCTCGCTCTAGCTGGCAAATCATACCTGTTGTTTGAAAACAGATTACCAAATGTTATTTTCACAGATGAGCTTTTTGTCAATTATGCAACATTAAAAAGGGTATTAAAAGCATGTATCCCCCAACAACCGTTGACAACTGAAATTGAAACTGGCATTAGATCAAGAAGCAAAAACGATCCAAGAATTGTTATAGAACTTTTGGCTCATTTAGGCATTATGATGACATTGTTGAAAAAAACTGGAATTGAAAAAGATGAAGAAAGTAGGCCTTTAGTTGATTATGCATTGGAATGGCAAGATCTGTTAACACATGAGTTTCCACGACATTTACTGCCATATCCTGAGAGTTGTGTCAAATTATCTCACATAGTACCTTTGAGTGAACTGTTAGAAGACATTTGTTCTGAAACTGCCGTTGATGCACTTGATAAAGAATTCAGAGATCCGCTGGATACAACTATTGAAAGTCATATCGTTAAGATATTTCAAAATAGACAACTACCACGAGTGTTGTTGAAAGCGATAAAGTTATTCTCACACAGATGCCTTTCAAGTAAAATGGCCGATCCGAAACAGCCACTTAACAGTTATCTATCAGATGATTCGTTTTGGCCTGAAGGAAGTAGAGAGCATGGTATGGTGACTGTAAGTGGTAAGAGGGATAGTGTGCTTTCTTTGTTACCAGACTTCATTATGGTGCGACATGTATATGAAGTTGTAAAAGCTATGGAAATCGAGATACAGGTAAGTGATTTTGCTTTGCTGCCCTTTCCTCTGTTATTGTACACAATTTTAATTCACTTTGCATAGAAAATGTATGTATAAAATATTTTGAGTTTTCTCTCAAAATTGAGAACAGACGTAAATGAACAGCAAACATTAATTTATGGATGAGATAAAATACCCGCATGCTTTATTTGACGTCAAAGCGTAAAGTTATCAGTTAGGATTGTTTTGTGCCATCAAAAACTTGAACACAAAGCACATTATCAGATCTTGAATGAACTCAATTAAGGGCTGGCATGTCTTCAATAAATATTCTTGAATTAACAAATGTGTTGCTAAATTTGACATTGTTCACACATTGAAGCAACATTTCTTAGCAGGCATTCTTACTCAACTTGGATTACATGTGTATGAATACAATACTACTATATCTGTCACGTCAAGTTTGATTATGGGAATAAGTGTCACCATTATACCTTCTACAGTAAACTCCGCTTATAACGAACTCCTCGGGACATATCAAATTTGTTCCTTATATCCGGAGTTCCTTATATCCGTATATCGAACAAGTTCCTTATATGCGATGTATATATATTGAACTAAAATATATGTCGAACAAGTATTTTTATAGTCAAATGTTATAAAATCTGAACCATCAACTTTTGATCTTCCTACCTCCTTTTGAGGAGTTATAAAGATCTGTAACTGTTACATGTATCCTTTTTTATACCCGTAAATCTATTCAGAAAAATTGCAAGGATTAATAAAACATAAAAAAGACAGCTACTGTTTTCATTGGCAATACCTAAACAAATACAAATGAAAAAAGCTGATTTTTTCTCACTTGCCATAATTTGATATATTATTTTACAAGGTATTTTTTCCAAAAATGGGATTTCATCCGGTCTGCATTCTAGAAACGCTCAAAACTATTTACGTTAAATATTATCACTTGAATATCGTATTTAGCAATTATAATTGTACTCTCATTTAATTAGTTTACCAAAACGTTACACATTTGTAATTATTTACATTTTGAATGATAGCTACAAGTATGCTATAAAAATACAATGCAGACGGCAAACAAAAAATACAAAATCAACATATTTTTTAAAACTTTTCTGAACATATTTGCAGTTCGATATATACGATTACTTTACTAGACTATACATTTTGCATTGTTGGGCCAGAAAATAGTGTTCCTTATATCCGAAGTTTCCTTATAACCGGAGTACGATATAACCGTATATTTTTACATTAAACAAAGAAGGGTAAAAATCGGGCCCAAAAAACTTGTTCGTTATATCTGAAGTTACGTTATATCCGGAGTCGATATATACGGAGTTTACTGCATGGGCCCTTGATAAATCTCATATAAAACGTTTGTACATTTGCGCCATTATATAAATCTTATTTAGACAGAATAAATTTGTTACACATTTGTTTGGATCAATAAATCTAGAGTTATTGCCCTTGATTAAATAAACTAAAGCGTAATTATACCCCCAAAACGAAGTTAAGGGGGTATATAGGAGTCACCCGGTGGTCGGTCGGTCGGTCGGTCGGGCGGTCTGTTGCATTTTCCTTGTCCGGAGCATAACTTGAAAACTACTTGTTGGAATTCAATACAACTTCATACAATGATCAAGCACATTGAGAGGAAGTGCAGTGCACAAGAACTATAACTCCATCTTGACTAATTACAGAGTTATTGCCCTTTGTTAGTTTTCCTTGTCCGGAGCATAACTTGAAAACTACTGGTTGGAATTCAATACAACCTCATACAATGGTCAAGCACATTGAGAGGAAGTGCAGTGCACAAGAACTATAACTCCATCTTGACTAATTACAGAGTTATTGCCCTTTGTTAGTTTTCCTTGTCCGGAGCATAACTTGAAAACTACTGGTTGGAATTCAATACAACTTCATACAATGGTCAAGCACATTGAGAGGAAGTGCAGTGCACAAGAACCATAACTCCATCTTGACTAATTACAGAGTTATTGCCCTTTGTTGCTTTTCCTTGTCCGGAGCATAACTTGAAAACTACTTGTTGGAATTCAATACAACTTCATACAATGATCAAGCACATTGAGAGGAAGTGCAGTGCATAAGAACTATAACTCCATCTTGACTAATTACAGAGTTATTGCCCTTTGTTACTTTTCCTTGTCCGGAGCATAACTTGAAAACTACTGGTTGGAATTCAATACAACTTCATACAATGGTCAAGCACATTGAGAGGAAGTGTAGTGCACAAGAACCATAACTCCATCTTGACTAATTACAGAGTTATTGCCCTTTGTTGCTTTTCCTTGTCCGGAGCATAACTTGAAAACTACTTGTTGGAATTCAATACAACTTCATACAATGATCAAGCACATTGAGAGGAAGTGCAGTGCATAAGAACTATAACTCCATCTTGACTAATTACAGAGTTATTGCCCTTTGTTACTTTTCCTTGTCCGGAGCATTACTTGAAAACTACTGGTTGGAATTCAATACAACTTCATACAATGGTCAAGCACATTGAGAGGAAGTGCAGTGCACAAGAACTATAACTCCATCTTGACTAATTACAGAGTTATTGCCCTTTGTTAGTTTTCCTTGTCCAGAGCATAACTTGAAAACTACTGGTTGGAATTCAATACAACTTCATACAATCATCAAGCACATTGAGAGGAAGTGCAGTGCACAAGAACTATAACTCCATCTTGACTAATTACAGAGTTATTGCCCTTTGTTAGTTTTCCTTGTCCGGAGCATAACTTGAAAACTACTGGTTGGAATTCAATACAATTTCATACAATGATGAAGCACAATGAGAGGAAGTGCAGTGCACAAGAACCATAACTCTATCTTGACTCATTTCAGAGTTATTGCCCTTTGTTACTTTTCCTTGTCCAGAGCATAATTCGTAAACTACGAGTTGGAATTCAATACAACTTCATACAATGGTCAAGCACAATGAGAGGAAGTGCAGTGTACAAGAACCATAACTCTATCTTGACAAATTACAGAGTTATTGCCAATAACAATATCTCTTTTTAGTTTGTTTGCAAGGTATTCTGTTACTACGAACTTTCTCAGTTTATAAAGCAGTCTTTTGGGGGTATTAATCACATTTAGTGATAGCTCTAGTTTCTTTTTCTAGTACTTTCAAATCTTCCACAAACTAGATCACATTAACACAGAATGTGAGCTCATACAACACAGACTTTTGGCCAGGCTGATTCTAAGATATAAATGATAATATTCCACTCAACGAACTACATCATACAAGATGTTCTAGTGATTATGCATCCTAGTTTTACCAACAAAGATGTATCTAACCATTTTAACACTTTTCATACATGTTTGGTGTGTGTGCATATATATGCAATCAATGTCCAGTTATACTAACGGCCATATTATTGTAGAACTACATGCACTTGATTTAGCAAAATGAACCATGTAACCTTTAGCATGCACATAAATTAAACTTGTAATGAGCTCATATTACTTTTTAGCTCACCTGACACAGAGTGCCAGAGTGAACTATTAGGATCGCTCACCGTCCGTCGTACGTCGTACATTCACCTTTCCTTTCAAACGACATCTCTTATGAAACCAGTAAGTTAATGTTAACTAAACTTTGCAAGTATGTTCCTTGCATGTAGCCCTATCATAGTTGAAAAAATTGTTCCATTCCATGCAGAACTCAGGTTGCCATTTGAGGAGAGCGATGGTGTAGAGGCCGCTCATCCCGGAGGTTGCGGGTTCGAGCCCCACTGGGGTCATGACCATACTTCCTCAAATAAAACCGGTACTGGTTTTTCCAGGAAGCGGACTCAAGAGTGACTCGATAAGCTACAAGCTTTCTTCACAATCAAGCTAAAATAAATTAGTTCAAGACGAAACAGTAATGCAGACATAGAAGATCATTTCAAATATGACAAACAGCATAATTATTAACTATTATTTCTTTGTATCGCACAGAAGCAGTTTTAACTATATCTATTCATAAAATCAAACTTTACAACAGCATACATTACTTTATAAGTTATTTCAAGTTATATAAACAATCTATTAACAAAAATCAAAACATTTCTGCTTGGCTGCGCTTTCCGTTATAGGACTGCAATAAGACCGTAATGCGTTGGGCTGGTGGGCTTGACAGCTTGAGATTGCATTTGGGGTCACTAGGGTCAAGGTCACTGTTACTAAAAATAGAAAAATGGTTTCCGCTCAATAACTCCAGTAAGGAGTGACCAATTACAATGAAACTTGGTCTGTAGGTAGCTTGCATGAAGACAAAGCTTGGGATTGCATTCGGGGTCACAAGGGTTAAGGTCAAGGTCACTGTCACTAAAAATAGAAAAATGGTTTCCACTCAAGAACTCAAGTTAGTAGTGACTAATTGCAATGAAACTCGGTGTGTAGGTAGCTTGTGTAGAGAGGAAGCTAGGGATTGCATTTGGGATCACTAGGGTCAAGGTCAAAGGCACTGTTACTAAAAAATAAAAAAATGGTTACCGCTCAATAACTTGAGTTAGGAGTGACCAACTGTAATGAAACTTGGTGTGTAGGTAGCTTGCGTAGAGAGGAAGCTTTTGGTCACTAGGGTCAAGGTCACTAGGGTCAAGGTCATTTATTTTTAGTTTTAAGATTGTTTTAAGCAAAGAACATTTTTGGGGGTCAATGTCACTAGGGTCAAGGTCACTGTTACTTGAAATAGATTTGTATTTTTATTGTTTTTTAATTGTTTTAAGCAAAAAAATATTGGGGGTCAAGGTCACTGTTACTAAAAATAGATTTTTGTTTTTTAGTTTTTAAATTGTAGCAAAAAAAGAGGGGGGGGTCAAAGTCACTAGGGTCAAGGTCGAGGTTATAAATTGAAGAAAAAAATTAGGAGTTTAGTTTGCACACATGGTTTTGATTTACGTATCTTTTCTTGACATCTGTGTACAAATCAAAGTTCATGTCCTGTAGGCCTCGAATGCAGAAAAATTACGTGTTTAATTTTAATTTTTGACGAAGCTATTCATAGACTTGCGTCCATGGATTAAATGTATTTTGCATTCCAAATACTCGAATAAACTATCAGAAAGGAAAAACATTAAAAAAATCTTCTTCTCAAGAACAGGGGGCCCAGAGCTATGTAGATATGAAACATGTGGCATTGCCTAGTCAAAAAAGACCCATCCAGGAGGGTTATTCTTTTTCTGATCATTAATTTATAATATTTTTTATATGAATTATTGAAGATTTATAGAAGTATTGGTGTTTTTGGCAGACATCAAAATAACTCAAGTTTTACCTCTCCATCAGTTCTGCAGGGTTGAGTTAACACCTTGACCAATCTCAAAAATACTTCTGGACTTGCAGAAGATTATTTGTACATACTAAGGCCAAGCTCCAATCTCTAAGAATATACATTTTAAGTTTTTTTAATTGTGGAAAACCCTTTGGCTATTTATAGCATTATATAAGTATCTGCCTATTATCTAGGGCTGACTATTGCAGCCAAATTTACTATCACGGTAGTTATCGATAGTTAAAAGTACTATCACGATAGACTATCAATAGTTGGCTTCACTATCGCGATACTATCACGATAGTTTCAATAGTTTACATTATTACATACTATATATTTTTACCAAGTTGATTCAATTTGTTTGTATCAATACCTGTAATTAACTTGAATTCGGTATAAATATAATCGTTACTAATTAAGAATGCTAAACCATTTTTATTGAACAGATACGCGTCATTAAAATTTTTCACTATGCGAAGACATGGATTGATGGATGGTAAGAAGACAAAAGGAACAGAAACGCCGTCGTATATATAACTTATTATAGCCCGTAATGTAAACATACGTTTTATGGCAAAGGAAAATCAACTACATTTTATGTAAATAACGCATTCAAAAATGAAAAAAACTATCGAGAAAAGTCGATAGCTGTCCAGACTATCGGCGATAGTATCGATAGTGTGAAATTGCTATCGACTGTTGACTATCGGGTCTGATACAATCGCGATAAGTCGATAGTATCGACTATCATTACACCCCTACTATTATCTAAGGTCATAGCAGGGAGTTAATCCATGTAAACTTCACTGCCTGCCTATTTTAAGTAGCAGTATCTGTCTACTGTAGCATTTTAGAGTTTTGAGTGTAACACTGTTTTTGCATTGATGTGTGAGAGGGGTCTGTGAAAGTTATATGCAAGTATATCTCATTGGAAGTAATTGAATTAAAATAATTTCTTTTTTTCGTGATAATTTTCTGAAGAATATGCAAGTTCTTGTGTGAATTATTTGGAACAGTTTTGAATGAATGTTATGAATGAATGAGAAATAAATTGGTAGAAACTTAAATTTCATTGTTTTTTCAAGAAAAGGATTTAAGCTAACTTTGATGATCGCAGCAAACCTGGGCTGTTACTAAGTTTTGCCAAAACTTGAATAGTTCAGCACAATCTTGAATTATTCTCTTTGCCATATTCAAATCTAACCTCAAAAATAGCCCCCAAACAGCCACTGAAGCAAAAAGTGGTAGAGTTTGGCAACAGTAGCCAATGGTAGCCAGGTGAGCGATATAGGGCCATCTTGGGCCTCTTGTTATACCCCCAAAACGAAGTTTAGGGGGGTATATAGGAGTCACCCAGTGGTTGGTCGGTCGGTCGGTTGGTCGGTCGGTCGGTTGGTCGGTCGGTCGGGCGGGCGGTCTGTCGCGCGGTCTGTTGCATTTTCCTTGTCCGGAGCATAACTTGAAAACTACTAGTTGGAATTCAATATTACTTCATACAATGGTCAAACACATTGAGAGGAAGTGCAGTGCACAAGAACCATAACTCCATCTTGACTAATTACAGAGTTATTGCCCTTTGTTACTTTTCCTTGTCCGGAGCATAAGTTAAAAACTACGAGTTGGAATTCAATACAACTTCATACAATGGTCAAGCACATTGAGAGGAAGTGCAGTGTACAAGAACCATAACTCTATCTTGACTAATTACAGAGTTATTGCCCTTTGTTACTTTTCCTTGTCCGGAGCATAACTTGAAAACTACTAGTAGGAATTCAATACAATTTCATACAATGATCAAGCACAATGAGAGGAAGTGCAATGCACAAGAACCATAACTCCATCTTGACTAATTACAGAGTTATTGCCCTTTGTTACTTTTCCTTGTCCGGAGCATAACTTGAAAACTACTGGTTGGAATTCAATACAACCTCATACAATGGTCAAGCACATTAAGAGGAAGTGCAGTGCACAAGAACCATGACTCCATCTTGACTTATTACAGAGTTATTGCCCTTTGTAACTTTTCCTTGTTCGGAGCATAACTTGAAAACTACTTGTTGGAATTCAATACAATTTCATACAATGATCAAGCACAATGAGAGGAAGTGCAGTGTACAAGAACCATAACTATATCTTGAGTATTAATTGAGTTATTGCCCTTTGTTACTTTTCCTTGTCCGGAGCATAACTTGAAAACTACTTGTTGGAATTCAATACAATTTCATACAATGATCAAGCACAATCAGAGGAAGTGCAGTGCACAAGAACCATAACTCCATCTTGACTAATTACAGAGTAATTGCCCTTTGTTACTTTTCCTTGTCCGGTGCATAACTTGAAAACTACTAGTTGGAATTCAATACAACCTCATACAACGGTCAAGTACATTGAGAGGAAGTGCAGTGCACAGGAACCATAACTCTATCTTGACTCATTACAGAGTTATTGCCCTTTGTTACTTTTCCTTGTCCAGAGCATAATTCGTAAACTACGAGTTGGAATTCAATACAACTTCATACAATGGTCAAGCACAATGAGAGGAAGTGCAGTGCACAAGAACCATAACTCCATCTTGATTAATTACAGAGTTATTGCCCTTTGTTCCTTTTCCTTGTCCGGAGCATTATTCGAAAACTACTGGTTGGAATTCAATACAACTTCATACAATGGTCAAGCACAATGAGAGGAAGTGCAGTGCAAAGAGCCATAACTCCATCTTTATTCATTACAGAGTTATTGCCCTTTGTTACTTTTACTTGTCCGGAGCATAATTCGAAAACTTTTGGTTGGAATTTAATACAACTTCATACAATGGTCAATTACATTGAGAGAAAGTGCAGTGTACAAGAACCATGACTCTATCTTGACAAATTACAGAGTTATTGCCAAGAACAATATCTCTCTTTAGTTTGTTTGCAAGGTATTCTGTTACTACGAACTTCCTCAGTTTATAAAGCAGTCTTTTGGGGGTATTAATCACATTTAGTGATAGCTCTAGTCCTAATTCATTTCTTCACAGTACTTCATTGCTTCTATATGTACAATGATTTATGAGAAATTTCAACGTACATGTACATCTATGACAATTACCATGAAAACCAAATGATTTTATACTGCTTTTGAGAACAGTACATGTCTCCAAAGCCGTTATTCCAGGCACCAATGTAAATTGAACAAGAAGGTCAAACGACGAAGAAAGGAAGCATTCTTATTACAATTTATACATGCCATTAAAAAACCTATGAAGTTTTATGGTCATCTCCCTTTTTAGCTCACCTGAGCTGGCTCAGGGTGAGCTATTAGGATCGATGAATGTCCGTCGTCCGTCGGACGTCGTCCGTCGTCCGTCCACATTTAGTTCGTTAACACTCTAGTGGTCACATTTTTTCCTCAGTTGTCACGAAACTTGGTCAGGATGTTTGTCCCAGTAATTACTCGGACGAGTTCGAATATGGGTCATCTGGGGTCAAAAACTAGGTCACAGAGCCCAAAAATAGAAAAATCTTGTTAAGGCTCTAGAGGCTACTGTTTCAGTCCAAATATCCTGGCAATTTGTCAGAAAGGTTGTTTCTATGATTTCTAGCTCAAGTTTTAATATGGGTCACCTGGGGTCAAAAACTAGGTCACACAGCCCAAATATGGAAAAACCTTGTTAACACTCTAGAGGTAACATTTTCAGCCCAAATATCCTGGAAATTTGTCAGAAAGGTTGTTAAGTTGATTTCTAGCCCAAGTTCGAATATGGGTCATCTGGGGTCAAAAACTAGGTCACAGCCCAAATATGGAAAAACCTTGTTAACACTCTAGATGTTACATTTTCAGCCCAGATATCCTTGAAATTTGTCAGAAAGTGCAGATCATGATCAGACAGCAAAATAATGAAAGTGCAGATCATGATCAGACAGCTAAATTATGAAAGTGCAGATCATGATCAGACAGCTAAATAATGCATAGCAAACAGTGCAGATCATGATCAGACAGCAAAAAATAAAAAGCTGACAGTGCAGATCATGACCAGCCAACATACAATGAATAGCTTACAGTGCAGATCATGATCAGACAGCAAAAAAATGAATAGCCAACAGTGCAGATCATGATCAGACAGCAAAATAATGAGGCCTAGAGCTTAGATATTCAGCATGTGGCAATAATTGACTCTCTACCAAGATTGTTCAAATCCTGACCTCAGGGTCAAAATTAACCCTGCCCCGGGGGGGGATCTTTTGATTTTACATAGGCTTATTAAGAGGATATCATGAGCCAAAGGTAAAAATTGATCCTTTCTGCTATTAATAACCTTTTTATTTTTGCCAATGGTAGACAGGTGAGCAATACAGGGCCATCATGGCCCTCTTGTTTAGCTCACCTGGCACTGTGAGCTATTATAGGCATCACTCACTGTCCGGGGTCCGTCCTATGTCTTCTGTCATCTGTCCGTCCACCATTTCCTTCAAACGACATCTCCTCTAAAACCGCTAGGCCAATGTTGATTAGACTTTGCAGGGATGTTCCTTGCATAAAGCTTTATCAAAGTTGTTCAAAGAATTCCATTCCATGCAGAACTCTGGTTGCTATGGCAACAAATATGATAAACTTTTCGGCTGTTCGGTGTATGTGCGAGCGTGTGTCAGTGTGTGCGTGCCTCCGAGTTTAGCTTGTCCGGGCTGTAACTTATCCATGGATCAAGGGATTCTTAAATAACTTGGCACAAATGTTCACCATCATGAGACGAAGTGTCATTTGCAAGAAAAAGGTCCCTAGGTCTAAGGTCAAGGTCACACTTAGAGGCCAAAGGACAGATACAAGAATAATTCAAGAATGACTTTGTCCGGAGGATTTCTTCTTCATGCATGGAGGGATTTTGATGTAACTTGGCACAAATGTTTACCACCATGAGCTACCCTTGTTTTTAGAATTACTTCCCTTTGTTGTTACTATAAATAGCTTATATTGTAAAAAAAAAATTACTGGCCGTAGAGAAAAAATTAGGACTACTTTTCTGTGGTACAACATGCATGTTACATCCAATAAATAGGTGTATTTTGACCTATTTCTTCTTGGTAAGGAGTTAGCCTTTTTGACAGCTGGCGGCTCAACATGTTGCACGTG
Organism: Saxidomus purpurata; assembly: GCA_022818135.1. Lineage (NCBI taxonomy): Eukaryota > Metazoa > Mollusca > Bivalvia > Venerida > Veneridae > Saxidomus > Saxidomus purpurata. The sequence continues at coordinate 214,601 of JAFMSR010000045.1, forward strand.
GGCATCTAGTCCCCTTGTATTAAAGCCAAGATAGTCAGGTGAGCGATATAGGGCCATCATGGCCCTCTTGTTTCCTTTTCCTTTTATTTTGTCAACTAATATTTTTAAAACTGGAAGAACTATGACTTTGTAGTGACATCCCTTTGATCTTGACGTACTTCCTGTTGACAAGAGAAGATAAATCTATTTACAACAAAACCTAGAACCTACAGCCCATATACCTGTGTGTTAATTTATCTGTTATAAGTTATTGAGGATGTAGGGTACTTATTATAGAAAAGCAACAAGCTTTGTACTCAAACAAAACAGAACTTTTCAAAATCACAGAAACATTTGCAAACTGATTTTTTTAGCTCACCTGAGCTGGCTCAGGGTGAGCTATTAGGATCGATGATTGTCCGTCGTCCGTCCACATTTAGTTCGTTAACACTCTAGTGGTCACATTTTTGCCTCAATTGTCACGAAACTTGGTCAGGATGTTTGTCCCAGTAATTACTCGGACGAGTTCGAATATGGGTCATCTCGGATGAAAAACTAGGTCACATGACCCAAAAATAGAAAAATCTTGTTAACACTCTAGAGGCTACTGTTTCAGTCCAAATATCCTGGCAATTTGTCAGAAAGGTTGTTTGGTTGATTTCTAGCTAAAGTTTTAATATGGGTCATCTTGGGTCAAAAACTAGGTCACAGAGCCCAAATATGGAAAAACCTTGTTAACACTCTAGAGGTAACATTTTCAGCCCAAATATCCTGGAAATTTGTCAGAAAGGTTGTTTCGATGATTTCTAGCAACTTTGTTAAAAGCAGTTGTACTCGGGTGAGCGATAAAGGGCCATCATGGCCCTCTTGTTTCATAAGAATATTTGCTGTTCTTCTTTATGCTGTGTAGTTGTGATCATTGCTTAGTGTTCGATAGCTAGTCATTGTTTACGCCAAATATACAGCCGACGCAGGCATAAAACATGAACATTCTATGTCATAGCTATTTTGTATATCTTATAATTAAATCAGAACCAAGAATCAGATGACAAACATACGCAGGCATATTCGTCGAAAATCAGTAGGAACAGAACTCAAGAAAAATTGAAACGAAAAAAGCAGAAAGCGGCCGCCCTAGTAACGGATTATTAAAAGTGAGTTATTTACTTTCATTACTTTCATACTTTGTGATGTACTTTACAAGAGAAATTAAACAACCAAGAAGACAGGTTTTTCATTTCCCATTTTAGCTCATCTTAGCACGAAATAATCAAGGTGACCTATTGTGATTGCCTGGTGTCTGTCTTATGTTCACACTTTCCTTGTGTATGCAGAGGCTGCATTTTTCACTGAATAATTTGGGGTCAAAAACTAGGTCAACTGCTCAAACCATAGAAAAACCTAGTGTATGACTTTGAGGTTACAATATTCACTGGATCTTGATTTCATGAAACTTGGTCAGTTTGATTGACTTGATAAAATTTAGGTCCAGTTTGAATATGGGTCATCTGAGGTCAAAAACTAGGTCACACACTCAGATCATATAAAAACCTTTTGTATGCAGTAGAGGTTGCATTTTTCATTGGATCTTCATGAAACTTGGTCAGAATTATTGCCTTGAATAAAATATAGGTCAAGTTTGAATATGGATTATCTAGGGTCAGTCAAATCAAAGGAAAACCATTTTAACACTCCTAAGGTCTCAGGTGAGCCCTCTTGTTTACGATTACTAGTAACATAGCCAGATAGGTTAAGAACGTCAGTTTATACGAATACATCTCCTTGTCGGTTTGTAAAAAAATTGCTTGATATTAGCAATTTAGTAAAAATAGTATTTTAACCTTTAGTTTATCTGGAATATAAAGTTAAATCAATCATAGTGCTAAGTATTGACAGCAATAAATGTTGTGTATACATCGTAACATTTTGTCAACAGGTCATTTTATAATATCAATTATCTTGGGCAAAACGTTGTTGATTTAAGTGAAAATATATTTATGTTGAGACAGAACATTATTGTATCATGTACAAAGATCAATGAGTAGGATCATTATGTCATGTGAAAACATGTTTTATTAGTTATTACCAATTATATCCCAAAAGTGTTCGGGGGAGTATACTGGATTCAGCATGTCTGTCTGTTTGTCTGTCTGTCTGTAGATGGATTGACACTTAATCTCCAAAAAGCCCTGGTCAGAGTGTAATGATACTTCACAGCATGGTCCATGCTTCAGGTCACTAGGTCAAAGGTCAAGGTCGCAGGGGCTCGTGATAGTAAAATCTTGTGGACGCTTTATCTCCAAAAACCCTGCTCAAAATTTAATGATATTTCACAAAAGTGATAAGTTCCATGACTACTTGTGCATGGTCCATGTTTCGGGTCATTAGGTCAAAGGTCAATCTCTACCTTGCCTAATTATCCCCTGCCAGTTACAAATATTTTATCAAATTAGAACTTTAACCATATCCATTCCTCTTACCTCTAATTTCTTGGTCATAGAAAGAGCACTCGGTGAGGAAGGGGGGCATGTCTAACTTAAGTAATGCCCTTCAGTACTTTTGGAGTTATGCTCTGGACAAACGTGACGGACGGCACCCGTTACTATATCCCCTTTATTGGCTCACCTGGATACGCCAGGGTGAGCTTTTCTGATCGATGATTGTCCGTCGTCCGTCAACATTTTGATTCAAATGACATCTCCTCTGAAACCTCTAGGCCAATGTTGATAAAACTATGCAGGAATGTTCCTTGCATGAAGCTCTACCAAAATTGTTCAAAGAATTCCATTCCATGCAGAACTCTGGTTGCTATGGCAACAAATAGGAAAAACTTTAAAAATCTTCTTCTCTGAAACCACAAGGCCTAGAGCTTAGATATTTAGCATGTAGCATTGTCTAGTTGACCTCTACCAAGATTGTTCAAATTATGACCCCCGGGTCAAAATTGACCCCGCGCGGGTGGGCACTTAGTTTTTGCATAGGAATATATAGGAAAAACCTTCTTCTCTGAAACCACAAGGCCAAGAGTTAAGATATTTGGCATGTAGCATTGTCTAGTGGACCTCTACCAAGATTGTTCAAATTATGACCTCCGGGTCAAAATTGACCCCGTGGTGGTGGTCACTTAGTTTTGCATAGGAATATATAGGAAAAACTTTAAAAATCTTCTTCTTTGAAACCACAAGGCCTAGAGCTTAGATATTTGGCATGTAGCATTGGCTAGTGCACCTCTACCAAGATTGTTCAAATTATGAGCCCTGACTCCTGGATCATTTATTTTACAAAGGCGTATATAGGAAAACTTATTTGGTATATAACATTATCTAGTGATCTTCCACCAGGCAAGTGGACTTGTACCAAGGTGAGCGATATAGGGCGATCTTGGCCCTCTTGTCATTAGATCATAGTGAAACTTGGTCAGAATGATTGTATTGATGAAAACTAGGTCGAATATGGGTCATCTGAGGTCAAAAACTAGGCCACCATGTCAGTCATAGAAAAACCTTGTGTATGCGATGAAGTTTGCACTTGACATTTGGTCAGAATGGCTGTCTTGACCATTAGAATTTTAGGTCGAATTTGAATATGGGTTATGTTGGGTTAAAGATTAGGTCACCAGATCAAATCAAAGAAACACTTCATGTATGCCATTTAAAGTGACATTTACAACCCAATCATCATGAAAATTGGTCAGAATGTTTTTCCAATGATGCCAAGTACAAATCTTGGTCACTTGGGCTTAAAACTAGGTGACTTGGTCAGTTTCAAGGAAAATCTTATCGATACTCATAAATTGTATAGCTTAATATCATCATGTAAATTGGTCAGAATGTTTAACTTGTTCATGTCAAAGAGAATGCTTGAGTTTATTATAATATTTTCCCAGTGATATTGATTACTGTCTTCTGAATTATCTTGTAATTCTCAATTGCATATCAATTTAGATAAACTGTTCATTTTGTGTGATTTTCGTGTCACTTGCAATCGGTATTATTTTAGATATCTGTAACATCCATCGTAAAAGAAATATTGTCTTTGAATTGTGCACATGATACATAGAGTTGTACAAAATGTGACTAAATAATTTTATATACATCACATAATTTTTATGTCATGGATCTAATAATTTACTACTTTACCTTTTTCAGCATGCGGAAACGTTTTCAAAGATTACAGTAAAGTTGTGAAGTGGTAGCAGAGGAGATTTACTGGTGAAGTGTACATACAATAGGGATATGAATATAGTAACGTGATCCAGAATGCTGGATTTGCTCGAGTTGTGTGTCTGATCATACTCGTGATTCGCACATGTATGACCCAACCGCTACAAGAGCCGATCCGTTATCTGGATCACATTTCTGTGATGAAGGCACTTAGGGTACTTGCCCACACTAATATTCTTGATAATTAAGCCTTTTATTTACGTTTTCATCGGGTAGTTAAAACAACACATTAGAATCACTACTTGGTGTAACATAAATAAAAGGCCTATTTGAAATTTGACAAAATTAATTAATTATTTATATGTCTATTTCAATGTATTTTATGTACATATTGTAAATATCATTTTTAGATTTTTCTGTTGTTATATTTACAATGTTTTTCATGCAAAATATGTAAAGGCTCAGTTGAAATTTGAACGTCTTTAATGCAAGACGAATAAGTTATTTATACACCTATTTTAATGCATTTATGTACACATTGTAAATATCATTTTTCTGTTGTTATTGACTATGTTTTTATGTTGCTAAATATTTGTTGTTTTGTGTATGTTTCAGTTATATATGTACCTGTTGCAAGTTGTTGGATACAAAATGCACTGAATATGAATACAGTGATGCAGTTATATTGAAGGCATCAGAGTACATAATAAGTGTACATAATGTAAATATGACAGTTTGTGCCATTGTTATTTTCATTATTAATATCAGATTGTTTACTGTATTTAAGATAACATTAAAACTGCAATTGACAAATCATGAAATCAAGAATTTGTTATTTTGTTTTGAATTTGTTCAAGTGAAAGCTGAAGTGAAAAAAGGACAAGTCTCAGATAATTGAATAATTAACTTTTAGAGAGTGTAAATAGTATATATGTGTACATAATTTATTACTTTTGTTGAAATATTTTTTAGCTGTTCATGTAAAAATTAGATATTCTGTTTAATCTTACACAAATTTCAAAGATTTTGTTTTTTTGCAATTTTGAATTAAAAGCAAATCATTTAAAGATTTTAATGAATGTTTACATTTAAGCTCGATGTAGTTAGATGTAGTTATATAAATCATATCAATATTCTGGTCATATACTAGTATTTGTCTTTGTATATTTTTCAGAAGAAGAGTTCACATATTTGACTTTTCAATTTTTGCGAGCATGTATATTTTTGTAGACTGTGTAAATAAACCATTTGACAGTTTTGTCAAAAATGCGTATGGTTTGTTATATTCAATGTGGTATTTTTGTTTATTCTAGATGGCTTGTTGTTTATATTGCATGAAAGCAGTGGAATAAATGTGTGTGTGAAGTCACGAGTAGTTGAATACGTGATTGTTTTAAAGAGACATTAGCCTTCAAAGTGACCATTATAATTCAAGTGAGATATTTACACTAATTTCTTCTGTTAGAAAATTGAATAGTACCATCTAACATAATGTGAATGTGTTACAATTTCATTTCTACTATCAAAGAGTTTTGATCTTTTGGTGTTTTTTTATTAATTCAAAAATTGATAATCCATCTATTTTGTAATGTGTGTTTTAAAATTGTTTGCCAGTAAAATTTATATTTAATATTTCCAAACAGTTAAATGTATTATGTTTAACATGAGATCAAACATGATGAAGAATGGTCAGTTTGGAGGGTATTCTTACTCAACTGTCTTGATATCATTGTACAGTATGTAAACATTTTACTTTTACAAGAGTTATTTGATTTATATTTTTGCTCTGTTTATATGTTTGCAGTATGTGAAAATAAAATATTTCAATAGGAATATATCTTAAAAGTACCATCCGAAGTTACATGCATGTCGGTACAAATAAAATTTAATGCACTAGTTTTCATTTACCTTTGAAAATGACAAAAGTCATACATGTTTTGTAATTTGAATATGCTGGCTTTAATTTTCGAGCGCATGAATTAGTTCTTTATTGAAAACTTTAAAAGCTGTTATGATTTTAATTTGCTGTTTTTGTTTTGCTGCTGCTGTCATTGTTGTTGGCATTGTCCTTCTATTCCAATTCATACTAGGCAAGTCAGTATCAATGGCTACATGTTTATATAACTACAATGGTTTAATCACATTATCCCGTAGGAATAAAACCTTTGATTTCGGGCGATCTTGGAATCAGTGTGAAAGAGGACTTGCTTAAAGTGATATTATGCGCATCTTACTGCACATAGTGTATTTTTGGTGACAGTTTTAGAAAAGCAATTTTCGGTTGCTGTGCATTGAAATGTGTTAAACTAATGATAATGCCGCATTAGTATTTCCTTTCTTGGCAGTGATCGCCCTTGTGTTATTAGTGTTGTTGCCGGTAGAGATTTAGGCAGTGGAAGGGAAGCAACTCCTGCATGCCGTTGTTTATTTCTTAAATTGACTCTCCCAGTCAAAAAAAGAAAAGTAATATTTGGAAAACAATTATTTCATACTGGTAGCAGGAAGATTTTGTTGTATTGGGTTAAAAGCTATTATTTCCTCTACCCTTTGTACACACACCTATTTCAGCTGGATTTTACTTGAAAAAAATAGCATAATGTCACTTTAAGGACTTGAGTAGTTGATTTGTCATTTCAATTGAAAATTAACATTGAAGATATGTCCTTTGCAAGTTGTATCTCATCGTCAATAGCATTTGTCGGCCGATGAATGTCATGGCGAGTTGACGGCTTTTACTTTTATTATTAACTTAATAACCTGTGCTCTGTAACATTATGAATGTGTAGGTATCTTGCACGAACAGATATAAAAGTTGTTTCAAGCATTGATCTAACGGTCAATACTTAAATGTAAGAAACGTTTGGAAGTAAAGAACCCATTTGCTCAAAACGTGAGCGAGGCTACTAAGTTTGCGAAATGAGCAAGAATGTAAACTAGATTAGTTTAAATATATAACAAACTTTACTTTGTAATATAGCTTTAAAGTATGGGACTGTTACGAATGAATTACTTGTAATTCAGCTTAATGGAGATTGAACACAAGATGGTTACTGAGTAGTGAAAAAGTTTACAGTTTAGTTCTTGAAGAAATGTCTGTAATTCAGCTTAATAGATGTCGACTTGGCTCAGTATGATTTGCAAACCTCAAAAGTTGTTAACTAATTCATTAGATATATGCAATAAATGTTTGAAATCGTGTTAAGACCCATATGCTTTACATCTGCATGTGTTTAATTTTGCGTAATGAGCAAGAACGTATTTATTAAATAAGTTTAAATATATTACACATTTTTGTTTGTAATATAGCGTAGAAGTAGGGGACTGTTAAGAATGAATTATATGTAATTCATCTTAATAGATTTTAATATGAAAAGATTTGCTTCAGTGTAATTTCGCAAAGCTAAAGGAAGATGGTAACGTGGGAGCGAAAAGTGAATAGTTAAGTTCTTTACGATATGAATCAAAAATTTATTACTTTGAAAGCTATTTATGATTGACTTAAAGTGTAGAAGTTTTTTACAATTTTAATATCTTGTAATATTGTGTTTTTACATTTCCTCTATATATCATTTATCAGTGACCAGAGATGATGCAATGACCTACTAATTATATAGAATAAGTGTCGTTCTTTTAATATGCAAGTTACTTTTGATCTAAACAATCAACAAACAATTGAAAATCAAAATATTTTAAAACAAAAGGAATGTATCTAATATTGTTGCTGAATCAAATCTTCAAAATTATCATCTCTGGTTACATAAGCATGTTTTACTTTAACGATTACAGTTCTGGTTACGTTCTCAGGCCATTTTATTAGTGTCATTTATAAGTTAAAAATATATTATGTAACTTATTTAGAAATTTCCATCATAAAAATGACATTTACGAGAAATTCTCGCTACTGCAAAAAGCAAGCATTCAGATATTTCTAAAGTATTATGCACGGATTGACTCCACTATGCCTGAGAAGTAAACCAATGTGACTGTAATCATCATATTTATATAATAATTATATGCAAGAAAAAATTGAAATCTTGTTAAGAACCTTTTGCTTTACATCTGTGTGGGTTTACTTTTGCGAAATGAGCAAGTATGTATTTATTAAGTTAGTTTCAATATATTACACATTTAAGTTTGTAATATAGCGTTGAAGTTGGGGACTGTTTAGAATGGATTATTAATGATTCATTTTAATAGAGGTTTAATATGATTTGGCTCAGTGCAAATTCGCAAAGCTGAAGGAAGATGGTAACTTGGTTGAGAAAGAGTGTAAAGTTTAGTGCTTTACAATATGAATTTGAATTTAGTTATATTGACAAAATTGTTAAGTTGAAAGCTATTTATGACTATTGTGTAGAAGCAAATAGGTTTCAATGATATGTTTTTACAATTATAATATATTGTAATAGTGTGTTTTACATTTCTTCTATTTATCATTTAGCAGTGACCAGAGATGATACAAGGGCGTACTTATTATATAGAATAAGTGTCGTTCTTTTAATATGCAAGTTACTATTGATCTAAACAATCAACAAACAATTGAAAATCAAAACATTTCAAAACAAAAGGAATGTATCTAATTTTGTTGCTGAATCAAATCTTCAAAATTATCATCTCTGGTTACATAATCATGTCTTACTTCTATGATTACAGTTCTGGTTACGTTCTCAGGTCATTTTATTAAATGTCATTTATAAGTTACAATACATTATGTAACTTATTTAGAAGTTCCCATCATAAAAAATGACATTTATTAGAAATTCTGGATCCTGCAAAAAGCAAGCATTCAGATATTTCTAAAGTAATATACATGGATTGACTCCACTATGCCTGAGAAGTAAACCAATGTGACTGTAATCATCACATTCATATAATAGTTATATGCAAGACATATTTGAAATCTTGTTAAGAACCTTTTGCTTTAATACGCATGCATTTACCTTTGCGAAATGAGCAAGAACGTGTTTATTAAGTTAGTTTCAATATATTACACATTTTTGTAATATAGCGTAGTAGTAGGGGACTGTTAAGAATGAGTTATTTGTAATTCATCTTAACAGAGGTTTAATATAAAAAGATTGTGCTCAGTGCAATTTCGCAAAGCTAAAGGAAGATGGTAACTTGGGAACGAAAGAGTGAATAGATTAGTTCTTTAATTTTTAATTTTGTTGTATTGACAAAATTGGTAAAGTTGAAAGCTATTTCTGTTCGACATTAAGTGATTGTCGTTAAAAAAGCAATTGGTTCACACAAGGTCTTTCAAATACTGGTTCACAATATATTGAACAACATTTGATTTTATATCAACTTTTTATTATTTTCATGATTCATATTTCATTTAATAATTGTGCGTATCTTGTTATATTTGAAGTAAAGTTTTCAGTCGTTTGTAAATGTATGACAGCCATATAAAGTAAAGAGTAAGGGTATAAACAGATTTGTTTATGATAAAGTTAAGATCAAAGTAAACGACTGCAGCTTAAATTATATGCGTGTATTTCATATGCGCGAGGAATTTATGATAAAACTTTACTTTTATTTACATACAGATATATGAAAAAAACTTACAATCTGTAATAATAAACATGAAACAGGTGACAAAGAACGCACATCCATTTATCACTAATTAGTGACCAGAGGTGAAAAAACATGACTGCATGAAAATGCCAATTATCGTGTTGGTCTTTCCCCATATATACAAGAATATAGACATCTCTCTATAATTTTCGACTTAAATATGAATAATGAAGCAAAATGTTTATCAGTTATCTTACCCTGACCACATTATAACAACAACTTTTTGACATATGATTAACAGTTTACAGTCTTTTATTTAAAACAGGGATCGTATATATATTCGTTAATATAATAAATCCTGTTTAAAATCATGAAAAACGTTGAACAATGAAGATATTTAATTTTATTGATTTAACAGAAGAAATACATACAGTCATCATCTCTGGTCACTTCAACATGCCTTACTAAGTAAAATAAAGTTCTGGTTTATTTCTCGGGTATTTGTTTTAAAATTCGGACGGAGAAGTAAAATTTAGTCAGCACGATTTCTTTGACCGTGTTTAGCTATAGTTCTAATTTCAAGTTGTTGTTAATAACAGAAAGAACTGTGTACCGTATTTCTTACATGTTTTCAAAGCATGTATTGTTTTTTTGCATCTTTCCCAACAATTCATTATGACCATTTTGAAAGGTAATATAGTTTTAAATATCAGAAGTAAGCCTTTAGATATGTTTTAAGTTATGTAAACAAACTGAATCAACAAACTGAATCAACTAACCCTGAGAAATAAACCACTGCTATCATCAAGCCCTTTGTTTACAGGGAAATCATGCAAAAAAAATCAAATTATTCCGATATTTCATGTTATTCTAAAAATTCTCACTTTTGGAAATTCTTCAGTATGAATTAATATGAATATCGGCTTGTAACAATTGTAACTTCACCGTTTCTACAAATTGTGTAAATAAATATCAGAGAATTTTCAAACGAAAAAAACATATTTTTAAAGACAATTAAAACAAAACCCAAATCCCTACTTTTATTTTTATTTCTTTGTAAACACTGGGCCAGGTCCCTTTCATGATATATCTTTTTTACGGTTGCTACTGCTGTGCATTAGTTTTGGTTAAGATTGTATTGAATGTTTAGTGAAAAGTATAATATATTGTAAATTATATTTTATAATATGTCTGATGAAAGAGATAAACAGTACTGTAAAGAACGTCTAAAGATATACATTGAAAATGACAATTTAAAATCTGGTTTGTTGTTTTTTCCCCACAACCAAAGCATGATTCCGACTCGAGTCTCACTCACGGCATTATGTGGCAAGTACGACTGTCCGTTAACAACTGTCTTGCAATTTATATCATGCACAGTCTAAAAATCTTAAATCAAGACATTTATTAAAGTAAGAATTGTACAGTGAATAAGGTGACATAAATTATGTCGTTTGCAGTGTTTTCAGCTAAAGTAAGTGTCTTGAGCCCGTTGTGCGTATATGCTGAGTACCTCCATGAGCCATGACCCCACATAAACAGGCCGAGTTTGGTTCCGATCACTTTCGTCGGTGAGCTATTGCGAAAGGTCCGTACGTAGTAGTTTATAATACAGCATATCAGTAAAAAGAATCATTATTATGCAGACAGTTGCACCTGCCACTGAGCGCCTAGGAAGTCGTTTCAATTCTCCGAGTTTAATGTCCATTTCAACCATGTTTCAGTTATTTTAACAGGCGGGTTGTTTTCCTAATCAGCGTTCTTCAGAAAGACCAGTACTAGAACCATGTCCTCCGTAAGAAACTGTCGACTTTCTCCCATAAAGAGACAGGGTAGCAAGGCTCGAACCCATGACCCTTTGCCTATGACTCCATCAACTTGATCACATCAAGGAGGCGATTACCGAGTACCTGAGGGTGGCGCGATGGTAGAGTGGTTAACGCTCTGGACTGCCAATCCTAAGGCACTGGAAATTTTAGAAACCCTTTTCAGTGTTTCCCACCCATCTAGAGATGAACTGGTTTGAAACCCAGAGGCATTCTAGCATGTATCAGTGCTATACATCGGGCATGTAAAAGAAACAAATTAGGGTCTATTCGTAAAAGACCTAGGTTCTGATAAATGGATTCCCTTGTTACTGCATCTGTCTCGTCAACCTTCGCCTGTCAGGAGTCTTGGCAAGTTCATCCAGGGAGAAAGCCCAGTGTCGGCAGACAGTTTAAACAATCTAAATAAAGAAATACAGAGTACAGTCAAACCTGTGAACAAAGCCCACTGTTGGGAAGCTACAAATGTGCTCTTTGATTGCAGGTGGTCTTTATTCACAGGTGATTCTATTATAGATGAAAAGTGCACTGTGATCTCCCCGCTGGTCTTTATTTAGAGGTGGTCTTTAACACAGGTTTGACTGTACCTGTATATACCAATATTACCTGAACAAGTATATCAGACCTAATTTTAGTGAGTTGAATTCAAATTCCTGAAATTGATTTGCCCTTCATTCAGTTAGGCAGTACCATTATTTCTTCAAAATCATGCCAACTGCAATTTAACTGAATGAATAACAAGCTGTGCAGAGCATGATCAGAGTGCTTGGATGTGCAGGTTGATCATGATCTGCACTGAAAACAAAGGCAGAATCATTTGCCGCCGGTACAGTAAGAATAAAAACATGGTTATATGAAGGCAGGTACTCTTTAGAACCGCACCAGTTCAATCGTGTTCAAGGAGGTTGAGTTCGATCCCTACTCCAAATACCTGATGAATGCATCAGTGTGATCTAATGTTATGAAGTTGTTATTTATTTGTGGTGAACATTGTACAAATATGATCACAACAACATGAACTCTTTCTGCTTATAAAAAAATAGGATTGTTTTGACAGATGATCTGAGTGCGCATGACACACCTCCCCAGGATGCTGTTCAATTCTGAAACCCCATAAAGAAAAAACTAAAGTATATGTGTACCTTTTAGGGGCGGTTACAATAATTCCAGCATTTTCAATACCGAGACGATTAAGGTAATTACTTTAAGGCTTTAGGTTTCTATTCAAGCGTCGAGATAATTTAACACATGTACTTTATTGAAAATGTTGCTTTTTAATTCAAAAGTACATTATAAATTATGGTGATGTATTTTTCAATGAAATTGCAAGAAACAGAAACACTTTCTGATAAAGGGTTTTCAAGAGTAAGAGGTATAAATGAGAAAGCACACGTCTACTATGTTTTTAGTAAATAATAAAACAGTTCTATCATCACTCTATTATTAAATCCAACGTTCTATGCATGAATTTTTAAGTGATCATGGGTCTTTAACCACGGGAGCGCAAGTCCTTAAAAATGAAATGAACATCACATCTTTTGAAGTACAAATCCGAAATTCTGAAAAAAATATCGAAAAGATTGCTTAGCCCGAGCCACAGCCTAAAATAACACCCGAATATTACACCATTTAAAATATAAACTCCGTAATAATAATCTCCTCGAGAATTGGGATCATTTAATTGTGTTCCTTATATCCGTACATTGTATATCTGTACTAAGAAATATACTACAACAGAAAAGTGGGTTTTCATTATACTGTATATCAGTATACTTTTGTTGCTTACATCCATATATAGCATTTTCATAGTAAATAAAGAAGAAATAGAATCGGGGCCCAGAACAATGTGTTTCTTATATCCAGAATTTCGCTATATCTGGAGTTGGTATATATGGAGAATACTCTGCTACTCAAACTGTGCTAGGCATCATTCGAATCTTGTTAGTGTGATTTACTGTGAATATAACCTTGAAATTATCATTCTCATTTTATAATTGTCATCACTACATCGACGTAATAATTGCATTTAGACGTGTTCCAACTTCTTACGCATAATACATATGTACTAGTTATCGTCAAAAATCATAATCCTGTGTTGAAAATCAATAACCAACGTATAAAACACAAATTCCAACATAATTTAAATCGCAATTCGTTGAACTGATATGTCTCGTGAATACACTTGTGATCTCCAATGTGACCCTTGATGTATGTAGGACCCTAAAATATTAAAAAGTCACACGTGTGAGAATGGTTAGAAATGTGAAATAAGTTTACCCAGTATATAAACACATTCAACAAATGTGAAACCCAGTTGTTACAAATTCCACATCTATTGACATTTTTTAAGTTACAATGAGGTAAAATTATTTCACTTTTTGTGGTCATTTTTAGCTCAACCTTTCGAAGAATAAAGGGAGCTATTACAGTCACTTTTGCATTAGTGTCTGTGTCGGCGTTGCAGCTTTGGTTAAAGTTTTGCATGCAAGGTACTATCATTTAATTAGTTAAAACTTCACTGGAGTCTTCAGTGGTATCAAATAAATCAGGTTAGATAACTCCTGACCAAATGTTTTACAAATAATGGCCCATGTTAAACTAAAGTTTTGCATGCAAACTGAATTTGGTTAAAGCTATATGTGCAAGCTACTTTAAGGCATCTTTCTAAATTAACATTACTGAAATTGATTTAAAACATCTTTAAAATCTTAAGGGTTCAAGTTAGAATACTCTTGACTAAGTTAATTTATTACAAATTTTAGCCCTTGTTGAACATAAAAGTTTAGCAAAAGTTTTGCATGCAAGGTACAACATGTACTATAATACACTTATTTCAGTAACCACTTCAGGCATATCTTTCTTATGTTTTTCATTGTATGACTTACTACGGACTTTAATCATTTCAGTGAATATCCAGAACCTGAGGTATGGAATATTTACCGAGGCCGAGATGGCTATCATATGCGCCAGATTTAGATATTTACCTCATCATCAGTCAGTTTGTAATCGGTTCCGTGAAGTTATTTGAAATCTCATGATAAGCTTTACTGTTTAGATAAATTGCCAAAGAACGGTTTTAAACGTATTTCAAATATGCTTGAAGCAATGAACCAAAGTAATCGTTCGTCAAACAATTTGCAGTATTGAGAATCTCTACATCAAGTTAAACATTCAAGAAATGAAATAACACATGATCTCATTGACTTGTTGACATAGGGACATTACAAAAATGTGACTTTATCTAACATTTCCAGGAATGACAAAAGACACAGCTCTCACAAGTATAACTAATTATTTTATAATCGTCCGAAAAGGGCTGTTTTTAAGTGCGACATATTCATGGTGTGCTTGTTTATTTAATATTTCGGTCATATTCGTTTTAGTATTATACCTAACAACTCTCAGAATTGAAACAAAGGGGCCAAGTTGGCCCTTAGTCGTTCATCTGAAAATTTTAAAGCTGTATTTCATGTGATCAGCAGCTGCTGACATCAATGTCACCAAGTGCTGTTCAGTACTGTAGTACTCTATAGGTAGTTCTGTAGTACACTATGTACTCTATGGTGCTTTAGTACTCTACAGTACTGTAATACATTATAGTAATGTATGGCATTATAGTTTTCTATAGTACTCTATGTAACTAAAGTATTCTATAGTAGGATACAGTAATTTAATACTCTATAGTAATGCGCAGTAATTGAACACTCTATGGCACTGTACAATAATAAAGTACTGTACTAGTTCTGATTACTACTCGAGTACTCCATAGTAAACACAGTTGCAATAGTACTCGATAGTAACCAAGTTTATCAAATATCTGCTTTGCATTTAAACCAAGCCTAATGTGGCATTTTATATAGCCAAGAATTTCAGTCTTTTCGTTCATGTTAAAGGTGAATTGTAAAATGGTCAAGTGAATATGACTGCATATACTTCAAACTTATATATCTGTCATTTGAAAAGCAATTTGGCGGGTATTGATAGCTATGGAAAATAGAATTGAGGTGCAGAAACACATTTTAAAATATACCCGAGATAAATCTATGGAATCCAAGTAGTGACAAAACTTTTTGCAGGACACCCACACATGTACTGTACAGTCTTAAATCTGACTGGAATTTGTAGGGCAGAATTATTACAACTAAAAACTCCTATTTGTTTCAGGTAATTCTTTCCCGATTATTTGTATCATAGAAAAAACTACAATGTGTCATAACTCTGTTACTTCATAAACAATCTGACCAATCTTGCAGGGCTGCATTTTCTCGTAATAGACACACTTTTATTCAGTTTTATTTGAGTAGTCCGAAACAATACAATATTCTAAATATTACTCTGAAATCCATAATCATATTTCATCACAATTGGTAGGAGATAAGAAAAACAGAAGTGGGTTACTTACCATTAAGAGTTTATTTAGTAATACATTTATTTATGTGTACAATGCAGTTTAACTTCTTTTATTAACGTCATTTGACAGCACATCAGTTTATAAAAAAGCTCCCTGTGCATATGTACGCTCCAAAATATAAGGACCACATTTATGCCAATTTTTCCTTGAGTAATGTAATGCTCTTCACTTAAACTTTGCATATTGTACATTGCAGCGCAATTTACAACATAAAACTTTTCATATTATGTCATTCAGAATACAGTCTTAATCGAAACTTGAGCACTACTTTACAATATAAGGAAAAACATGACATAACTGACCCATCTTAACACTCAAATTAATTTGCCTATTTACACATAGGCATTACATTTACATACCTTAAAAATCAGTATGCTAATTTTAAAAAAATGGTTCAGGTACACTGTTTAACAACAGTTTAAATGTAACTTTACCAAATATTTACTAGGGCACATAATGGTTATACAAAACAACATCACTATTTTGAAATTAGCAAGATACCACACAATAATAAAAACACAATATAATAAGTTTCAAAGTTGATAGAAGCTGGTTTTGCCATTTTCATTATTATTTTGCTCTGCAAATATTTATACGGTTTTACTTTTATCAACATGCATGGCCATAAATACAGTCATTGAGGAATCATATATTTACGATATTAAAGATCTGGCCGCTTGATTGATCAAAATACTTTAAACGTCATGCCTTTATCATCATATGAATTACATGAGTGATATAAGATGAACAAAAAAGCCTAGCAGTACTAACCAAATAAATTTATTTCTTGCATAGAGTAAAATATATTTCATATTATCTAAACTGTCAGCTTTTAACTGCTTCATAAATATATGCATCTAGCAAAGTTAAAAATCATTGCTACTGCATTCAAATGTAATTAGTCAGTTGTATTTAGGTTATCTTGATATATAATCTACCATCAAATCTTACACCTGTGTTAACGAAGTAAATTGGCTGGTTACATTCTCAAAATCTCTAAAGGCAAATGACCCCTTAGTCAGATAAAAAAAAATGGCACAGGTAAAGTCCAATCATCTGAGAGCTAAAATATTATAACATCAGAAAGATGCCTTTGCTGTAGAACCGCTGCTTAAGTATCTAAACTGAATAAAGGTTAGCCTTCAACCCTTTTAACAGAATAAACAAGTCATGAAACAACAAATACTGTACAATGTAATGCTCTCTATGGAACATTTATAAAATATGTACATGTGCAAAGGTAATGAGAAAATTGTCAAAATTTACACAAATTGGAATTCTCACTCTGAACTTATCTTAATCAACTAGTATAAAAGAAACTATCCAACAACAACCAAACAAGTTAACTTCAGTGTCAAAATATTTAAGCAATGAACGTCTGCGTACATTTATATGTGGTACAAAAATAAATGGTAAAATTGGGTGGTTTTTTGTATATGGCACAAAAATATATTCATATACCAGAAAAAATATATCAAACAATAGTCAGATGTCAAAAAAAGTACATGATGAAACAAACAGAAATATCTGATCATCTGTAGTATATTCATCAGTCTGTCTGATGAAATTTTCAAACATTGGACCTTCAATGGACAAGTTCCTTGCATTGTCTGAATTAACTCTGAATAGGTGAAACTACTGAGTAAATTGTGGCAACAAAAGTCAGGATGACAAAAGTGGTAAGGAGAAAAAAGTTTGATAAAAACATCAATCATTTATGAATTATTATTAACAAGTAACCTAGTTTCATAATCATTTTCAATTAATGGGAACTATATACTAGTGTTTGACAGCATACTTAAATAAAACATTTATGAATTGAATCGGGTATTAGGTCTAATGTTTCATCAAATAAACATGATGCATACTGTGACGTTATTAAGAAATACTTTTGAAAATATAATTGTCAATATAAGGAAACTGATAGGCACTTTGTATCAAGATTACATCAAATGAATCAAAATGATATTCGTTACTGCAAAAATAGATAATATATTCAAAATGGGGAATCAAACTGATTGTAAATATCACTAGAATCTGGCATTTACATAAAACATCTTATGTACAAATCACTGCATTTGCAAGTAAAAGAAACCACATGTCTCCTACAGCACACGAAACAGCATTATAACAACAATCTGGATACAGTTGAAACATTTCATTATGTCAGTCAGGTCAAATACACTGTAAGTCAATACAGCAGTCACTGTCTTCCAATATAAACATAATACAGCAAGGTCAAATACACTAGTCTGCCAATTCTGGCATAATAAAGCAAGGTCAAATACACTGTAAGTCAAGACAGCAGTCACTGTCTTCCAATATAAACATAATACAACAAGGTCAAATACACTAGTCTGCCAATTCAGGTATAATAAAGCAAGGTCAAATAGTAAGTTAAGACAGCAGTCACTGTCTGCCAATTCTGGCATAATAAAGCACGGTCAAATACACTGCAAGTCAAAACAGCAGTCACTGTCTGCCAATTCTGGCATAATAAAGCACGGTCAAATACACAGTAAGTTAAAGACAGCAGTAAAGACAGCAGTCACTGTCTTCCAACATAGGCATAATAAAGCAAAGTTAAATACACTGTAAGTCAAGACAGCAGTTACTGTCTTCCAACATAGGCATAATAAAGCAAGGTCAAATACACTGTAAGTCAATACAGCAGTCACTGTCTTCCAACATAGGCATAGTAAAGCACGGTCAAATACACTGTAAGTCAATACATCAGTCACTGTTTTCCAATAAAAACATTATACAGCAAGGTCAAATACACTAGTCTGCCAATTCAGGCATAATAAAGCAAGGTCAAATACACTGTAAGTCAAGACAGCAGTCACTGTCTGCCAATTCTGGCATAATAAAGCATGGTCAAATACACTGTAAGTCAATACAGCAGTCACTGTTTTCCAATATAAACATTATACAGCAAGGTCTAATACACTAGTCTGCCAATTCAGGCATAATAAAGAAAGGTCAAATACACTGTAAGTCAATACAGCAGCCACTGTCTGCCAATTAAGGCATAATAAAGCAAGGTCAAATACACTGTAAGTTAAGACAGCAGTCACCGTCTGCCAATTCTGGCATAATAAAGCATGGTCAAATACACTGTAAGTCAATACAGCAGTCACTGTTTTCCAATATAAACATTATACAGCAAGGTCAAATAAACTAGTCTGCCAATTCAGGCATAATAAAGCAAGGTCAAATACACTGCAAGTCAAGACAGCAGTCACTCTCTGCCAATTCAGGCATAATAAAGCATGGTCAAATACACAGTAAGTTAAGACAGCAGTCACTGTCTTCCAACATTGGCATAATAAAGCAAAGTTAAATACACTGTAAGTCAAGACAGCAGTCACTGTCTGCCAATACAGGCATAATAGAGTAAGGTCAAATATACTGTAAGCCAAGACAGCAGTCACTGTCTTCCAATACAGGCATAATAATGCAAAGTCAAATACACTCTCATTCAAGACAGTAGTTATTGTCTGCCAATACAGGCATAACAAAGTAGGCATGTTCAATAAGGCACATAGGGATATAAAGACAAGTAACTTACCAAACAAATTCATACACTACAAAGGCGTGAAAAAGTTGCATTTGAAATTGGAATGCTGTTTTTGCAACTCGTTTTCACAGTCTTCATCATAAAATGTTGACCTACTTCTTTTGAACTGCACGGAACATAATTATATACCTACTAGAACTCTTGTTAAACTTATTTATTATCTTTAATCATCTTATATCTTAAAAACTTTTCTTGTCTTGACCATGCAAAGTTGCTCAGCATTTTGACACCAAACTAAATTGTAGTTCCGTCAGTTATACTAACCATCTATTGTCAACTATACAGCATCATACATGAAAAGTGAATCAGTAACTGTGCAACTCGTATCACTATCTCTTAAATAAACAACAACAATAGAAAAGTTTACTGTGATGTCAACAAAGACAACATAATTATTTACAGAACTTAATCAAATAAATGTAAGGACGTCAAATAATAATGAGTTCAAATGTAATAGAAACGTGTTTCATGCTGAAATTACGATAAATTAAAGATACATTACCCTTCAAGATGAGCGCACTTCATTATAGTAATATACTTTAGACAATGAATGATTTGAAAATATTTGCGAAATATGCTGATAGAAATAATATTGAACCAAATAAAAATGTAGATTTTTTGTCTTTGACTCGGACAGTCGAAAGTGATTTTCAAAATAATTAAGAACAAAAAAAACACTGTTATACTGATTCATATTACCGTTTAAAACACAACATCATTTACTGATTGGATTTCACTGTCAATATTTCCCAACCGTCAATGTTTACAAATATTTACAATACATAGAATATGACTAAGTGATACAAAAATTAACTGAATCTGAAGCATTAACATTTGAAAAAGAGACTAAAAAACTTTAAATTGAAACAAATTTCTATATTCATTTAACTGCTACACATAGTTAAAACAACTTGTATGTATGTGTGTATGCTTTCAACTAAGTTACCATAGGCAGTTATGATAATCCTTCATGCAACATTCTAGTCATTTTTCTATTACGTCAATATATGACAATATTTGTTTATGAACTGTAACACTGTGCACAGCAAATATGTATGGAATACAGTTAAATCAACATGTAGTATAACCAATTCAAACATTCACAGTTGTTGCCACAACATCTATCATAAGTAAGAAAACAATTTATTATATTCCTCCGTCTCAGTTATGACCTCTTCAAGTTAATCATGTCATTCCTGAAATAATACAAAAAGCAGTTTATTTTTTAAGTTCATTTGAGATAACTACAAAACTCTTCACTTGATGCATCACTTCAAATCATAATTGTATTTTCCTTTTATAGACTTTACAGTATAAAGTAAATGTTCGTCATTCATAGCCATGACTTCCTTTCCATTACTTCAACACTCACAAATTGCTTATTGACATTATCTTCACTCAAGCAAATAGAACAAAAGGGCAAAGATAATAATAAATAATTATTAAATAATAAAGGGCCAAGCTAATAATAAAGAATAATAATGGGCAATAAGTTACAAGTTTTAAAATGTTAAACTGTTTTACCTCTTAAATGGTCATGCATTCCATACGAGAATGCTACGACTTGCGCAATTTTTTCACAGCTTTTATCTGGCGAGTTGTCTGTGACATTCTCTCAGATTTGCCCTTCCAGCTTGTTATCACATGGTCCATCCGAAGTTCGCCTTGTTTTTGGGACTGTACAACAGAAATATAAGCCTGGTTTGTAAAATTTATTTTAAATAGTATTCAAAATCAAAAATAGAAAGAAAAACAGACTCTAATTTTCATTTTTTGTCTACTTTTAATGACATGCACAACTAAACTGAATCCTTGGCAGTAGTATTTTATATTTAGGTTCTTTAATTATTTACACTTCTCTCATGTTACTAAAGCAGCAGTTTTGAAACAAGGTTGCAATTCTTATAGACCCTTTGTGCTTTTACATGTTAATTTTGTGGTCTATAGTACTACTAAAGTAATAATGAACCACAGAAGCAAGTTTTTTGCGAGAATCTTGCACATTTTTATAGTTGCTACACATAAACTATTAAATACTATGAGCATTCAAGCATTGCATAAGACAGCACACCATCTAATGATGTATTACTGCTCTGTTAAGTTGGACTGAAATGCCATCAACAATTATTACGTAATGACCGAGACACGTACTTTTGTGATCCAGATGGTGGCATTGACTATTAGCTTGCCTGATGCCAGCTAATTAACGAACGCTTTGTAATATTATTAGCTAGCAATATTTTAGTAGCACACGGAATACTTCAGTTCCCCCAAAAATCACGAACAAAAGATGTGTGTGGAAACTTACCCTCTCCAGCCAAGGAGAAAATTCATACCAGACTCCCTGCTTTGCAGTTTTTGTATCGACACCGCAATATGAACTGGAGAATATTGTTAATGACGTCAAGATGAATACTCTTTTTTTTGTTTCGGCATGTATTGCGGTGTCGATAAAAATGTCGCATGGCAGATTTTTCGAAGATGATAAACTGTTTACTAATTTTCTGACATACGTAGAGCTTCTAGAGGAATTCTGTCAGCAGAGAAGATCTACTTGTCATGCACACCATCATAAGATAAAATTAAAAAAATTTGTGTTGATGGACACCAGTAACATGTGTGATTGATGCATACCTAGTAAATTTATATATTACAATGAATGTAATCAAAAAATGAATTTCTAGAACTTGCCCCTAAGTGGACTACACATTTTGTGTACGGCCCTAGGTGTTCTCTGGTAGTATTATACATTTTTAACATATACTGAAAGAATTCCCCCCCAAAATACTGAACAATAACAAAATCAAAGCGCTGATGACGCTGGATTTGTTTGTGCATTCAAAATATTTGTCCTTTGTTTTGTTCTGACGGCTATTTCATTCTGTAATCTTCATTGGTTACCGTATTTACTGGCGGACAGTTGGATCTCTTCAGTCCTTGTGCGGATGTAGCTGGGTACAGGTTTATGGTGATAGATCGTTTGGCTAATTGACTGTATGGTTTAAAAGCTCAGTTGGTAGTGTGTGCGCTGACAGTGGAAGGCACTGGGTTCGAGTCCCAGTCGAGCCACTTCTTTTCACCACCTGTTACACGCGCCAAACAAAGTAATAATGCATATCGAAAATGCCACATTATACATTTATAGAACGAATATGGTTGAGACCAAGGAGTAGCGATGTTCAGATGCTTTTCTGCAGTCATTGATAGCTAAGATATTAATGTTTTTTAACAAAATAGCTCATTCAATGCGTTTTGAGATAACGAGGACTACATTTGAATATTGGGTAAATTGCCTCCTACTTTATTGTAAATGTTTTGCCAACTCAAAATAAATATTATCCTATCCTATCCTACCCTACTGTAAACAAACGTCACCTATTCAATACTAATGTATGACAAATCATTTAAACAGCAACATTCTCGTATCCTAATGCTTTTTTCTACTAAAGTTGCTCATGCATATTGAAAGCCCGCAGACTAGCTCGCGCCAGGTCTGCAGAATAAACATATAAGCAATAAGGAAAGTCATAACTATGTCCCTTGCCATGCAATTGAATAAAATTTATGAATGGAAATACTTTGTAAATATGCATGTAAATATTCCCGGCTGGTGATACTAAAGTTTAAAATATTTCATTAAAATGACGATCAGGTTTAGACATTTTTTTGTCACAGAAACTCCAAAAGATATGTATTCTTTCCACACAAAGTTTAAGAAAAATGGCAGGGGGGTTAAGAAATCCTAACTATTTCTATAGGGTGTATATATATAAAGTAAATTGTCCCTTATTTTGGAATATCATTGTAAAATGGTGTACATCCGCGATTCTTATTCGGAATCAGTTTAATTTAGTTATAAACTCATGCAATATCAGATAAAATTTATCTGATATTGCATGCGTTTATAACATTAAATATTCAAACAATACAACTTTCATGTCTGCGATGGCCATATGGTTTAAAATGAAGAATCATAATTTGGGATTATAATGCTGACTGACGTGCTGGTCAGCTACTTTCAGGTTTGGTACCAAGAGAGTAGGCATCTAAAAGGATATGTATATTTGTTTGGTACCCACCCAAACAAATAACAAGAGCTGTCACATGACAGCACGCTCGACTATTCGAAAGGTTGTTGGTAAAATGGGTTTTTTGTCAAAGAACAGGAGTATTGTGTAATTGTCTATAAGAATTAAGGTCAAAGATATGAAACTTGTTCAAAGACCTTTGTAAATGTACATTACATTCAAAGCCTTACTCTGGATTCTGTAAGCCAACTGGAGGGAGGAGGGGATAATTTCAAAGAAATACATAACCTTGTAAATTTGATCATGAATAACTTTGTAACTTTTCAAAATTGAAATGTAAAGAATTAAAAAAGCATGACCGCTGCATGCTGCATGATTATTCTATGATATTTCAAAAGAAAGCCATTTCGAGTATTTCCATGTTAGTCTGGTAAAAACTGTGACAAAATTCTAAGTTAAAAGGGGCATAAATGTCAAAAATCAAAAACATTGGTGAAGATGTTGACAGTAAACATACATTTTAAGTCCATAAAAAAATCAAAGTTAAAAAGGGGCATAAATCTGTCAAAAATCAAAACAGAGTTATTGGGATTGTTTCCTCAGGTGTAGATGTTGATTGTAGACACATACTTTGAGTTTCAAGTCAATACCTTTGATAGTATTCAAGATATTTGAATTTATAAAAATCTTTAACAAAAAAACCTACGTTAAAAAGGGGCATAAATCTGTCAAAAATCAAAACGGAGTTATGAGGATTGTTTCCTCAGGTGTAGATGCTGATGGTAAAGATATATTTTGAGTTTCAAGTCAATACCTTTGATAATTTGCATGATATTTGAATTTATAAAAAAACTTTAACAAAAAATTCTAAGTTAAAAAGGGGCATAAATCTGTCAAAAATCAAAACAGAGTTATGGGGATTGTTTCCTCAGGTGTAGATGTTGATGGTAAACATATAGTTTGAGTTTCAAGTCAATACCTTTGATAGTATTCAGGATATTTGACTTTATTAAAAACTTTAACAAAAAATTCTAAGTTAAAAAGGGGCATAAATCTGTCAAAAATCAAAACAGAGTTATGAGGATTGTTTCCTCAGGTGTAGATGTTGATGGTAAAGATATATTTTGAGTTTCAAGTCAATACCATAAAAAACTTTACCCAAAAATTCTAAGTTAAAAAGGGGCATAAATCTGTCAAAAATCAAAACAGAGTTATGGGGATTGTTTTCTCAGGTGTAGATGTTGATGGTAAACATATAGTTTGAGTTTCAAGTCAATACCTTTGATAGTATTCAAGATATTTGACTTTATTAAAAACTTTAACCAACGCAGACGCCGACGCCGACGCGAGTGCAATAGTCTCCTTATTCTTCGAATAGTCGAGCTAAAAATGAGCATTGTGTACCAGTATTTATCTGGCACTCATGAATATTCCTTATCAACTCGTTACAGTAATCACTTAAAATATTGAATACACACCTAAACCTATCCAAAGGTACTGGCGAAGATTACAGAGTACCAGGTAAATATTGCATGTTTAACAGTTACTGTACTGTTTCATTCTGTGCATTGTTATCAATTCATTTATGCTCAATTACTTCTTCAAACTGAACAAGCTGCCTTCAGATAGTTATGTTTTATTTTTACTTGTGTTTGTATTAATTGACAAGCACTATCCTAAAACTGCTATTTTGGAACATACGCAATCTCTGCAATTGTATAAAATCAAAACAGATAAGCTTACTTCAATGCTTTCCAACAGTTGTG
The DNA here is from genome assembly GCA_022818135.1 of Saxidomus purpurata. Classification (NCBI taxonomy): domain Eukaryota; kingdom Metazoa; phylum Mollusca; class Bivalvia; order Venerida; family Veneridae; genus Saxidomus; species Saxidomus purpurata. The sequence goes on from JAFMSR010000045.1 coordinate 239,871, forward strand.
TAACCGCTGCTGCTGCATGGCATACCAACATTTTTGGTGGAATATATTCTTTGATATCTTCTTCTTTACCATCGATTTTCAGCTTGCCATCTGAAAATAATGTCAATGGCCAGAACGATTGCTGGGAAATAAACTGCAGAAGTGGCTGTTCTGGGTCTACGTCGCTCATCAAAATACATCTGTAAACAAACTTTTTCAATGTCTTAGACACCATTTCTGCTTTTCTTAGACTAGCAACTGGCATTTTCATGAAATGCTCATTTAAATCTTCTTCCATATCAATGTTGTATCTATCACTTAAGCTTCCAATAATGCGATCCACACTCAGTTCTTCAAGAAGCTCGTGTAAGCAAATAATATGACAGAGTTTGACTCTACTTTCTGGACTTGGTAAATACTGTGATGGAAACCGATGCCCAAGTATGTTAGAACGGTCTTTCACAAATTCAGTTAATGACATCTGCGGGTCACATTTAGTTTTCTTCAGCAACGTCAAAATCATGTCCAGATAATTTATAAGTTCTGTTGACATGTTCGCCGTACCTCTGCTTTTTTTTGCAAATGCTACCTCTATATCACCTGGTAGTGCTTCCTGGGGTATGGAATGACGAACATCTGCAAGGAGGCTTACAAAATTTCTATAGAGCTCATCAGTAAAAATTATTTTTGGAAGAGTCTCCAGACCTATATATGCCTTGCCAGCTAGTAATTCGACAGCCAACTCCTTCTCAATATTATGAAAATCATAAAAGATCTGTTTTCCAAGACCATACGCTAAGCCACTGTTTGATTCTTGATTAAGACTTTCATCCCAGTCAAAAGTTTTCTCTATTAAATGTTCTTTCTTCAGTTCTGTCGCTGAAACAACTTTGAAACAGGCAACATCACTGTTTCGTAGAAGATACTGGAGGTTTTTACAACTAAATGCAAGTTGTAAAGCCATATCAATGAAGTCATTCTGGGTGCAGATGAGAATTTCTAGGACTCTGTAAATGTCACTGTCAGCGTCAAGTATCAAACACTCTTCCATTTTTGTATCATTGTTTATAGTCAACAGAGTTTCAAAAGCGTCAGTATTTTGTAGTGCCACTTGAAGAATTTTCCATGAATTCTTGAAGTCTTCAAATTTCTTCCTACTCAGCTTCCTCTTGTTCAGGTCTCTGAGATTGTCATGGTACTCCTGCACAGTCAATTTTAAACAGTCATATCGTTTCAACATGTAACTAATGTTCATAACAGATGCCATATGCCACTGTAAGATTTGGTAGATATGCGTTGGGAGTGCAAGCATTTCTTCGTGCTTGATGGAAGCTGTTAGAAAAGAATAAGTATCTCTGTATGGCCATAGCTGGCATAGAAAATCCATCTTTGTAGGTCTGGCAGACATTCTGAAAAGGCTTGGCATTTGCTCATGACGACATTGTTCAGTTAAGTCATGTAGATCATTTGTCTCCCTTATAATGACCTCTATAGAATTAGGCGGCAATTTATAGATGTCATTACAGGTATTAATAGTCGATTGTATTGCCTGGAAACGACAATTAAGTATACTTGAAACAAGACTGTCAAACTTCGTTTCCAATTGACCTCTATCAGCTGGAGTCACAAGAGCATTCCTTTCTTCGAAGAGAATATGTCTGCCTTGATGCAAAATAGAATGAAGTATCATTCCAATGTCATGGTCATCCATATTGAGTAATTCTTTCAATCTCTTCCAGTGATGATTTATTTCAAACAATAGCTGAGAGGTAACATCATCTTCTGATAAAGTGTCAGTTACTAATTCCTCTACATCTGAAGATTTTGCTATTCCAAGAGCGACCGATCCAATTAAACATCCTTTCACAAGAAAATGTAAAACATTGCATGAGACTTCTGATAAAGTCCTAACAATAAGTTCAGTTTCTATCATGTGTGGTCTTAGCGTGTAACCTGGCGTAGTTGGAACAGGGTGTGAATTCTTTTCACGATTGTTAACTTGCATATATTCTTCTTGAATTTCTCTCCTACACACAACACACACTGCTTTTGTTTCATACGTTCGGAATAACAATCGTTTTTTGCATTCACACAGAGCAAAAACCAAATTCCATATGACGATTTTTTGCATTTTAGGAGTAGAATGGTCTGAACTGTCAGGAAACCCAGGAATAAAGCATTGTTTCATCTGAGTGGGTTTCAGTAGACATCTTGGTAATAAAGACAAGGGCTGTGTGCTTGTTTCATCATAACTACACAATGAAAGAGCGAAAGTTGATACCAAGATAGAATTTATCATATATTGCTGATATGAAGATTCTTCACCATGCATGAAGTGACTGAACATAAAATCACGCTTTCCTAATAGACATTTCATCAAATTTCGTTGCTCAGTCGAATACTGTTGCTTTTCGAACAGATTCCAAACTATTGTAGCACAACTCATATCTGTGTCATCAAGCATTCCTCGGTATCTTGATAGATAAAAGTCCTTCATCATCAGAGAATACAAAAGTAGAAGACCATGAACAGTGTGTTTTGATGCAAGATCAATTAGATCCTTTACACCACACTGAAATGACTCTGTTGCTTGTTTTGCTGCTATGCATGCTTCGCCCTTAATCAAAATATCAACTGGAACATTTAAAACCAAGGTATTTCCCTCTACAGTCTTAGACAAGTAGCCATTTGTCCATTCAATGCTGTTAACGAATTGATACTCTGTAGATAATTTTTTACATTGTTTCATTACTGTGCTGATTGCTGAATTTTTTCCAAGTTCTTTTAAGAAGTATTCAAGCAAGGACTTATGAATAGCCATGTCGGCTAAACCAGACATTACTGCATTCAATTGGGTAAGCATATGTGACATGTCTGCTACATCATCATTTGATATCATATATGTCAAATGTGATACCGCTGCTTTTAAGTATGCAATAGCAGCAACAAATGGTAAACCGACTTTGTAGTCTTGGATAATCTTCCCACAATTCAGCATAAACTCGTAGTTGTTGACCACTTCTTCATTAGTTTGGAACGACTCTTTCAGTAAATCAACAGTCAGTAATACAAATGGACACTCCATTCGGCCTTGCAAAAAGAGATTATTTAAACAACTGTGTAGGGTGTGTAAAAAGTCATTTTCACAGTCATCTGCTTCTTGCAATTTTTCATCGATTGCAGGACTAGTAGCTATAATTTCACTCCACACATGTTCGTTTTCGCCGATTTGCTGTTGCACTAAGAAATTTAATGGTGCTTTAAGAAGATGCATTTCTTCCTCTGGTATAACATTCATTTCAACTGCTTTGAAAAGATATGTGTAGGCTGTAGCGCCCGTGTCTGTGGATAAACACCTTATCAAATACTGACAAAGAGTTCTTTGAATATGTACAGATGACCCTGTACCTTTTGTGTGTTGAAACATACTCAGTAATTCTGCAAAAACATTGTCAGAACTAAGTTTTTCCATTGTTAAACTGTTTCCAATATTTTGCAATAATGCAAGATCCAAGCCATAAGGAATAACAAGTTCTGATACAATATCATTGCAAAGTCTTAATGCATGCAAAGCCTCGGAATCTGTCGACACTTCAGCAGCCAATACTAAAATGTTCCTTACGGTAACTTGCCAGTGATTTATATCAATAAACTGAATCATTACTTTTGTTGATGGGAACATTTTGCTACAAATAAAAGTAACTAAGTCCCGCAGTATGTCATCTGACCATTTAACTACCATTATCCCTTCATCCTTTTTAAGTGTATCTGTTTCTGTAAGTAAGTCTTTCTGAAAAGCTGAAGGGGTGTCATCAGTGTCACATGTTTTTACATTGTCAGACTGTATATCAGTATTGTCTTCGGCAACCTCATCAATAATAAATGTGTCTCCAATTTGCTTCATATCAGTACCTTCTGTTTGCATGTAACCAGAATTTTCTCCAGTAGGTAGATCGCTAGTCTTATTCTCGCAAGGATTGTTTTGGCCTTGTATAACATTTTCACAAAAGCCTATAGCATATTCATCTCTATTCTGTTCATCAGTTTCAATCACATTTGGGTTCTGGTTATCTGAACAACTGGTATTGGTTGAACAGTTTGAATCTAGTGTACTGCCAACAGTTTCGGAGACATTGTTTTCAAAACTTGGAATTACTTCAAGCTCACATGTTTTTTCTTCAGCGTCATAATCACCTTCGCATTTGCTATTTTCCTCTATTTCTATCAGCTTGCTAGACCCATTTGCTTTAGAATCCTGTCTGTGCAGAAAAACGTCCTCACAAACAGCACTCTGTCCCTGAATTTCGACAGCTAACTCATTAACATCTTTCCATAAATTAATGTACTCATTTTCTTCTTGGTTTTCTGGGAATATTTCACTGTCATTGTCAGAGAGTAAAGGTTTACTTCTAGCTTGTTCAAACTGAGCTAAGATGTTTGAGTTATCATTTCTAAAAACATATCCACACAACTCTAGAAGTAACACTGCTGATCCAAAATGAGACAAATACAGCCATCCAGCACAATGCATTTGGGTTAACAGTTGTATGTTATCTGTCACATTTATGTTCACCTTCTGTTTCAGGAGCCATTGCATGTACTCTGTCCTTGTTTGCCGGTCAAGGACTGATGTAAACGTGGAGGAGTACAAATTGCAGTAATCAGTTATGTAGTCACTGAGTAAACACTCATAATTATCATTTGACTCGAAAATGCCTGCTATATTTTTCAAGATGAAACTCTCCTGTTGCAGGATAATTTCACTCATGATTTCTTCTGGCAGGCAGTCATCTGGCTCTAATTCACACTTTATTTTTGAACGTGTCATCTCTTCTGTAAATAAGCCTTTAGTTTCTTCAATACGTTCAAATATAGTACGAGAAAACGGCAACCTTAAGCAAAGGTCTGGCGTATCACAATGATAACATTCTGGTCCTGACACATCTTGAATTGGTTGTCCTTTAATACTGTATGAAAATAAATATTCATTTTTTATGTTTGCGCACCAGACCTTTCTTCTCTCACTTGAATTTGAATCTTCGATAAAGTAGCTATCAAGCACTCCCAAATGTTCAAGCTTGAAGACAATCATGGCAAGTGGAATTTTAATTATCCTATGAATGTGCCGTTCTAATGCATCAATAAAACTTGCAGATGTATTTAAAGCTTGTGTGTCACATGCTACATTGAAGTACCAGTCTGAATCAGCTTCTCCAGCATTTACATCCTGAATATACAACCACACCATGTCACCTAGAATCCTAAGAAAAGTGTCAGAGTTCTGTATTTTCTCAAGAATACAATTTACACTTTCCATATCTCGTCCGTGAGAACTATACTGAAGTCTTGTAAATGCCCAGAATAATTCCTCTTTCAGGTAGCAAGAAATTGGCAACATACCTTCAATGGTTTCGAGCAAAGACTTTGAGCATAAGACTGGTAAAGATACCTTTGGACGCTCCAAGTTGTCTAAAAGAACTAACTTCCAACCAGAGAGGTAATTGATCTGCATCAAAGAATTTGGCGATTTGTCTCTGGTTTGTGAAAAATCCCGATCTCCTAAATGAACAACGAGGTACACCAACTTTAAACTATGGCCTTTATTTTTTGACAGGTACTCTGCCCCGTACTTCTCGATCAATGACTTTGCTAACATTATATGTCTGTCATCTTCTTGAGCACTGCAATGAACAAGTAGTATTTGTAGTGCAGCATTGTTCCAAAACTGTTGTAGCTTGAGTGTTAATTGTTTTTCTGACTTGAAAGCACCAAGCTTTTCAGACTGACAGTTCCAGTTTGATAACTCTTGAGTCAGTTTTGTGTGAATATTACTGTTAGTGAATACAACTGTCATTTGTTCCAGTTGGTCCTCTTTTCCATGGGATATCTGATGTTGAATAAGGAATCCAAGCCCATCATGCAAAGGCATCTGGAAAAAATTGTCTCTTATAATGTCACTTGACATTTTAACACTAATATTTTTGACGCGCGGTAATCGAACGATGGCCTCTGGTCTCATGATCCAAAGTAATTCCTTTTTACATTCTTCTAACATACTTGCACCTGACAGTGCAAGGCTTCTGTTGTTATGTAGGACGAGTGAAACAATCAATTCTTCATTGTAAAAGGACAAAGCGTCGTATTTTGAAAAATGTGTTCCTTTAATGATGGTAATATCATCAAGCCAATTTTCAAGTTCATTGGCTATGTTTAATTCTTCTTCATTCACAACCTCTGAGAATGAAAGGAACTGTTTTTCGAAACGATTCAAAAAAGGTGGATCTGTATAATCTACCTTACATTCATCCACAAGCACGATACATCGAAACGATTCTGCAACATGACAGAATGGATTGCTGTATGGTCCTAGCGCAACTCTACAATTGTTTTTCTTGCCTATCCTGGTATAGTTTTGATTCAACATGTCATACAAGCTTCCGTAAATATTTTCCAAATCTTTCAGCACTAAAACGATCCCTTGCTCCATACACAAAATAATTCTACTAAGAATTCTGTAATTGTAATCATCAGTTAGATCTTCTTCAAACTGACTTCCAAAAATGACTTCCTTCTTCTCCCTACCAGATTCTCTCAAAGTCTGCTCTAGAATCCCCAAGACCGATTCACCTTTTGTAATTACCATAAGGTGACGTGCCATTGTGTCCTTTATGTTACTTCTGATAAGATCAATTGTGGACAAAGAAAACAGCGTGTTTTTATGAAAACAATCTATAAATTGAGCTACTAAGACCTGTTGTCCTAACTTTAAACCACCAAAATTCCTTAAAAGTCCTTCGTGTATGAGTGCTGACTTTTTCAGTGACATAAGATTTTTGGAATCCCTCGTAACTTGTCTTGCAATGAATTTTACAAGTGAATAAAAGTCTCTCAGTCCATGGAAATTTCTAAACTGAAGTTTTGTCGTGTATGTTATGTAAGAGTTGGCTATAAGCCACAGCTCGTGTTTTATATCATCTGCCGAGAGTGTTTTCTTCCTCTCATTCAAAGACAAACCTTCCTGCTTCTCCATACTGTCTATGAACGACTGAGCTATAGACATGGCTGTTTCATATAATTCTTCTTTGTCCATTTCTGGACGGGAGAGGTGTATGGCTCTGTTCATTTTTGATGCATCTAATGCCCAGTTCGAAATACCAACAACAGCTATGTTAGGTCGACTCCCTCCTTCCGGTTCTAGAAGATTATGTAATACTTTCAAAGGATTAAATCGTGAAATTTCGGCTAGACCTATTTCGTCAAGAAGTACTACTGACAACACAGAATCCTTACTGTTTGATTTTTGGTAATTCTCAGCCTTCTCAAATACCTTGATGATTCCGTCTGAAGTTGATGATTCAGAGCCTTGAAAAGATACACAATATAGCTGGGGCAATGTCTTGAAAAATGAATCCCTCGAATCTTTTCCTCTCAGATTACTTCTAATGACTTGCATGGCCAAAGACTTGCTACATCCTGGTTTGCCAACAACAAATATTGGTATCTTGTTTAATATACACACAAATATAACAAAAATATTTTCCTGAAGGGCAGTATTCTTTGCTGTACCAGGAGGCAAGTCCATTCTATCTGAAATATCTCTTTGCTCCTCTTTGATTATACTATGAATACTTTCTTCATCTGGAAAACAAGTATAGTTGTTCCTTCTGAATTCTTCCGCCAGCTTTTGCCTATACTTCTTCCGATCGGATTTATCTACGAATCTACAATGGTAACAGTGTGCAAGTGCTAAAACGACTGCTTTTACTTCTGTATCCAAATGTTTATTGTCTGATGTATCTGCAGCCTTTATCATTGGCTTCTTTTTCAGGACCCATATGAAAAAGGGGACAAGTGTTTTACATCTCTGTACATCTCTTAAACTAACAGTGTATGAAGATGTTTCCGTCTTGCGAACAAAGCCCTGTGAAACAGACAATAGACTGCCAAACAATGCATGTCCTCTTGATCTGTCGGGAAAAACACCTTCAATCATTCTTTTGATATATTTCAACTCATCTTTGTCACTCAAACTACCGAAGTCCCATACGTAATCAACCATCATTTCAGGTAAAGGAAGAACTCTGTACACTAATTTAGACAATTCATCTGTTTTCACTTTGCCTGCGAGTCCTGCTGTATGAATTGCTTCTATTGTCCGTAACTTGTATGGGTTACAAGCACCCATTATGACCAAGTTTGGTGACAATAAACAGCCGTTGCATTTATGATGACAGATCATGTCACATATCAGCCCTATGTTTTCAGAAGTGTTTATTTCATCAAAAAATAGCCATCTCTGAATTCCCATGTTTTCCCGACAATTAATGTCCTCTTGCATTACTGTATGAATGATCTCTGATGTGTTCACTCCAGCATGTATGTTCATAACTGTAAATGGTACTTCACAAGTACTCGCCAGATATCTTATCAGTGACGTTTTACCACATCCTGTCTCCCCCATAATCATAACTGGTACCTTAGACTGAATTCGCATGATTATCAAAACCATTTTCAAAAGATTATCTGGCGTAAGTGCATAGTCTCTTGAAAGTTCATTTAGCTGTTGCATTTTAAGCATTGTTGGATTTGTTCTTGCAACTCTTTGAAGTATGTTTTGCAGGTCGATTTGTTGCAATCTGCTGAAATCTGGCAGTGTTGTCTTCATTTGGCTTTCAAACAATTTCCTCACATGATCAGGTACTTTATCTCTGTCGCGGTACATGGGTGACAAAGTGTGTATGTTTTGATTGTGGAAAATATAAATCAAGTGATTGCTTTCCTCCCATCGTATCATACTGTCAACGCGATGCACAATTTTAGCTACAAGATCATCAGGTTGTTCCCCGGCTTCCAAAAGACTTTCATTGCATGCAATTGTTGCATTCTGTGTAGATCTGCATGCAATAACAGATCTAGAAGCGAATTCCATCGAAACATCGACCATTGTCTTCACAAGGCTACTCCTGACAGTAGGAGTAACTGTTGTGGACTCAGCAATCATATCCGAGATACGTGCTACTTTGAAAAAGGCACTGATCGAAAATTTCTTCAGCTGATCAGATAAAACATTCAGGAATATATGAACTACAGAAAATGATATTTCTGTTGTAATGTTCATATGTTTCCTAAGTAGTATCCTGCATGCTCCCGCTGGCACAGGCTTTACCTGTTTTTTACCAGAAAAGCACAGTTCTACCCTATCAAGTACACCTTGATCAAGTGTGCTTAGATACTGACATACCACCTGCACTGGACTATTAATTTCTTGACTACAAGTGAAATCTGCAAAATCATTCCACAGCAAATGTTTTCGTTTAAAAGCAGTCATTGTTGTCAAGTTATTTCTCAGAGTATTATTGATTGTATTTGCTATTTCAACACAAACATGCTCTGTAGGCATAAAAAATGCTAAGTTTCCAGAAGACGCGAACTTCATAACAATAAGTTCAAACAAAAGTATGTCTAATTCACCAGGCTCGTCAACTGCCCCTATATCAAAATGAATTGTATTGAAGTGGCGCACCTTAAGCCTATTCAAATTTGCTATAACCATGCTTTTTCTCACTTGTCCACTAACATGAATTGTTACAGTACTGAGGCCAGCAGATACCGAGTGTGTGAAAATATTTGTAGTTTTTGCAAGACCGGCAGTTTCTGATGTGTATGTGAGTACATGAGGATATTGTTCATGAAAGAAACGTTCGACTGCATGATTGGATAGGGGTTGAACTGTTACCAAGCTGTCATTCAGCTGATCTATAAATGGATGATTTTTCGATCCACGACATACTATTGCTAGCAGAAATTCTTTACAGTTCCTTAGTTCTTGTAGTTCCTCTACAAGCCTAAACTGTACTTCATTTTGCAGAAGTTCCACATTTGCTAGGCAGTACAGGGGCATTGTTCCATAGAAAGATTGAGCCCCTTTGCATCTCTGAAGAAGCAAATCTATTTCATCCCACTTCGTATCTCTTGTGCAAAACAATAATTGGCTTGCTTCAGGAAAGCAGCGGGTAGTATTTCTGTACAAGGCAAGGATGGTCCTTATCACAAACGCACTACTTTCGTCCAGTTGGGCAACAAGCAGTTTTCCCTTGCAGACACACTGAGTGATTTTTGTTTTGGTATCATCACAAATCATTTCCGTGTAGTAGAGACTTAGGCCCGTATATATTTCATGAAGCGATCTTCCTAATTCCTCAAGCACAAAACATTCATTGGAAAGGAATTGTTTTCTGTAAGCCTTTGAAAGTTTCTGAGCAGTCAAGTGTGGGTGAATATATTTAAGTACTGCCTCTACAACATCTATTCCAGAATCCTTTTCTAGAAAATCAGATAAAAGTCCAATTTGACAGCCCTGGATGAAATTCATCAAATAGTATTTTTTTCTGGTCTTGTGCATGTTAATCACCCATTCATTGAGTTCGCTCTTTAACTTGTTCTTTGACTCTCTCAGCTCAGCTAAGTGCAGAATTGGTTTGAATGATTTGTATCTAATATGGCCCAAAGAAAAGAGATCATAAAGAATTGTTCGTATCTCAAAGCATAAGTCCACAGCTTCTATAAATTTTCTAAACTCCTTTTGATTAATGCTGCCTTCTGCAGATTGCCTTTCTGTGTTCAACAAAAGAAGTGCACGACTACGAATATCTGACACAGTTGCTTCCTGCTTTGTAAACCCAGTCTTATTTTCCCTGTAAGACACTTCAAATATCACAAGTTCCTGTTCAGGGTTGAGGGTAAACGCAAACTTTCCCTTTATAATAATACACTTTATTATTTCTTTCGTCTGCTGACCCCGGTTCGCTACATTGTTATAAAGAGACTTTAAGTTGTGCAAATTCATGCTACAGTCTCTGATTTTCTCAGGTATACTGCCCGCATTCTCGCCTAGGGCAACTGTTTGTTTCTCTAGAATCTGAAATATCCAAAGGCTACCTTTTTTGTTTAAATCTGCAGTTGTAAGCAAAGGCAAAAGGAATCTCTTTACCTCTATGAGGGCAGACACAGTTGATTCTTGAACAAGCGACTCTGAGATATCTTCTACTGCATCAATTAGGTTCCGAACGTCCTCTGTGGCAATTTCTCTGAGGAATTCCACAAGAAGTGATGAGTTTCCTGTTTCTGTCATTACACACACAGTTTCATCACTTAAAGTATCAGCAATGGTAAATATGGTTTGTAGAGAACAATAAACATCCTGCAAGGTGTATTCAGAGATATTTTGACGAATAAGCTCTTTGAAAGATTTTAAAGCGGAGTTAAGTTCGCTCTCCTTTGAAATGTTATAGTTGAATGCCCTCAGCATAGACATCATGGCCTCTGTCTTCTCTAATGCTTCATTTTTTCTCCACAGTTGAGAGAGTGTGTGTCTCACTGTATCCTTAATTGGTCGCTGCAAGAATGTACTGGCTATTTTGATCTCTTCTGGAACGTTTGCCTTTTCAAACATTGCTAAGACTGACTGCATTGGTATGGCACTGTCCGTTTCTAAAGCTGTCCACTTTTCTTCGAACATCTTAAGGCCTTTCTTTTCCAGAATTGACAGAAATCGAGTGACTTGTTCTGTATCCTGAATTTCTTGAACATTGTTATCAGATATTTCACAATCAAAGAGATAGCGAACAGAGACAAGTCCTTGCAAAGGTGTACCAGTTTGCAAATAATCTGTAAAAGACGGAAGAATGACTTCTGCTAGATTCCAAAATACACTCGACTGTATCACTGGTTGAAGCACAGCACATGTTTTAGGCAGCTTAAGAAGATCTCCCCAAAACCATTTTGGCAAAGTGGATTCTCTCACTGAAATGCTTCCGATATCAAACCTCTTTTTCATCTCATTAACTTTAGCAATCACTTTGGTCATATCAGGCATTGTTAATCTGCTATTCCTCTGTTGTATTTCTTCAAGAACTGTCAGTACAACCCTTAGATGTTGTTTTACTTCTTGAATCAAATTTCTGAAGCTCAAGTGAAGAGCTTCAATATCTTTCCTTTGCATTCCTCCTAACTGTAGGAGTTTTTTTGTCTTTTCATCTCCGACATTAATCTCTGTCAAGAAGGAAATACCTGCTTCATTATTTCTCAGCAAAAATGTAACTTTCCGAATGCAATCCATTACTTGTTTAAATGTGTCATTGTCCTTGACATTTAATATGCGGGATCCTTCACCTCTTGCTATTAGCTCCCAAAACTCCACATGCTGTATCTGACTAATAAAATCCTTTAAAACTTCGTCTCGAGCAGTTTTCTTGAAAAACAGATCTATTATTGAGCACACTATCTCGCACGTTGTCCTGTAAATATACAAGTTAGTCAATATTTTACACACAAAAATTGGTCTATATGCGTGTAGTTATAAAAGATCTCAGAAATACAAACCATATCTGTTTCAAGAAAATACTTGAAAGAGTTCATGAGAAATAGGGAAGGCACGAAAGATAAATTAATGTTACATGTCGTCTTGACCTAGAGCCAGCACCATTTGAAAATTGGTTCTGTACATCATCCTCACATGAATATTTCACTAGAGATTCATCTAAATTCTTTAAGAGGTTAGGCGAGGAGTGAACAACACAAAAAACCAATGACCAACCACTAACTGTAACTTGGTCTTTGAGCTAGTGTGCTTGGAACATTTGTTTTGTATGTAGTTTCGGTAAAATGAACATCTGACCCATTAGTCTAATAACAATCTTTCAATACGGAATGGACTGGAAAGAGTGTTCTGCAATTCATCTTGACAAAATGAACAGGCAAGCCGAAAGACAAGCATACTGACAGACATACCAAGGCAGTAACTCCTTTATAAATATTAACAGACAATGTAGGATGACCAAATGGAACTAGAGCTATCACTAAATGTGATTAATACCCCCAAAAGACTGCTTTATAAACTGAGGAAGTTCGTAGTAACAGAATACCTTGCAAACAAACTAAAAAGAGATATTGTTCTTAGCAATAACTCTGTAATTTGTCAAGACAAAGTTATGGTTCTTGTACACTGCACTTCCTCTCAATGTGCTTGACCATTGTATGAAGTCGTATTGAATTCCAACCAATAGTTTTTTAATCATGCTCCAGACAAGTAAAAGTAACAAATGGCAATAACTCTGAAATGAGTCAAGATAGAGTTATTGTTCTTTTGCATTGCACTATCTCTCATTGTGCTTGATCATTGTATGAAGTTGTATTGAATTCCAACCAGTAGTTTTCGAAAAATGCTCCAGACAAGGAAAAGTAACAAAGGGCAATAACCCTGTAATAAGTCAAGATGGAGTTATTGTTCCTATGCACTGCACTTCCTCTCATTGTGCTTGACCATTGTATGAATTTGTATTGAATTTCAACTACTAGTTTTCAAATTATGCTCTGGACAAGGAAAAGTAACAAAGGGTAATAACTCTGTAATGAGTCAAGATAGAGTTATGGTTCCTGTGCACTGCACTTCCTCTCAATGTACTTGGCCATTGTATGAAGTTGTATTGAATTCCAACTAGTAGTTTTCAAGTTATGCTTCGGACAAAGAAAGTAACAAAGGGCAGTAACTCAGTAAATACTCAAGATAGAGTTATAGTTCTTGTACACTGCACTTCCTCTGAGTGTGTACAATTATTGTATGAAATTGAATTGAATTCAAACAGGTAGTTTTCAATTTATGCTCCGGACAAGGAAAAGTAACAAAGAGCAATAACTCTGTAATTAGTCAAGATGGAGTTATGGTTCTTAAGCACTTCACTTCCTCTCAATGTGCTTGACCATTGTATGAAGTTGTAATGAATTCCAACCAGTAGTTTTTAAGTTATTCTCCAGACAAGGAAAAGTAACAAAGGGCAATAACTCTGTAATTAGTCAAGATGGAGTTATAGTTTTTGTGCACTGCACTTCCTCTATATGTGCTTGACCATTGTATGAAGTTGTATTGAATTCCAACTTGTAGTTATGCTCCGGACAAGGAAAATGCAACAGACAGACCGACCGACCGACCGCCCGCCCAACTGACTGACTGACCAACCACCGGGTGACTCCTATATACCCCCCTAAACTTCGTTTTGGGGTAATAACAAGCAATTGTTCGAAACGATGGCTGCTCCCAAAGTTAAGTATTTAGCAGGAACATGCTGATAGCATACCTTTGTAGTTAACCTTGAGATGATAGTTACATTAAACTAGAATTGATCTTTAAAACAAGAGCTATCAGTAGGGCAGCAGCCATACAAGCCTGAAGAAACTACTGGCAGATAGACAAACAGATGAATGGGACAGACAAATGAACAAGCAGCTCTACGGCAGAGTGTGAACATTTGGGGCGCACCAAAAAAAACTTTAAAATGAACTAGAGCTATCACTAAATGTGATTAATACCCCCAAAAGACTGCTTTATAAACTGAGGAAGTTCGTAGTAACAAAATACCTTGCAAACAAACTAAAGAGAGATATTGTTCTTGGCAATAACTCTGTAATTTGTCAAGATAGAGTCATGGTTCTTGTACACTGCACTTTCTCTCAATGTACTTGACCATTGTATGAAGTTGTATTAAATTCCAACCAATAGTTTTCAAATTATGCTCCGGACAAGTAAAAGTAACAAAGGGCAATAACTCTGTAATGAGTAAAGTTAGAGTTATGGTTCTTGTGCACTGCACTTCCTCTCATTGTGCTTGACCATTGTATGAAGTTGTATTGAATTCCAACTAGTAGTTTACGAATTATGCTCTGGACAAGGAAAAGTAACAAAGGGCAATAACTCTGTAATGAGTCAAGATAGAGTTATGGTTCCTGTACACTGCACTTCCTCTCAATGTACTTGACCGTTGTATGAGGTTGTATTGAATTCCAACTAGTAGTTTTCAAGTTATGCTCTGGACAAGGAAAAGTAACAAAGGGCAATAACTCAGTAAATACTCAAGATAGAGTTATGGTTTTTGTACACTGCACTTCCTCTGATTGTGCTTGATCATTGTATGAAATTGTATTGAATTCCAACTAGTAGTTTTCAAGTTATGCTCCGGACAAGGAAAAGTAACAAAGGGCAATAACTCTGTAATGAGTCAAGATGGAGTTATGGTTCTTGTACACTGCACTTCCTCTCAATGTGCTTGACCATTGTATCAGGTTGTATTGAATTCCAACCAGTAGTTTTTAACTTATGCTCAGGACAAGGAAAAGTAACAAAGGGCAATAACTCTGTAATTAGTCAAGATGGAGTTTTGGTTCTTGTGCACTGCACTTCCTCTCAATCTGTTTTACCATTGTATGAAGTAATATTGAATTCCAACTAGTAGTTTTCAAGTTATGCTCCGGACAAGGAAAATGCAACAGACTGCCCGACCGACCGACCGACCGACCGACCAACCACCGGGTGACTCCTATATACCCCCTAAACTTCGTTTTGGGGGTATAAAAACATATTCAGACAAAAAGATGCAAAGAAAACTTAATAAAATCTTGATTTTTTTGGAAGGATGGGGGCTCCGGACAGAAATTGCTAATGGATGGACGGACTGACAGACTGATGGAAGACCATCGCCATAATATAATGCGTATGCTTCCTGCGTATAAAAATAGGTGTCTCCTCCCTAGAAGTGTGGAAATGTAAGTGTACAGATGGGAAATATATACAAGGGGATGAAAAGGTGGAATGTTGACAAGATTTTCAAATAATGTAGTCCTTATGGCAGAAATTTAAGGGTCCTGATTTGAACAATCTTGGTAGAGGTCCATTACATAATGTTTATAATGTTCCAAATATCTATTAAAGCTCTGGGCCTTGTCGTTCTAGACAAGAAGAGTTTTGCCTATATTAGCCAATGTAAAACCAAGCCACCCCCGGGCAGTGTCAATTTTGACCTGGGGGTCATGATTTGAACAATCTTTGTAGAGCCTCTAGTCAAACAGAACTGCCTATTTAGGCAGTTCATTAGCAGTCCACAGGTAGTTTCATCAATTTTTGGCAGTCCTTAGCAGTCACATTTTAAATAAGTTTTCATAAACTGCTAAGAACTGTTTAAGAACTGCTTAATCTTAACCCTTGGCAGTTCAATCTACATGATCTAGCAGTTTTCAATAGCAGCTACCTTGGCTCCTAACAGTTCCAGAATGTCTTAACAGTACTTTTGAATGAAGACCATTTTGCAGAGATAGTAAGACCTAAGGCAAGTTAATTAATCTTTCTTGGATCATTCAGGGAACGTTGTAAACATTTTCAGTTCTTAAATATAATCAGAATGAAATCCTAAAAATGCTATTTGACAGGCTTCAGCATAATATTTGGACAATTGTGTAAGTGCCAACTTAAACAAGAGGGCCATGATGGCCCTATATCACTCACCTGAATACCAGTCCACTTCCCTAATGGGTGTGGTCAATTTTGACCAAAGAGGCATGATTTGAACAAAGTAGGTGGAAGACCACAAGACAATGTTACATACTAAATAGGTTTTCCTACATAAATCTTTGTAAAACAAGTGACCTACTTGGCGGGGCCAATACTGACCCACTCTGGTGTTGATCATCGCCATTTGTATCACACCTTGGTTCAAGTGACACATGTACATATTGCATTGGTGGGGCCAATACTGACCCCAGGGGTCATGATTTGAACAAACTTTAAAGAAGTCTACTAGGCAATGCTACATGCCAAATATCTAAGCTCTAGGCCCTGTGGTTTCAGAGAAGAAAATTTATTAAGGTTTTTCCTGTATAAGCCTATGTAAAATCAAGTGACCCCCGTGCGGGGTCAATTTTGACCTGGGGGTCATAATTTGTACAATCTTAGTAGAGGTCCACTAGGCATATCTTATCTCTAGGCCTTGTGGTTTCAGAGAAGAAGATTTTTAAAGTGTATTATTTGTTGCTATAGCAACCAGAGTTCTGCATGGAATGGAATTCTTTGAACAACTTTGATAAGAGATTTATGCAAGGTACATCCCTGCAAAGTTTCATCAACATTGGCCAAGTGGTTTCAGAGGAGATGTTGTTTGAAGGAAATGGTGGACGAACAGCGTAAACAAACATTTTCAATACGCTGGGTATACTTTTTGACGTTAATCCGGGTAACAGATTTGATAATATTCACTGAGTGGCCAGTGAGTTTATCAGGATATAATTCACCGTTATATTTTGATAAACCACCGAAAAACATAAAATAAACACATGTAATATGAAATTCTTGCCAGTATACTTGATAACATTGTCCCATTCATTTTAGCCAGACTTTGCAAAGAATATTGTCGGAGCTATACTCACTCTGGTGTTGATCATCGCCATTTGTATCACACCTTGGTTTATCTGATTTGCATATCCCAAAAAGTATTGCGCACAAGTGACACATGTACATATTGCATTGAAAATCACACAGCTGTTCAAGAGTCAAGTTTTTTTTTACAAATTTCTGTCCCATTTAGGATAACAAAATTATACCCTCTTTTGTAGTAAGAATTTCTGGTTTTACCACTGGAAGGCCAAATTGTCAGAACCCATTGAAGTAAAGGTACATTGCATACTTATATCATATGAAGTACTTTTTAACAAAATAAGTAAATTAAATTGGTATATCTTTTTCTGCTTTTTTAATTATTTTAATTTGTTAGATAATTATATTGTGAACATTATTTAAATGATATCAGAATTTATTTTGTGTAATTTATAAGTGCTTTCTTTTGCTCTTCTGCCAAAGTTTTATAGCCTACTGTATAACGATAAATTATCTGTCTCACAGTCTTTCTTCTTTTCTGTCATTCTTTCTGTCTTTCTTTCTGCAACAGTACCTACATAACAGTCGAGAATTCGTACGATCATAGAATCTATGTAAAAGTGAACCCCCTGACGGGGTCAATTTTGACCTGGGGGTCATAATTTGAACAATCTTGATAGAGGTTCACTAGACAATACTACTTGCTAAATATCTAAGCTCTATGCCTTGTGATTTCAGAGAAGAAGACTTTTTCCTATTTGTTGCCATAGCAACCAGAGTTCTGCATGGAATGGTATTCTTTGAACAAGAGGATCATGCAAGGAACATCCCTGCAACGTTTCATCAACATTGGTCCAGTGGTTTCGGAGGAGATGTCATTTGAAGGAAGTGAAAGGCGGACATACGGACGACGTATGACGGACCCCGGATGGTTAATGTCTACTAAATTGTGCCAAGTCAGCAAAAAAGTTGATTAACACAAGCAATTTAAAAACTTTCTATCACATATGATGATGCTTAACACGATGATACTATTTTAGGATTTGGTTCTTATAAAATTTTGGAAAAGCTGAAGCAGTAAATAAATCTAGTTAAAAAATGTCATTACTCATATGAATTAAGTGTAATCCTACAAACTGAGGACAGTCCTATATCTGATTAAAATTGCCAAGTCTTTAAGCAATGTTTGGGGCAAAACATGAACTGTGATCGACGGACAATGGATGCTCAACATCAAACAATCCATAAAGCTGACAATGAGCAGACATAAAAATGAAAGGATATGTGGGAAAAAACTGAGTCACCTTTTTTGGATGGGACGGGCATTATAACTAATAACACATATAATTGCTTTACCTTGTGTTCACCCTAACAGAGCCCTCTGTGCAGAAAATCCGCAGCACCTCACAAGGTGTCAGGCCTTTCTTCTTTAAAAGCTCTTGCAATTGATCTTTGTACAAACATGAAACTATCGGTTCTGTTTCACATAACTGTTCAATTTCATCTATCTGCTGCAACATCTGTTTCAGAGTGTACCGACTTAGGGAATCCAAAGTCACAGCTTTAAGAGCCTGCCGAATGTCATCTCTTTCACCTACTACTGGCAGCTTTAAAATTTCGCACAAGGTCCGAAATGTAAATACTAGTTCATCGTCTTTTCTGTACTGTGTTCGTTTTATCTCATTTTGTAGCCATGACTGGTACACACTGACATCTAGATAGTCGTATGCTTCTAAGAGAAATAGATCTTTGTTTAACAGTAAGAACAGTCTGCGTACTGCATCGTTCCTAGATTCTGATACAGACTTAAGAAACTCAAGTTGAGTCTCTACTTCCACAAAACACCCAGAGAGCTGTAAAAAATCTTCAACTTCTGGTTTCAGGTCATTTTCTTCAACAGAACTGTTTGAAGCAAAGCAACCAGTAACACTGTCTTCAAATGTTTTACGAATGCTTGTATCACAACTTATCTCATACCTCCCAACAACAGTGGCCACTTTCAACAATGGTACAACTTTCTTTTCTTTAAGCATTCTGTTTGAGAAAGATAATATCTGTGATTTGATGCTTGCAGTTATTGCCGTGCGAGCATCTTCTTCTCGTTGTATATTCTCATGTACTTCACTCTCATCATGGGAGACCTGCATTATTTGTCCAAAACTTACTAATGCCATCTCTAAAGGAAGATGTCGAAACAGATATTCAACAATCTCTTTAATTGCAGTTTTTCCACTTCTGATGTATTCAGTGTAAGAAGACAAGCAGAGGTCGTTTGCAAGCTTTTCACAGTATGGGTTGTCATATGTGAAATTCTCTTTATCTGAGATAAGTTCTTGAACAGCTGATAAAAGCAATTCATCTGTAAGAAAAGGAGAAGCACGACTCAAAAAGGTAAGTATGCAAAAGTCATTCTCATATCCTATTTTAAAAAGGTGCTTGCACAGCCTTGGCATGTACTGTGAGCAAGAGGATGGGAAGTCTGTGAGACACTTTGGCAACAATGCATCTAGAATTTCTTGTGCAAGACTTGCATTGATGGTACGGTAAATTGGCCGTCTGTATTCCTTGCAAATGCTCCCTACAGCAAAAGCAAATCTTCGTAGGCACCTTGCAGAGTGATCTATACAGCTTCCCAGCAATGTCTTGATAATCACTTCGACATCAGAATAAGAAGCATGTTTGCAGACATCCTCAAGCTGCATGATCAAATCAGATTCACTGTACTGGTCTGGTATGAAATGAACTATGTCAATTAAGTGCGACACAATGCTCTCTTTCTCCCAAAGAATATCACGATTGACAGTTTTATTTCCAAGTGTAAACTCAATACTTTTCACTTTTGATGTATTTCTGAAGACGTAAAGTACAGAATCTTTTAAAACCAATTCATAGGAGTAGTAAGCATTTGGGTCATACTGTCCTGGTAGTTCTATGTCTACAGAATATATATTTCTTCTTTTTCGGTACATTTCCTGATTCAATTCTTCAATTGAACGGCACTTTACTTTGACTGAGGTGACTTCTTTCTCCTCAGGTACATCTATAATGAACGTCTTCAAAACTCGAAAGACCTAAAGGAAAACTACTCGTTACAACAAAATAATATAATTTGCGACATAAAAATATCAGAATATTTTGTGTATGTAAAATTTCGCGATTTTGATCCTGAATCAAATCTTAAATATGTGACATCTTTATTTCCGTTTTTTTGTTGTTGTTGAAAGGAAATATTTATATAGACACTGTTTTATGTAACATTTTAGGGGAGAACACCCAGCGCATAGCAGATTACTTCCACTGCATATTCTGCAGTAAATGTAAACATATGTAACATTTTTGACGTCTTATATATGTATGTTCATTGTATAATCTACATTTCGGAATATTAAATTAGTGACCATCACTCAGTTACTTGATTTTCATCCATGCATTTTATAATTAACAAGCAAATTCAGTGAATTTATATCTCCTGCTGAATGAGGCAAAGCACTGAAAAAGACTAATTTGAAAGTGTATTGGTAAACTAGTCTAGGGCACTTATAATGCTCTTGAAGTATGAAGTCCGATGTGTGATACATCAAACAGTTACTTGGTTACAGCTCTGGACGGATGGATAACGCAAAAACAATATCCCACAACCTTCAGCAGGGTATAACTATGACACCAGTTTCAAAAAACAAGAATTTAAAATAGTGTGTATTTAAAACTGTACCACCACATTGACGCCTCATTTCTGAAGGGATCATTTTTAAGAATTCTTAAGTTTCTATTTAGAATATTTAAGAAAAGAACTACACCCCCTGAAGAGTCTCAATTCTTAAAACAAGAGGACCATGATGGCATTATATTGCTCACCTGAGTACCAGTGCACTTACTTATGCTAGGGAAAGTCACTGCTTGCTAAAGACGTCACTGAACACCAAAAGTCATCAGCTGCCAGGGGCAGTCAGTGGGTACTAAGGGAATCACTGGTCATTACGGGAAGTCAGTGATTGTCAAAAACAACTGTTGTTAGTTGCTAAGGATGTATATAGTTGCTAAGTAGGTAACTGATGGGAAGGTGATACTAAAGGTTGCTATAAGGAAGTCACTGATTGCTAAGGAAGTCACTTGTTCCAAGGGGAAGTCTCTGGCTACTATGGGAAGTCAGTGGTTGCTAAGGAAATCACTGTTTGTTAAGGAAGTCAGTGGTTGCTTGGTAAGTCACTGGCAGATAGAGAAGTCATTGATTGCTAAGAAGTCATTTGTTCCAAGGGGAAGTCACTGGCTGCTATGGGAAGTAAGTGGTTGCTATGGGAAGTCAGTGGTTGCTTGGGGGAGTCACTGGTTGCTTGGGGGAGTCACTGGTTGCTAAGAAGTCATTTGTTCCAAGGGGAAGTCACTGGCTGCTATGGGAAGTCACTGGCTGCTATGGGAAGTCAGTGGTTGCTAAGGAAGTTGCTAAGGAAGTCAGCTGTTGCTTGGTAAGTTGCTGGTTGCAATAAGATTTGGAAACTAGCTTTTCCCTATAATTCGATATACAGACAAGGGACCCAATCCCACCCCAGTGGGCTTGTTCCATTTTGGTAGAGGACCACGAGGTAATGCTACAAACCAAATATCAAAGCTCTAGGCATTGTGGTTTTCGAGAAGATTTTTTAAGGTTTTCCTACATAAGTCTATGTAAAACAAGTGACCCCTGGGCTGGGCCAATATTAGCCCAAGGGACATTATTTCAACACACTTGGTAGTGGTCCACTAAACAATACTACATTCCAAATATCTAAGCTCTAACCCTTGTGGTTTTGCATTAGAAGATTTTAAAAAGTTTTCCTATTTCAAGTGACCACCTGGGCAGGTTCAATTTTGACCCCAGGGGCAATATTTCAAAACACGAGGTAGAGGTCCACTAGAAAATACTACATGCTGAATATCAAAACTCTAGGCCTTGTGATTTCTGATAAGGAGTTTTTAAAGTTTTTCCTATATAAGCGTATATATGTAAATTCAAGTGACCCCCCCCCTCACCCCCCGAAATGGGGTCAATTTGACCTGGGGTTATTATATGAACAATCTTGGTAGAAATCCATAAGGCAATGCTACATGCTAAATATCTAAGCTCTAGGCCTTTTGGTTTCAGAGAAGAAGATTTTTACAGTTTTTTCCTATTAATGTTGCCATAGCAACCAGAGTTCTGCATAAAATGGAGTTATTTAAACAATTTTGGTACAGCTTCATGCAAGGAACATCCTTGCAAATTTTCATCAACACTAACAAAGATAAGTGAAGAAATGAAGGTGCTAGAGTGTAAACATAGTTACATATTGCATAATCAGGGGTCAAAATTCAAGAAATAGTGATCCTATCAAGCCCATAAACAAACTCATCCGAGATCTTGTGGCCATATATGTGTTCAAGTTTTTTTATGATTGCTTCAAAAGGGTAGATGCTAGAGTATATCTATAAACAAACTAATTGTTGACGAACAGACAGATGACATTCAATGAGCCTAGGAGTTCACTGCTCACCTGAGAACATCTGCAACCTATGATTATACCAGCATGGCTTGTGTAGTGTAAAACAATCTAACTGTGGTTTTGCAGAAGAGGATTTCTAAAGTATTTCCAATACTAAGTGGCCCCCAGGAAAGGTCAATTTTGACCCCGAGCATGATCTGAACAAACTTGGTAATGGTCAATTAGACAATATCTAAGTTCTAGGCCTTCTGGTTTTTGAGAAGAAGATTTTTTTAAGGTTTTCCAATATAATTAAGTCTATGTAAAACAAGAGACCCCTGGGCGGGGCAAATATTGACCCAAGGGGCACATTTTGAACAAACTTGGTAGGGGTTCACTAGGCAATGCCTCACAGTTTTGGACATACTAAATATCTAAGCTCTGAGCCTTGTGGTTTTGTAGAAGAAGATGCTCAAAGATTTTTCTTTTTTTTAGCTCTGTTGTTCAGTCAACCAAAACCATTGGAACAAATTTAAGAGAGCTTAATGCCAGGATTCGGAGATCAATTCCCACCAGTGCAATGCTGGTGGCAACACACATATATTTCCACATTGCCTCTTCGAGGTTGATTCAATCTAGAGTGAGTTTAGAGAGCAATTAATCTTAGTTGTAAGAACTTGTTTCGCAATCAAGAATAAACATATTAGTATAAACTAGACCTTTCACTAAATGTGAACTCCCGAAAGACTGCTTTATAAACTGAGGAAGTTCATAGTAACAGAATACCTTGCAAAAAAACTAAAATAGTTGTGCTTGACCATTGTATGAAGTCGTATTGAATTCCAACCAGTAGTTTTCGAATTATGCTTCGGACAAGGAAAAGTAAAGAAGGGCAATAACTCTGTAATGAGTCAAGATAGAGTTATGGTTCTTGTGCACTGCACTTCCTCTTATTGTGCTTGACCATTGTATGAAGTTGTTTTGAATTCCAACCAGTAGTTTTCAAATTATGCTTCGGACAAGGAAAAGTAAAGAAGGGCAACAACTCTATAATGAGTCAAGATAGAGTTATGGTTCTTGTGCACTGCACTTCCTCTCAATGTACTTGACCATTGTATGAAGTTGTATTGAATTCCAACCAGAAGTTTTCAAGTTATGCTCCAGAGAAGGAAACTAACAAAGGGCAATAACTCTGTAATTAGTCAAGAAAGAGTTATGGTTCTTGTACACTGCACTTCCTCTAATTGTGCTTGACCATTGTATGAAGTTGTATTGAATTCCAACCAGCAGTTTTCGAATTATGCTTTAGACAAGGAAAAGTAAAGAAGGGCAACAACTCTGTTATGAGTCAAGATAGAGTTATGGTTCCTGTACACTGCACTTCCTCTCAATGTACTTGACCATTTTATGAAGTTGTGTTGAATTCAAACCTGTAGTTTTCAAGTTATGCTCTGGACAAGGAAAAGAAACAAAGGGCAAATAACTATGTAATGAGTCAAGATAGAGTAATGGTTCTTGTACACTGCACTTCCTCTCATTGGGCTAGACCATTGTATGAAGTTGTATTGAATTCTAACCAGTAGTTTTCAAGTTATGCTCTGGGAGAGTCCTATATACCCCACTAAACTTCGTTTTTGGAGTATAATTATAACGCCAGGATGCTTCTGGCCAATGAGCACTATGTACTCAGATGAGCTAAATAATAAGAGGACAAAGATGGCCTTTATTGCTGACCTGGGCACAAATGACCATTTCAAAATTTCAGCAACAGGGTCATAGAAAATCGAGTACATATACAGTGATTTTTAGTTTTCAAGTTTACATGTATGTATTCAAGTTTACATGACTGTAAAGTTACATGCATGTAAAGTCTTCAAGAACTTATTAAATTCAAAAACATCAATCAAAACGGTTAATAAAAACAACTAAAGCTTGTTTACAACACTGCATACATGGTCAAAATTTAATGACTGCTTTACAAACAAGGAAGAAGTCAAGGTCATCAAGGTTAAATATTTGATTTCGTTTGCAGAATTGTACACATGGTCCTAATTTCGTTGCTGTCAAAGATCAAAAGGGCGGGACCAATCATCTTATGAAGTTTCAAGACTGTGGTTGATAGTTAGATCTCAAAATATTGAGGGAAAATGATTTTCTTAGCAAGTTTGGGTCACTGTGACCTTTACCTTTGACACACTGACCCAAAAAACAATCAAGTTCAATGTACTTTCTAAGTCGAAAAGAGCCATATAACAATTATGTATATAATTCTAACAAAGACCTTGACAGAGTTATGTACTCTTGTCTGTTGATGGAGGTAATGATGGTAAATAAGTATTGTTAGTTTCAAAGCAATATCTGATTGCTATTCAACAAGCTCATTTAACTCAATGAAATGTGGGTAGATATTCGCAAACAAGGTCTTAAATTAAGCAGAAAGGCTGGGCTGGCCACATAAGTCCAAACATGAACTATCTTTAAACTAGATGGGTGTTCAGTAGAACACTTGTGTCGCCCTCTAACGCTTTGTCAGAATAACCAATAATTTTGTGTCAAAATCTAAGTACAAAAAGGGGCGTAACTCTGTCAAATATGACTTTGACCTACAAAATTTGACGGCATCACAACCCTTTAGACATAAGCAATATAATTTGAAAGTTTGATAAAGAAATCTTAAGAAATGGCAAAGTTATAGCAAAAATCTAAGTATAAAAAGGGGCATAACTCTGTCAAATATTGCCTTGACCTACAAAATTGTGCGGCATCACGACCCTAATGTCATAAGCAATACAATTTGAAAGTTAGATGAAGAAATCTTAAGAAATGGCAAAGTTACAGCCAACGTTAAGTTTTCATGACAAAATCTAAGTACAAAAAGGGGCATAACTCTGTCAAATATGCTTTTGACCTACAAAATTTGGCGGCATCATGACCCTTTTGTCATAAGCAATACAATTGTAAAGTTTGATGAAGAAACCTTAAGAAATGGCAAAGATTTAGCCAACGTTAAGTTTGTGTGACAGACAGACGGATGGACGGACCGACGGACAAAGCGATCCCCATGTATTGCCTTTTCTCCAAAAGGGCGACACAAAAAGAGGGCCAAGATGGCCCTATATCACTCACCTGCGACTTATGACAATATGTGACCACACTTCAACGCTAAGGCCAGAGTTTTTTTATTTTTCGTTTTACGGGAGCGCCGTACCTAAATATTGCAAAACCCAAATAAGAAAAAGATTCGAATTCTTAACTTTATTTTTATTTTTTCCGCCGCCCGTTGCTTCTATCTCCGAAAGAAAATAAAATTTAGTGTTATTTAACCTAACGCTAATTCTCAACAGCGTTTCTCCGAGTATTTTGGAGTGACTTCGCGTGAAGTATTTATTAATTGAAATATTGGTAAAACACACCTGTAAAAGCAACCTGTTGATTTTAGATCCATTGAATCACAAAGATCGAATCAGACATCGCCGTCGACGTTTTTCGTTGAGAATCGCCGCTACTGTATACTATCACAGCGTTATGTTGTTTTTTTTATTGTTTCTAAAAGTATTGAGTTATTTCTTTGTCAGAACCTAAAATATTTATCACCTTTATGTTGATTTAAAATATTTATTTCCGTTAAAAATCCGCTGTCCCTTAGCATTGTCACTCGCGATAGGTGTGAAGAATATGGCCTGTCGTACTAATCCAGTCAATTATGAAATTGTTGGCAAATCCAAGCTGTGTGACACCGCTGACGAGTTGTGAATGCAAAAAGTATTTATCAATTAACATTTCCAATTGTTCTGTATTTAAATCAAAACGTTCTGTTTTAAAGAAAATCGTGGCGTTCCAGCGTGTCCGTTTTTTGTCATTAATTGTTTCATCAACTGTCAAAGCCAACGCTTTTCCAGTAACAATTTTCTGCTATTTATTTTAATGAATAACTTTTGCCGAAATATTTATTTTTACTGCAACCTCTTTTATTCATAAAGATAAAGCCGCAGGTGTCACGAGATCAAAGAACAAACGCCGACATTGTACATGTGAGTTTGTTTGATCTTAAGTGAAGCACGTGGCATCAAACAGATCGAGATATTTGACAGTTTGAGACATGAAAAAGTAATTCTTGACAATAGTCTGATAATTTTGGATTATAGAAATAATAGTTTGGAATAGATAATGTTATGAGTAAGTTTTATTTTTGTTGATACAATATATTGAACACGCTATACAAATGTACGTCGGTCGGCAAATATTTTCAAATGTTACATGCA
Organism: Saxidomus purpurata; assembly: GCA_022818135.1. NCBI lineage: Eukaryota > Metazoa > Mollusca > Bivalvia > Venerida > Veneridae > Saxidomus > Saxidomus purpurata. The sequence goes on from JAFMSR010000045.1 coordinate 266,741, forward strand.
TACAACTCAAAAACATTTCACGTGTAGACACATTTCTACCGGCTATAATAAATTTGATTTTTATGTCCCGTAAACCCGTTCATTTACCTGTAAAATCACGCGAAGTGATGCGATTTTACTCCCGCGAAGTGACGCTATATTTCTCCGTACGCGAAGTCTCTTCATGTACTCCCAAGCTCACTCGAAGTCACGTTATTTGTCTCCGGGTTACTCCCGCGAAGTGTGGAGTTCGCGTTTTTTGCATAATCCTACAGGCCTGTACTGTACGTCTGTAACAACTTGCGTCTGAAAAAAAAACCGACCTACCTACCCTATTTCTTTGACCAATGTAACCTGAACCACACATATTTTTTTTTTAGCCTTTACACTTTTTGGTCGAAAATAATATGTCTAAAGTAACCAAGAGAAAAACAAGAGCTGTCCCTCACAAGTGACGAATGCCCCCGAAAGAGGTGTCTCACAGTCTTTGTCCTCTCCATGTGCTCAATAATTGTGGTATGTAATTTTAAAATCCATGCGACACATCGGCTTGATGTGCCAGACATTTGTGCCAAGTTATTTTAAAATCCTTCAATGCATGACAAAGTTACAGTCCGGACACGAATGTGTGCATATATACAGGATTCCATTACCTTCAAACTCTAAGTGTGACCTTGACCTTTGAGGTAGGGACGTGGGTCTTGCACGCGACACGTTGTCTTGATGTGCTAGACATTTGTGCCAAGTTATTTTAAGATCCTTCAATGCATGACAGAGTTACAGTCTGGACACGAATTTGTAAGTGGGGACGCACAGACGGACGGACAGACAGACGGACGGCACGATTTTTTATATGCCACCCTTTGGGGGCATAAAATCTTTAGACCCAACCGGGAATCGAACCCCAGTATCTTTGGCATGAAAGGTGCACACACAGTCATGTCGCTAAAGAGGTATCCGAACAGCGAGGCTGTTTGAAGTGGCCTATATCACTACACTCTTCCCCTCTTTATGTTATGGCGCCGGACATCAACTGTGCAGCCTTGCAGTTTCTAGCCCATTATTGCTCCCCTGGTGGCCTATTCCCAGTCACCGAGTTATCAGAACTTATCCTCGTCGCCATTGAAGTAACCGAGAGGAGAACAACCTTTAGGCCAAACCGAGAATTGAACCCAGTACCTTTGGCATGACAAGCTCACACTCAACCATGTCACTAATCATCATCTTGTGAAAATGACAGCTTGTTTTGCCTTTATAATACAGAACTATTATACAACAGGCAGTATGGAGTACAAAACAAGTGTGCACAACTTCAAAACATACATTCTATAAAGGTTTCAAAAAAAAAAAAAAAAATATGGAAAATCCATCTTATTTTTATTCTTTTTTCTCGACGCTCATTTTTCGACATCTTTTTCTTATTTTTATTCCCTCCTCCTGGCGCTTATTTTTGAAAAAATTCCCGTAAAACGAAAAATAAAAAAACTCTGGCCTAAACAGTATATCATAAACACAAACATTCTGTTTGACCTTGACAAAGCAAACCTTTTGACCAATTTACATGATGATTAGGTTATTAATATCACCTGTATGACATACACAAGGTTTTAAACCGCGTGACCTAGTTTTTTACCTAAGATTACCCATATTCATACTCAACCTAGATTTCATCAAAATAATCATACTGACAAAGTTTCATGAAGATAGAATTAACAAGAGCTGTCCATAAGACAGCAAGCTCGACTATTGTGGGTGTTTGCTAATAAAACAAAACTTTTATCAGTATAATAGCAAAACAAAATTCTGCTAACTATTAAGTATAAACTAGGAAAGTTGAATCATAAAAAAAGTCAAAATCTATAACTATAGATTTAATTTTTGGTAAATGAATTGTCTGATACAAAATTTACCCCTGAACACTATAGCTAAGTTTGATATAACTACCATTTATAAGTGGTTAATGAGATATGTGCATAATAGTACCTTGCATGCAAAACTTTAACCAAATTTTCAAAGTCAAACAAGGGCCATAATTTGCACTAAATTTAAACAAGAGTTATCTGTCTTGACTGTGTGACACCTCTTAAGACATTAACTAGAGCTATCACTAAATGTGATTAATACCCCCAAAAGACTGCTTTATAAACTGAGGAAGTTCGTAGTAACAGAATACCTTGCAAACAAACTAAAAAGAGATATTGTTCTTGGCAATAACTCTGTAATTTGTCAAGACAGAGTTATGGTTCTTGTACACTGCACTTCCTCTCATTGTGCTTGACTATTGTATGAAGTTGTATTGAATTCCAACCAGTAGTTTTCAAATTATGTTCTGGACAAGTTAAAGTAACAAAAGGCAATAACTCTGAAATGAGTCAAGATAGAGTTATTGTTCTTTAACACTACACTTCCTCTCATTGTGCTTGACCATTGTATGACGTTTTTTTGAATACCAACCAGTAGTTTTCGAATTATGTTCCGGACAAGGAAAAGTAACAAAGGGCAATAACTCTGTAATTAGTCAAGATGGAGTTATTGTTCTTTTGCACTGCACTTCCTTTCATTGTGCTTGACCACTGTATGAAGTTTTATTGAATTCCAACCAGTAGTTTTCGAATTATGCTCCGGACAAGGAAAAGTAACAAAGGGCAATAACTCTGTAATTACTCAAGATAGAGTTATGGTTCTTGTACACTGCACTTCCTCTGATTGTGCTTGACCATTGTGTGGAATTGTATTGGATTCCAACCAGTAGTTTTCAAGTTATGCCCCGGACAAGGAAAAGTAACAAAGGGCAATAACTCTGTAATTAGTCAAGATGGAGTTATGGTTCTTGTGCACTGCACTTCCTCTCAATGTGCTTGACCATTGTATGAAGTTGTATTGAATTCCAACCAGTAGTTTTCAAGTTATGCTCCGGACAAGGAAAAGTAACAAAGGGCAATAACTCTGTAATTAGTCAAGATGGAGTTATAGTTCTTGTGCACTGCACTTCCTCTCAATGTGCTTGACCATTGTATGAAGTTGTATTGAATTCCAACTAGTAGTTTTCAAGTTATGCTCCGGACAAGGAAAATGCAACAGACCACCCGACCGACCGACCGACCAACCGACCGACCGACCGACCAACCACCGGGTGACTCCTATATACCCCCCTAAACTTCGTTTTGGGGGTATAAAAAAGTTTCAAGTCAATATCATAAGTGGTTACTGAGATATGTGCATGATAGTACCTAGCAGGCAAAACTTTAACCAAATATTCAAAGCCAAACAAGGGCCATAATTTGTACTAAATTTATACAAGAGTTATCTGACTTGATTGTATGATACCCCTAAAGACATGAACAAAGTTTCTAGTCAATATCATAAGTGGTTACTGAGATATGTGCATGATAGTACCTAGCAGGCAAAACTTTAACCAAATTTTCAAAGTCAAACAAGGGCCATAATTTGTACTAAATTTATACAAGAGTTATCTGCCTTGATTGTATGACACCCCTAAAGACATGAACAAAGTTTCAAGTCAATATCATAAGTGGTTACTGAGATATGTGCATGATAGTACTTAGCAGGCAAAACTTTAACCAAAGAAGCAACGCCGACGCCGACGCACAAGTGACTGTAATAGCTCTCCATATTCTCCGAATAGTCCAGCTAACAAGTGACTGTAATAGCTCTCCATATTCTCCAAATAGTCGAGCTAAAAATGCAACCTCTATTGCATACACAAGGTTTTTCTATGATTTGACCCCATGACCTAATTTTTGACCCTAGATGACCTATGTTTAAACTCAACCTAGATTTCATCAAGCTTATCATACTGATTAATTTTCATGAAGATCCAATGAAAAATGCAACCTCTATTGTATACACAAGGTTTTTCTATGATTTGACCCCATGACCTAGTTTTTGACCCAAGATGACCCATATTCAAATTCGAACTAGATTTTATCAAGGATATCATACTGACGAAGTTTCATGAATATGCAACGAAAAATACAACCTCTATTGCATACACAAGGTTAAGTGTGGACAGACAGACGACGGACAATAGGCTATAAAATCTCACCTCAGCACTTCGTGCTCAGGTGAGCTAAAAATGCAACCTCTATAATTGCATACACAAGGTTTTTCTTTGATTTGACCCTGTGACCTAGTTTTTAACCCCAGATGACCCATATAAATTCTGACCAAGTTTCATGAAGATCCAGTGAAAAATGCAACCCCTATTGCATACACAAGTTTAAGTGTGGACAGACAGACGACAGACAGACAACGGACATCAGACGATCACAATGCCTGTCTCTTCTGCCAGTTTTAGTACCGGAAGATGTTTTAATGAAATAAAGCCTGACCATGGCGGACAATCTCCCCCAATGAAGTGGTGTAATGATATGTCAAAGCATGAATTCAGTCAGCCTTTACAATTAATAAATGACATGCAACAATAATTATGGTTCTAGTATGCTTCAGATGTTAAGACATGAAACTCTTGTCATAACTAAAACAGCTGCATGACATGACTGTGAAGGTAGGTATGCCATCACTCGGTATAAAAGTTATGTTGTATTGTTCTTATAAAAAGATTTACTTGTTCTCTTTCACGTCCTTGTCCATGTACGGTTGAGGTCCTCTGTCCACTACTTATTTGTTCTATTAGCTTTACTGCTTCTTCAACGGTTACTGATTTCACCTGTTGGAGAAAATACAGGCATAAATTACTAAACAAATTTTAACTTTCTGAAAACAGACTTTTAACACAAGCGGTGGACATTTTCTTTGAACAGGCAGGCAGCAGACACCACTTTTTAGTAATCTCTTAAGCAATTTCAGTAGAAAAGTCATTAAACAAACACCTCTCAGAAATTAAGATTTTAGTTTGTATTGAAATTTTAAAACATGACCAGTCAATAGATATCTTAAATTACATGTAAAAATGTATTTAGTTTGATAAACTCCAGACTAGGGGCTCCAGAGAAGATACCCCTTGGAGATAATTGTGAATAGAAAATGGGCATGTAACCCGACCCGAAAAGATGCACAAAAACATCTTAAAGTAAACAGAGTATAACGGTACTAAATAGACAACATATACAACAGGAGTGCCAAACTGTCCCGTTAGGGAGGCATAACTCAGTATCTGGCAGTTCATAGGTTTTGTAAAACCTGTTTGAACTATAGAGCTGACAAGGCTAATTTCATCATTTTTTGATAATTCAAGGGCCATAATCCAAGAGGGTCTTGAACGATATGGCTGGTTACTGAACTTGGCCTAGACATTATACCCAGAAATATTTTCACCAAGTTTGGTGAGGATCAGATGAAAAAATTTTCAACTCAGAGAGCAAATAAGACTAATTTTGTCAATTTTCAGCAATTCTGTGTCTATTTTCACCTCAACATAAATTCCTTTAAAAAAACCAAATCACAAACATTCTGTACAGGGATGTCACGTAATAAAAACATTGAAATACAATTCAATCTCGTTATTTTCATTCAAATGATGATGCAGAGTTAATTTCCACTAAGTCTGTGATGATTTATAGCCTAAAGGCCTTCAGCACTCACATCGCTTTAATTTAAAATGGCAAGAGGGGAAAATGGTGTAAGCACAGCACTTCTTTCATGCTAGAAATAATCATGACTGTGCTTCAAACTAGTCCTAACTACACCTGGCTACCATTTGCTATAATACAAGGTCAACAATCGCATCACAAGAAGTGTCAATTTTGGCACGTGGGTCAAGATTTGAACACTATTCATAGAGGTCCACAACACAATGCTACATTCAAAATATCTAAGCTCAGGGTCAAAAATATTTTTTAAGTTTTTAAGTTTTCCCTATTATAAGTTTAGGTGAAATCAAAAGACAGAAATCTATGTAAGGTCAAGAGTGGGGTCAATTTTGTCCTGACAATCATGATTTGAACAATCTTGGTAATAATCCACTAGGCAATGCTACATGCCATATATCGTAGCTTTAGGCCTTGTGAGAAGATTTTTAAAGTTTTTCCTAATATAAGCAGGTGTAAAATCAAGTGACCTATATACCCACATTCCTTTGCTTTTCTTATATAAGACTATGTAAAATCAAGTGACGTACACCCTCGGGCAGGGTAAATTTTACCCTGGGGATCATAATTTGAACAATCTTGGTAGAAATCCAGTAGACAATGTCACAATGCAAAATATCTAAGCTCTAGGCCTTAATTATGTTTCAGAGAAGAATTTTTTTTAAGTTTTTCCTATATATATATAAGCCTGTGTCAAATCAAGTGAACCACAGGATAGGCTCAATTTTGTACCAGGTAAAGGTTCACTAGGCAAATTGCTACATGCTAAATATGTAAGCTAAAGGCCTTGTGGTTTCAGAGAAGAAGATTTTTTAAGTTTTTCCTTTTTAAGCCTATGTAAAATCAAGTGAACTCCGAGCAGGGTCAATTTTGACCCAGAAGTCATAATTTGATGAATCATTGATAGAGGTCCACTAAACAATGCTACATGTCATATATCTAAGCTCTGGGCCTTCCTGATTTTGAGAAGACTTTTTATTTTTTTCCTTTCCAACCAGAGTTCTACATGAATGGCTGTGTTTGAACAAAATTGGTAGAGCTTCATGCAAGGAACATCCCTGCCAAGTTTCATCAACATTGGCCCAGTGGTTTCAGAGGAAATGTCCTTTGAACGAAAATTTGAACTTACAAAAAAGCCGAATGGTGAGCGATCCTAGCCACTCAAGTGAGCTAAAAAGTAACTAAAAAGTCCACTATACCCCTAAAAACTTTGTTTTATAATAAGATTATAATTCTGATTAAGATGAAAATGTCTAGAAAGGGTTTAATAAATCTCAATATAAGTACAAACAAATCATCAGTATTTAACACAACATTCTATCTTCCCGTCTATCTGTACTTACGTTTGACGATTCCAGGTTAGGTTCAGTTTTGAATTTTTCAGACAATGTTGAAACTCTACTCATGGTACAGTCACTATTTCTGAAATGGTATAGAAGAGCTTGTTATAGAGGTAAATATAACTAGAGGTTGTTTTTCATGAAAAAATATATGTCTCCCACCGCTATGACCTTGACCATTGAGCTAGTGACCCTAAATTATAATACGCACAATAAGACTTCATACTGATGCTTCTGGCAAAGTTTAATGAAAATTCAGCAAGGGATTTTTGAGAAGAAGCATGGAAAGATTTTACTGAATATATATATTATATGGGACTTTGAAGATTTTGGCATATATACCATGTCATGGTATATATGCCAAAATCTTCAAAGTCCCATAACTCATAAAACAAGAGGGCCAAGATGGCCCTATATTGCTCACCTGGCTACCATTTGCTACTGTCGCCAAACTTCACCACTTTTTGCTTCAGCGGATGTTTGGGATTTATTTTTGAGGTTCGAGTTGAATTGGGCAAAGAGTATAATCCAAGATTTTGCTGTATAAACTGAACTTATCAAGTTTTGGCAAAAACACTACCAGTGTTGCTGTATTAATTACATTTAGTGATAGGTCTAGTTTAATTTAAATAATTTCTATTTTTCATGATAGTTTTCTGAAAAATATTCAAATACTTTTATGAATTATTTTGAACATGTTTGAATAAATGTGATGAATGAATGAGAAAAAAATTTAAGTATTCATTGTTTCTTCACGAAAAATGGATGGCGGCAGCAACACTGGTAGTGTTTTTGCCAAAACTTGATAAGTTCAGTTTATACAGCAAAATCTTGGATTATACTCTTTGCCCCAGGGGTCATAATTTGAACAATCTTGGTAGAGGTCCACTAGCCAATGCTACATGCCAAATATCTAAGCTCTAGGCCTTTTGGTTTCAGAGAAGAAGATTTTTAAAGTTTTTGCTACATAAGCCTATGTAAAACTAAGTGACCCCCTGTGCGGGGTCAATTTTGATCCGGGGCTCATAATTTGAACAATCTTGGTAGAGGTCCACTAGCCAATGCTACATGCTAAATATCTAAGCTCTAGGCCTTTTGGTTTCAGAGAAGAAGATTTTTAAAGTTTTTCCTATATATTCCTATGCAAAACTAAGTGACCCCCGGTGCGGGGTCAATTTTGACCCAGGGGTCATAATTTGAACAATCTTGGTAGAGGTCCACTAGACAATGCTACATGCCAAATATCTTAGCTCTAGGCCTTGTGGTTTCAGAGAAGAAGAATTTTAAAGTTTTTCCTATATATGCCTATGCAAAGACTAAGTGCCCACCCGCGCAGGGTCAATTTTGACCCGGGGGTCATAATTTGAACAATCTTGGTAGAGGTCCACTAGACAATGCTACATGCCAAATATCTAAGCTCTAGGTGGTTTCAGAGAAGAAGATTTTTAAAGTTTTTCCTATTTGTTGCCATAGCAACCAGAGTTCTGCATGGAATGAAATTCTTTGAACAACTTTGATAGAGCTTCATGCAAGGAACATCCCTGCAAAGTCTCATCAACATTGGCCCAGTGGTTTCAGAGGAGATGTCGTTTAAAGGAAATGGTGGACGGACGGACGTACGACGGACGCCGGACGGAATGCGATCCTAATAGCTCACTCTGGCACTTTGTGCCAGGTGAGCTAAAAAAGCAAAATAGAGATATGATTCTTGACAATAACTCTGTAATTTGTCAAGATAGAGTTATGGTACACTGCACTTCCTCTCATTGTGCTTGAACATTGTATGAAGTTGTATTTAATTCCAAAAAGTAGTTTTCAAGTTATGCTCCGGACAAGGAAAAGTAACAAAGGGCAATAACTCTTTAATTAGTCAAGATAGAGCTATGGTTCCTGTCCACTGCCCTAAAACCTCTCTTGTACCTAGCCATTGCATGAAGTTGTATTGAATTACAACCAGTAGTTTTCAAGCTATGCTCCAGACAAGGAAAAGCAACAAAGGGCAGTAACTCTGTAATTACTTAAGATATAGTTATGATTCTTGGTCACTGCACTTTCTCTCACTGTGCTTGACAATTGTATGAACTTTTATTGAATTGCAACCAGTAGTTTTCTAGTTCTGCTCTAGACAAGGAAAAGTAACAAAGGGCAATGACTCTGTAATTAGTTAAGATGGATTTATGGTTCTTGTGCACTGCACTTCCTCTCAATGTGCTTGACCATTGTATGAAGTTGTATTGAATTCCAACCAGTAGTTTTCAAGTTATGCTCCGGACAAGGAAAAGTAACAAAGGGCAATAACTCTGTAATTACTCAAGATAGAGTTATGATTCTTGTAAATTGCATTTTCAAAATATACTCCGGACAAGGAAAATGCAACGGACCGCCCGACCGACCACCGGGTGACTCCTATATACCCCCCTAAACTTCTTAACGGGGGTATAATTACTTTTAATTACTTCGAATGAAATATATTGACAACTTTTAATAACATGAAGAATTAACTTTCGGAGACCCCTCTCACAAACGAACACCACCTTTTATACCAGCTGCCACAAGCATCTGCTTGTTTAGCAGATTTGTGTAAATATTGAGTTACTAAAATACCCAAATACTCAAAATCTAAAAATATTACAGTATACAGTTGCTAAAAATTTAGATATTAAAAATATCCATTGAAGGAAGAGGGTTTTCCGCAATCTAAAAATACTTCTGAAACTATAACTATCAGTCAATTAATTTCATTTTAAGAGATTGGAGCAATGCCAAAAAAACTTGGCCTAATGCCAGAATGTAAAATTAATCTTCCATAAGTGCAGAAAGAACTCAGATTGTCCATTTTTGAGACTGGTCAAGGTGCTAACTCAACCATGCAGAACTCACGGAGATGAAAATTACCCAGAGAAAAACATATAAGGTCTTTTGATGTCTGCCAAAGATACCAATACTTTGATAATTTACAATAATTCATATCAAGAATATTATAAAGTAATGATCAGTAAAAAGAATAACCCTCCTGGCTGGGTCAATTTTGACCGGGTGATCGTGATTTAAACAATCTTGGTAGATGTTCAATAGGCAATGACTCAGGCCAAATATCTAAGCTCAAGGCCTTGTTGTTTCCCAGAGAAGATTATTAAAGTTTTTCCTATATAAGCCTGTAAGCTAAAACAATCAACCCCTGGATGGGGTCAATTTTAACCAGGGGTCATAATTTGAACAGTCTTGGTCAGAGGTCCACTAGGCAATGACACAGGCCAAATATCTAAGCTCTGGGCCTTCCTGTTCTCGAGAAGAGGATTTTTGAAGTTTTTCCTTTCTGTTGCCATGGCAACCAGAGTTCTGCATGGAATGAAATTATTTGAACAACTATGATAGGGCTTCATGCAAGGAACATCGCTGCCAAGTCTCATTATTATTGGCCAAGTGGTTTCAGAGAAGATGTCGTTTGAAGGAAAATGTGAACGTATGACGTACTTTCTACCAACAATCTTGGTAGAGATCAACCTGCCAAATATCTAAGCTCTAGGCCTTGTGGCTTCAGAGAACATTTTTCCCATCTAAGCCTATGTAAAATCAAGTGACCCTTAACTGTGATCAATTTTGATTCGGGGGTCATGATTTGAACAATCTTGGTGGAAGTCCCCTTAGGCAATGCTACATGCTAAATATCTACACACTTGGCCATGTGGTTTCATAGAAAAAAAAGATTTTAAAAGTTTTTCCTATATAAGCCTATGTAAAATCAAGTGACACTCCCAGGTGGGTTCATTTTTTATCCTCGGGTCATGATTTGAGTACTTGTGGTAGAGGTTCACTAGACAATACTACAAACCAAATATCTAAGCTCTGGGCTTTCCAGTTATTGAGAAGAAGATTTTTGTTAAGTTTCCTTTCCGTTACCATGGCAACCAGAATTCTGCATGGAATGAAATTATTTGAACAACTATAATAGAGCTTAATACAAGGAACATCCCTGCCAAGTTTCATCAACATTGGCCCAGAAAAAAATTGTGAACAGACGTACAACGGACGCCATATAATTGATGACGGATGGTGCGCTTTAGAACCTTACAACAAGAGGCCCAAAAGGGCCAGTATCACTCTACTGGTCCGACTGGACTGTTCTGAGTAAGTTTTGTGAAAATCTTTTGCAATGTTATCAAGGAAGGTTAACAGAGGTCACTGTGACCAACTGACCCCAAAAACAATAAGGATCATCTAGACCCACTGACCCCAAAAACAATAGAGATCATCCACATGTTGCAGGGAACCTTCTGAGCAAGTTTCATAAAAGTCAAATGAAAATTGTGACCTGTAGAGCAGTATCAAGGAAAAGTTTACAGACAGACGGACAGACATTCTAACAAAGTGATACTTATGTGGCTATGCTATTGTTCTCTCCATT